>CM061747.1:36976868-37324412 GCA_030979885.1 Lolium multiflorum
TAGAAAATACCTCTTATGCAGCAACCACTATGATGTAACTCTTTTCAGCTCCCTGGCAATGGCACCAGAAAATGACTTGGTGACCTTGGGACTCCAAGTGCAAAGCATTGTGTTAGCAAAGTATTTTCCCCACAAGGGTGACTCGAGGGTTTATATCGAACTCTCGCGGAACTGGGGAAAGAGTATTCTTTTCTTTCTTCTTCTAGCAATCCTGCAAGTAAAATAAAATCCTAATGTTCCCAACTCCACCGCGTGGTTGTCAAGCATAAGGTTTCATGTAAGTAAATAAAACACAAGTAAAAATAAAGCGAGTAACACTAGATAAAATATAGTAACTAAGTAAAACCTGTAAAGGGGTTGATTGTTTTTGGTGTTTTGGATGCAAATAATAAAAGTAAATATTTTTGTATTTTAGGATTAAAATAGTGCAGCAAATAGAAAACAAGATAAAAGCAAGATAAATGTGTTTCTTATGATAAAAAGTGGACCGGGGTTCATGGGTTCACTTGTCTATTCTCTCTTTTAAGTTGTAGTGGACAAATAGTAATTTATCAATGAGATATGAAGATACAGAACATTAATATCAGCAAGATAAGAATTCATATGGGCATCACGTCCTAACTTAGATATGATGCAACACATCTCCCTTATAATCCACAAGAAAGGGAAAACTCCATGCAATCTTGTATAAGAATTAACAGAGTATAGCCTTAGGTACTTTGACATGATGTTTGACTATCGAATATGCGACCTTGACCAATAAAGATCATCACTTTTGTCACATGAAAAACATAGCACATGCATTCACTTAATCCCTAGTGAGGTAGCAAAAGAAAGGCAAAACCATAATAGCTCTTGAACACATTGTCACTATCCAATTACTAAAACCTTGCTACTTCATCTAACACACACACATCACCCCACACACGCTCTTGCATAGATGTTGGATCAGAAAAAATACTTAAGAACGGGGTACATAATATGCATTTATCAATACATCTTACACATAATACGATTAGATCTCATAGCACAATATCATAGAATAAAGATCAACCACATAAGTATTACAAATATGACCATAATCATGTGAGGCAGCTCATATGGCACTAACTGTAGGATAACGTAGCATAGAAAACAAAAATTTTCCTACGGCGAACACGCAATCCAAGCCAAGATGCAATCTAGAAGACGGTAGCAACGAGGGGATTGTCGAGACTCACCCTTGAAGAGATTCCAAAGCCTACAAGAGGAGGCTCTTGTTGCTGCGGTAGACCTTCACTTGCCGCTTGCAAAAGCGCGTAGAAGATCTTGATCACGATCGGTTCCGGCGCCACGAACGGGCAGCACCTCCGTACTCGGTCACACGTTCGGTTGTTGATGAAGACGACGTCCACCTCCCCGTTCCAGCGGGCAGCGGAAGTAGTAGCTCCTCTTGAATCCGACAGCACGACGGCGTGGTGTCGGTGGCGGTGTAGAAGTCCGGCGGAGCTTCGCTAAGCTATGCGGGCAATATGAAGTGGAGGAGCAAAGCTAGGGTTTGGGAGGGGGTGGCCGGCCACTATGGGGGGCGGCCAGCTTGTGGTCTTGGGGTGGCCGGCCCCCTCCCTTGGCCCCTCATTATATAGGTGGATCCCAAGTGTTGGTGTTCAAGTCTTCGAATAAGACCCGAAACCAAAACCTTCCATATGGTGGGAAACTTTCCCTCCCACTAGAGGTGGGAATTCCACCTTCCATGGGGGGGGTGGCCGGCCCCTAAGGGGGAGTCCACTTGGGACTCCTCCCCCACTAGGGTTGGCCGGCCATGGAGGTGGAGTCCCATGTGGACTCCACCTTCCTTGGTGGTTTCTTCCGGACTTTTCTAGAACCTTCTAGAACCTTCCATAGAACCTTCCGCATCATTTTATTCACATAAAATGACATCCTATATATGAATCTTATTCTCCGGACCATTCCGGAACTCCTCGTGATGTCCGGGATCCCATCCGGGACTCCGAACAAATATTCCAACTTCATTCCATATTCAAGTACTACCATTTCAACATCCAACTTTAAGTGTGTCACCCTACGGTTCGTGAACTATGCGGACATGGTTGAGTACTCACTCCGACCAATAACCAATAGCGGGATCTGGAGATCCATAATGGCTCCCACATATTCAACGATGACTTTAGTGATCGAATGAACCATTTACATACGATACCAATTCCCTTTGTCACGCGATATTTTACTTGTCCGAGGTTTGATCATCGGTATCACACTATACCTTGTTCAACCTCGTCTCCTGACAAGTACTCTTTACTCGTACCGTGGTATGTGGTCTCTTATGAACTTATTCATATGCTTGCAAGACATTAGACGACATTCCACCGAGAGGGCCCAGAGTATATCTATCCGTCATCGGGATGGACAAATCCCACTGTTGATCCATATGCCTCAACTCATACTTTCCGGATACTTAATCCCACCTTTATAACCACCCATTTACGCAGTGGCGTTTGATGTAATCAAAGTACCTTTCCGATATAAGTGATTTACATGATCTCATGGTCATAAGGACTAGGTAACTATGTATCGAAAGCTTATAGCAAATAACTTAATGACGTGATCTTATGCTACGCTTAATTGGGTGTGTCCATTACATCATTCATACAATGATATAACCTTGTTATTAATAACATCCAATGTTCATGATTATGAAACTAATCATCTATTAATCAACAAGCTAGTTAAGAGGCTTACTAGGGACTCTTTGTTGTTTACATATCACACATGTATCAATGTTTCAGTTAATACAATTATAGCATGGTATATAAACATTTATCATAAACATAAAGATATATAATAACCACTTTTATTATTGCCTCTTGGGCATATCTCCAACAGTCTCCCACTTGCACTAGAGTCAATAATCTAGATTACATTGTAATATACCTAACACCCATGGCATTCTGGTGTTGGTCATGCTTTGCCCTAGGGAGAGCTTTAGTCAACGGATCTGCTACATTCAGATCAGTGTGTACTTTGCAAATCTTTACTTCTCCATCTTCGATGTACTCGCGAATCGAGTGGTAACGCAGCTTGATATGCTTCAGCCTCTTGTGTGACCTTGGCTCTTGTGCATTGGCGATGGCACCCATGTTATCACAGTAGATGACAAATGGGTCCAATGCACTAGGAACCACACCGAGCTCTACAATGAACCTCTTCATCCATACCGCTTCTGATGAAGCCTCTGAAGCCGCTATGTACTCCGATTCTGTTGAGGATTTCGCCACCGTGCACTGCTTCGAGCTTGCCCAGCTTACTGCAGCACCATTCAATATAAACACGTACCCAGATTGTGACTTAGAGTCATCAGGATCAGTGTTCCAACTTGCATCGGTGTAACTTGTTACAACGAGCTCTTGGTCACCTCCATAACAAAGAAACATATCCTTAGTTCTTTTCAAGTACTTCAGGATATTCTTGACCGCTGTCCAGTGTTCCATTCCTGGATCACTTTGATATCTGCTAGTTAAACTAACAGCATGTGCTATATCCGGTCTTGTACATAGCATGGCATACATGATAGAGCCTACTGCCGAGGCATAGGGGATCTGACTCATCCTTTCTCTTTCTTCTGCCGTAGCCGGTCCTTGAGTCTTACTCAAGACCTTGCCTGGTAACATAGGTAAGAATCCTTTCTTACTTTCGTCCATTCTAAACTTTTTCAGAATCTTGTCCAGGTATGTACTCTGTGATAGCCCTATTAGACGTCTTGATCTATCTCTATAAATCTTGATGCCTAATATGTATGATGCTTCACCAAGGTCTTTCATTGAAAAACTATTATTCAAATAACCCTTTACACTGCTTAATAGTTCTATATCATTCCCAATCAATAATATGTCATCTACATATAATATCAGGAATGCTACAGAGCTCCCACTCACTTTCTTGTAAATACAGGCCTCTCCATGACACTGTATAAACCCGAAGTCTTTGATCACCTTATCAAAACGTCGGTTCCAACTTCTCGATGCTTGCTTCAGTCCATAGATTGAACGCTGAAGTTTGCATACTTTGTCAGCATTTTTAGGATCGACAAAACCTTTGGGTTGTACCATATACAACTCTTCCTCAATGTCTCCATTAAGGAACGCCGTTTTGACATCCATCTGCCAAATCTCATAATCGAAAAATGCAGCTATTGCTAACAAAATCCTCACAGATTTTAGCTTCGCTACAGGTGAGAAAGTCTCATCGTAGTCAACACCTTGAATTTGTCGGAAACCCTTTGCGACAAGTCGAGCTTTATAGACAGTAATATTACCATCGGCATCTGTTTTTCTCTTGAAGATCCATTTATTCTCGACAGCCTTGCGGCTATCAGGTAATTCTACCAAAGTCCATACTTTGTTATCATACATGGATCCCATTTCGGATTTCATGGCTTCTTGCCATTTGTTGGAATCTGGGCTCATCATCGCTTCTTCATACGTCGCAGGGTCCTCATCATTGTTATCCACAATCATGACATTTAGACAAGGATCATACCAATCTGGAGTGGCACGATCCCTTGTCGATCTGCGAGGTTCAGTAGCTGTCTCATTTGAAGTTTCATGATCATTATCATTAGCTTCCTCTGTTGCCGGTGTAGGTGGCACAGGAACATTTTCCGGTACTGCGCTACTCTGATCAACGAGTAGAGATTCTTCAATCTCATCGAGTTCTACTTTTCTTCCAGTCACTTCTTTAGTGAGAAATTCTTTCTCAAGAAAGGTTCCGTTCTTAGCAACAAATATCTTGCCTTCGGATCTGTGATAGAAAGTGTACCCTATAGTTTCCTTAGGGTATCCTATGAAGACGCATTTCTCCGCTTTGGGTTCTAGCTTGTCCGGTTGTAACTTTTTTACATAGGCTTCGCAACCCCAAACTTTTAGGAACGACAGCTTAGGTTTCTTATTAAACCATAATTCATACGGCGTCGTTTCAACGGATTTAGATGGTGCTCTATTTAAAGTGAATGCGGCTGTCTCTAATGCATAACTCCAAAATGATAACGGCAAATCAGTAAGAGACATCATAGAACGAACCATATCTAAGAGAGTTCGATTACGACGTTCGGACACACCGTTTCGTTGTGGTGTTCCCGGCGGTGTCAATTGTGAAAGTATTCCGCATTTCTTTAAATGCATGCTAAAACCATAACTCAGATATTCACCTCCGCGATCAGATCGTAGAAATTTAATCTTCTTGTTACGTTGATTTTCTACTTCACTTTGGAATTCCTTAAACTTCTCGAAAGTTTCGGATTTATGTTTCATTAAATAGATATACCCATATCTACTTAAATCATCTGTGAAGGTTAGAACATAACGATAACCACCGCGCGATGTTACACTCATTGGTCCACATACATCTGTGTGTATGATTTCCAATAAGTCAGTAGCTCGCTCCATCATACCCGAGAATGGAGTCTTAGTCATTTTTCCCATCAGACATGCTTCGCATCTATCAAGTGACTCAAAGTCAAGTGATTCAAGTAATCCATCAGTATGGAGTTTCTTCATGCGTTTCACTCCAATATGACCAAGACGACAGTGCCACATATAAGTAGAATTATCATTCAATTTAATTCGCTTAGCATCAATGTTATGTATATGCGTATTACTACTATCGAGATCTAACAGAAATAAGCCATTCTTTTGTGGTGCTCGACCATAAAAGATATTATTCATAAAAATAGAACAACCATTATTCTCAGACTTGAATGAATAACCGTCTTGCATTAAACAAGATCCTGATATAATGTTCATGCTCAACGCGGGTACATAATAACAATTATTTAGGCTTAAAACTAATCCCGAAGGTAGATGTAGAGGAAGTGTCCCGACTGCGATCACATTGACCTTGGATCCATTTCCAACGCGCATCGTCACTTCATCTTTCAGCAGTTGTCGTTTATTCTTTAGTTCCTGTTTCGAGTTACAAATATGAGCAACCGAACCAGTATCAAATACCCAGGTACTAGAACGAGAACTAGTGAGATAAACATCTATAACATGTATATCGATATACCTTCTTTCTTCTTCTTGACAAGGCCGCTCTTCAGATCCGCCAAATACTTGGAGCAATTACGCTTCCAGTGTCCCTTCTCCTTGCAGTAATAGCACTCAGCATCAGGCTTAGGGCCAGACTTAGGTTTCACAGGAGGCGTGGCAGCTTTCTTGCCACTCTTCTTGTTCTTGCCTTTAGACTTGCCCTGTTTCTTGAAGCTGGTGGTCTTGTTGACCATCAACACTTGGTGCTCTTTCTTGATCTCAATCTCAGCAGCTTTTAGCATGCCAAAGAGTTCAGGAAACTCCTTGTTCATGTTCTGCATATTGTAGTTCATCACAAAGTTCTTATAACTTGGTGGCAGTGATTGAAGGACACGATTAATCCCCAGTCTGTTAGGAATCACTATTCCCAAGTCACTGAGTTTCTTCGCATGCCCGGTCATAACGAGCATGTGCTCACTGATGGAGCTGCCTTCTTCCATCATACAGCTGAAAAAGTGTTTCGATGCTTCATAGCATTCCACGGCCGCATGAGTCTCAAAAATAGTCTTCAACTCTTTTATCAACTCATGAGGATCGTGGTGCTCAAAACGTTTTTGAAGATCGGATTCCAGACTGCATAAGATGGCACACTGAACTTGAGAGTACCGAGTTTTCCGAGTCATGTAAACATTCTTTACTTCATCGGTTTCAGTTTCTGCAGGAGGGTCACCTAGCGGTGCATCAAGCACATATTGCAGATTTCCGCCATTGAGGAAGATCCTCACATGACGGAACCAGTCGGTGAAGTTGCTACCGTTGCTCTTAAGCTTTTCTTTCTCTAGGAACTGGTTAAAATTGATTGAGGACGCCATATCTACAACATATTTGCAATAGTTTAGACTAAGTTTATGACAAATTGAGTTCAAATTTTAATTCTACATAATTAAAAATCTAGGTGAACTCCCACTCAAAACAATATCCCTCGCATTGTTTTAGTGATCACACGAACCAAATCCATCACACCTATGCCCGATCATCACGAGACAAGATGTAATTTCAATGGCGAACACTCAAAGTGTTCATCATATCAATCATATGATTCATGCTCTACCTTTCGGTATCACGTGTTCCGAGACCATGTCTTTACATGCTAGGCTCGTCAAGGCCACCTTAGTATCCGCATGTGCAAAACTGTCTTGCACCCGTTATATGTACTTATCGAATCTATCACACCCGATCATCACGAGATGCTTCGAAACGATAAGACTTGATAACGGTGCTACTAAGGATGAACACTTTATTATCTTGAGATTTTAGTGAGAGGGATCATCTTATAATGCTACCGTCGCGATCTAAGCAAAATAAGATGCATAAAAGGATTAACATCACATGCAGTTCATATGTGATATGATATGGCCCTTTTGTCTTTGCGCCTTTGATCTTCATCTTCAAAGCACGGACATGATCTCCATCATCTACGGGCATGATCTCCATCATCGTCGGCGAAGCACCAAGGTCAATGGCGCCGTCTTCATGATCGTCCTCCATGTAGCAACTATTACAACTACTTTGAAATACTACTCAACATGAAATTTAAAGACAACCATAAGGCTCCTGCCGGTTGCCACAATACAATAATGATCATCTCATACATATTCATCATCACATTATGGCCATATCACATCACCAAACCCTGCAAAAACAAGTTAGACGTTCTCTAATTTGGTTTGCATATTTTACGTGGTTTAGGGTTTTCGAGCAAGATCCAATCTACCTACGAACATGAACCACAACGGTGATACTAGTGTTGTCAATAGAAGAGTAAATTGAATCTTCACTATAGTAGGAGAGACAGACACCCGCAAAGCCACTTATGCAATACAAGTTGCATGTCAAGCGTGGAGCAAATCTCATGAACGCGGTCATGTAAAGTTAGCCCGAGCCGCTTCATCCCACTATGCCACAAAGATGCAAAGTACTCAACTAAAGATAACAAGAGCATCAACGCCCACAAAACATTGTGTTCTACTCGTGCAACCATCTATGCATAGACACGGCTCTGATACCACTGTAGGATAACGTAGCATAGAAAACAAAAATTTTCCTACGGCGAACACGCAATCCAAGCCAAGATGCAATCTAGAAGACGGTAGCAACGAGGGGATTGTCGAGACTCACCCTTGAAGAGATTCCAAAGCCTACAAGAGGAGGCTCTTGTTGCTGCGGTAGACGTTCACTTGCCGCTTGCAAAAGCGCGTAGAAGATCTTGATCACGATCGGTTCCGGCGCCACGAACGGGCAGCACCTCCGTACTCGGTCACACGTTCGGTTGTTGATGAAGACGACGTCCACCTCCCCGTTCCAGCGGGCAGCGGAAGTAGTAGCTCCTCTTGAATCCGACAGCACGACGGCGTGGTGTCGGTGGCGGTGTAGAAGTCCGGCGGAGCTTCGCTAAGCTATGCGGGCAATATGAAGTGGAGGAGCAAAGCTAGGGTTTGGGAGGGGGTGGCCGGCCACTCTATGGGGGGCGGCCAGCTTGTGGTCTTGGGGTGGCCGGCCCCCTCCCTTGGCCCCTCATTATATAGGTGGATCCCAAGTGTTGGTGTTCAAGTCTTCGAATAAGACCCGAAACCAAAACCTTCCATATGGTGGGAAACTTTCCCTCCCACTAGAGGTGGGAATTCCACCTTAGGGGGGGTGGCCGGCCCCCTAAGGGGGAGTCCACTTGGGACTCCTCCCCCACTAGGGTTGGCCGGCCATGGAGGTGGAGTCCCATGTGGACTCCACCTTCCTTGGTGGTTTCTTCCGGACTTTTCTAGAACCTTCTAGAACCTTCCATAGAACCTTCCGCATCATTTTTTTCACATAAAATGACATCCTATATATGAATCTTATTCTCCGGACCATTCCGGAACTCCTCGTGATGTCCGGGATCCCATCCGGGACTCCGAACAAATATTCCAACTTCATTCCATATTCAAGTACTACCATTTCAACATCCAACTTTAAGTGTGTCACCCTACGGTTCGTGAACTATGCGGACATGGTTGAGTACTCACTCCGACCAATAACCAATAGCGGGATCTGGAGATCCATAATGGCTCCCACATATTCAACGATGACTTTAGTGATCGAATGAACCATTTACATACGATACCAATTCCCTTTGTCACGCGATATTTTACTTGTCCGAGGTTTGATCATCGGTATCACACTATACCTTGTTCAACCTCGTCTCTGACAAGTACTCTTTACTCGTACCGTGGTATGTGGTCTCTTATGAACTTATTCATATGCTTGCAAGACATTAGACGACATTCCACCGAGAGGGCCCAGAGTATATCTATCCGTCATCGGGATGGACAAATCCCACTGTTGATCCATATGCCTCAACTCATACTTTCCGGATACTTAATCCCACCTTTATAACCACCCATTTACGCAGTGGCGTTTGATGTAATCAAAGTACCTTTCCGATATAAGTGATTTACATGATCTCATGGTCATAAGGACTAGGTAACTATGTATCGAAAGCTTATAGCAAATAACTTAATGACGTGATCTTATGCTACGCTTAATTGGGTGTGTCCATTACATCATTCATACAATGATATAACCTTGTTATTAATAACATCCAATGTTCATGATTATGAAACTAATCATCTATTAATCAACAAGCTAGTTAAGAGGCTTACTAGGGACTCTTTGTTGTTTACATATCACACATGTATCAATGTTTCAGTTAATACAATTATAGCATGGTATATAAACATTTATCATAAACATAAAGATATATAATAACCACTTTTATTATTGCCTCTTGGGCATATCTCCAACACTAACAACTATGAAGAACATGAGAGAAATATATCAAGCTACTTCCAAAAACCCGTAGTCCAGAGGTGAACTACTCTGCCTTGATCATGGTGATGATGATGAAGATGTCGGGGAAGGTGGAGATCCCTCTGGTGGTGATCCCGACGGAGTTTTCCCCTCCAATCTTCTCTGCTGCAGCCTTTGTTTTCGTGTTTCTGTCTTTCTACAGCGCTCTCCTCCCGAGAACTCTTCGGGGCCATATATAGTGATTTTTTACGTCTAAATACATTGGTGGGCGAAAAGATCACGCGATTTGGACGATCGACGGCCGAAAGAGGTTAGGTGGCACTCCCTAAAAGTTTTGGCGCGCCACCTGGGCTCTTTTGGGCCTCAGGCCCTTCCAGGTGAGGTTCCAGTGCCCACGGAGCTTCCCTCGATGAAAAAATGACGCTCCAAAAAACCCGGTCAATTTGACTCCGTATAGGTCTCTGAAAGTGAAAATACACAAAACAGGGTTTTCCTGTTCTGCAGAGTTATAAACCAAATAAAGGGGATTATTGGTAAATCCCCATAAATCTATATAAAAACATTGTATTATCATCATACATGTTGCAAATATGTGGGAATTCAATATGATAAAGGACAAAGTTCATGTATGCATTGTACATGCATCAACAAACAGATGTTGAGCATCCTCTCTAACTCTATCTCACTTTTTTCTCTAACTCTTTTTCTTTCTTTTATTTTCTTTTTCTGCACTCTTTTTTTCACTAACTCTTTTTCTTTTCTTTCTTTTTCCGCTCTCTCACTTTTTTCTATCTTCCTATTGAGGATGTTCCTTGTTGAAACTTTCACCATGATTAGGCATGGCTTCCGTTAGCGGCAAAAAAACCGATTGCCGAAGAACGAAACCGAAAAGACCGAGACCGAACCAAAAAAGACCGAGACCGAAATGACCGATAAAATATTGGGTAGAAAATTTTATAGACCGAATTAAGTTTGGTCAATTCGGTCATTTTGTTCTGAGTAACCGAATAGACCGAACTGACCGAATTTTACGTAAGACTGTCCCAATCTTTAGATTTTGTGATATGCGTGAGATGTGATATTGTTGAATGTTCATAAACTTTTCTAGCGTTGTTACATTTTTGTTTAGATTGTTGAACATTTATTTGTGCCAATTGATAATAATATATGCAATAAAAAACATCCAAAATACATTTAAAATGTTGCCAACCTTTTACTAAATAATGTCTAAGTTTTGCGTTGACAACGTCGGCCACACTGTTCGGTCATGACCGAACCCGAACCCGAATTATTGGGTACCCGAATTTGTCGGGTAGTAAAAGTAACAAGTATATTTCGGTCTTCATTTTTTTCTGGCCGAATTTGAAAGACCGAAATACAAAAAGCGATTTTTTGGTCATGACCGAATGCCCACCCCTAAGGCCTATTGCTCTTCTCTAACATGCATGCACACTTACACTTGATAACCTCCACTTATTCCGCAAGAGATAACCGTCAACAAGAAAAAATAAATGATGATCAACTCAGGGTGCAATAACCCAATGGTGCAATGTTGAAAGACTTTCCCAGTAAGCGTAGTTATGGTCTAGCTCATTACTCATAATTGGTCAAACCCACAACATGCATAGCCGTGTTCCTTCCAAACCTTACTTTCTTGGGATTATTGCTCATGTGCCCCCCATTCTCAGTTGTGCTCAGTTTTCCCCACGCTCCAAACTTTCACTTTTCCCCACTTTCTTAGCTGAAATTCTCACAAATGCTCATAGAGAACGTTTGCCGTCATCACCATTAACTCTCACAAGTGGGGCCCATGCTGACTGTGTATTGATTGTTGCTTGTTGACTAGTGGGATCGCATGGAGACACATATCGGGCTACATGTTCAGATCGAGTTTATCTGTACCGCACCGCGCCGCCCGCTCCGCCCCCATCCGCCATCGCCGTGCCGCGTCCGTCGCCGTGATTCCCACCATAAGCCCCTACTCCGTTCGTGGACAACGCTGTGTCTCCGCCAGATCTAACCAACCTCCCCGTCCATGGGATTACGAAGCGATGTCGGGTGAGGCCGCGCGGAATGATGTCAGCCATGGAGAGGATTGGGTCAAATCCGCGGCAGATAACTCATGGATTACACCTGGGTAAGCATCTTTTCTCCTATAATTGTCGTTGCAACTCGAATTATAGGATGTATTTGACTTCTTATAGCTTGAATTGTCCCCGGCCTAACTCTAACCTTTGCTTGAACGAACTAGGATTGATCCCTTGCTGGCTTTCCGTCTATCGATTAGAATTGAAACTAGTGTGCTGCGTGGTACTAGACCGCAATTGATCGACTTCGTTTTCCTATCAGAAAGTGGTAGAAACAAGCATGAATTTCAAAGATTTCCGAGCCGAGCTCCATAACAACTTTCCCTAGAGCGATGCCGATGCTGTTGAACTGAAATATTTCAACAGTGACGAGCAAAAATTTCTCCCACTAACTTGCGATGAGCATATGAGGTTGCTTTTTAATCAGACGGCTAGCAGCCGATTCGGCAATGTCCAAATCGATGTGCTTCTGCGACGTCCGAACGAGTGAAGGGGAAGGAGTTCGACATCATCTATCTCTGCGCACAGCGCCCCCGGCACTCCTTGTAGGTTGACACAAAGTAAACCAAGTGGTGCCAAAGCCACAACATGCTGTGCCAAATCATGCCGATTCCCGTGGTGGGTGTACAGAAAGATGCAAAATCTGACGAGGAAGTGCCAAATGATGATGAAGCACCACAAGAAAAGTTCTGATAGACAACGTCCCAAAATCGTCAACTAAGGGTCATTTTTTGTCGCCTATGGGCCTAACCCGACGATATGGGTTCTGTTGTCGAAACTGCGTCAGGCAAAGTCCAACGACGATTTTTCGGTCCGTCGCGCTTGGGCGCCCTTCCGCCACGGAAAATCGGACCGTTGCGGAAGTGTTTTCGGGAGCCCGACTGCTGACGTCATGCAACCGACACGTGGCAGACGCCGTTAACTGGCAGTTAACGGCGTTAACCGGCTGAAACCCCGTGGTAGATGGTAGGCCCACACGAGGCTTGCCACGTCTTAAGCGGGCCGGGCAGATGACATAGTTTGACCGGTCAACTATATAGCTGGGCTGGTCCATTAGTTACGTGGGCCGGGCCTAACCTCTAAGGTTGACTGGTCAAAACTTAAATGGGCCGGCCCATTTAACATGTGGGGTCCACCTTAGAATGGGCCGCCCAAGAAGCAAGTGGCCGGGCCAAAAACACAGGTGGGTCCCACTTTCCTGTTAAAAGGCCGGCCCATTTAGTGTGGGTCCACCGTATAGCAAGTGGGGCGGCCCAACAAGCTAGTGGGCCGGGCCAAAAACACAGGTGGGTCCCACTTTCCAGTTAAAGGGTCGGCCCATTTAGTTTGTGGGGTCCACCATATAGAGAGCCGGCCCAACAAAATAGTGGGCCAAAAACACAGTGGGTCCCACTTTCCTGTTAAAGGGCCGGCCCATTTAGTATGTGGGGCCCACCATATAGCAAGTGGGCCGGCCCACCAAGATAGTGGGCCGGGCCAAAAACACATGTGGGTCCCACATTCCTGTTAATGGGCCGGCCCATTTGGTATGTGGGGTCCACCATATAGAAAGTGGGCCGGCCCAACAAGATAGTGGGCCGGGCCAAAAACACAGTGGGTCCCACCTTCCTATTAAAGGGCCGGCCCATTTGGTGTGTGGGGTCCACCATATAGAAAGTGGCCGGCCCAACAAGATAGTGGGCCGGGCCAAAAACACAGGTGGGTCCCACCTTCCTATTAAAGGGCCGGCCCATTTACCATGTGGGACCACCATAGAGCAAGTGGGCCGGCCCAATAAGCATGTGGAGCCCATTATCGTGTAACCGGGCCGGCCTACTAAAGAAGTGGGCCGGCCCAAAATGAAAGTGGGTCCCACACTACTGTAAGTGGGCCGGCCCAATCTGTTGTAGGGCCCTACTTGTTTGACTAGTCAACTTGCATTAAATTTCATGAGCCTAAAATCTGATTTCAATGATACACACAAGTACATACACAAATAAAACAAATAGGAAAATTACAAGGCAATTAATGTGCCCAAATAAAAAAATTACATAGAATCATTGAGGACTTCTATTAGCATCATCAATAACACGTTGACATTTGGCAATCGCCTTGATTGAATCTTGTGTACTCTTTGTCAACATATCAGCTACAGATCTTAAAGCAGCAATACCATGTCTTTTATAAAGTACAGCCTTGAGATATTTACTGTCTGATGAAAGAAATGGTTGATACGTCTCCAACGTATCGATAATTTCTTATGTTCCATGCTACTTTATTGATGATACCTACATGTTTTATGCACATTATATGTCATATTTATGCATTTTCTGGAACTAACCTATTAACAAGATGCCGAAGAGCCAATTGCTGTTTTCTTTTGGTTTCAGAAATCCTAGTAAAGAAATATTCTCGGAATTGGACGAAACTTTCGCCCAGGGTCCTATTTTTGCACGAAGCTTCCAGAAGACCGAAGACCTAACGAAGTGGGGCCACGAGGCAGCAGGGGGGGGGCCGGCGCGGCCCAGCCCTTGGCCGCGCGGCTCCCCTGGCCCTCGTGTGGCCCCACGCGTTGACCTTCCGCCTACTTAAAGCTCCCGTCGCGAAACCCCCAGTACCGAGAGCCACGATACGGAAAACCCAGAGACGCCGCCGCCGCGAATCCCATCTCGGGGATTCAGGAGATCGCCGGCACCCTGCCGGAGAGGGGATTCATCTCCCGGAGGACTCTACACCGCCATGGTCGCCTCCGGAGTGATGAGTGAGTAGTTCACCCCTGGACCATGGGTCCATAGCAGTAGCTAGATGGTCGTCTTCTCCTTGTTGTGCTTCATTGTTAGATCTTGTGAGCTGCCTAACATGATCAAGATCATCTATATGTAATTCTATATGTTGTGTTTGTCGGGATCCGATGGATAGAGAGTACTATGATTATGGTGATTATCAATCTATTGTTCATGTGTTGTTTATGATCTTGCATGCTCCGTTATTAGTAGAGGCTCTGGCCAAGTTTTTACTCTTAACTCCAAGAGGGAGTAATTATGCTCGATAGTGGGTTCATGCCTTCATTGATACCTGGGACAGTGACAGAAAGTTCTAAGGTTGTGATGTGCTGTTGCCACTAGGGATAAAACATTGATGCTATGTCTAAGGATGTAGTTATTGATTACATTACGCACAATACTTAATGCAATTGTCTGTTGCTTTGCAACTTAATACTGGAGGGGGTTCGGACGATAACCTGAAGGTGGACTTTTTAGGCATAGATGCAGTTGGATGGCGGTCTATGTACTTTGTCGTAATGCCCAATTAAATCTCACTATATTTACCATGTCATGTATATGCATTATTATGCCTTTCTCTATTTGTCAATTGCCCGACTGTAATTTGTTCACCCAACATGCTTTTATCTTATGGGAGAGACACCTCTAGTGAACTGTGGACCCCGGTCCTATTCTTTACATAGCATACAATCTACTTGTTTTACTTTTTCTTTGCAAACATCTTCCACTCGATACGTTTAATCCTTTGTTACAGCAAGCCGGTGAGATTGACAACCTCACTGTTTCGTTGGGGCAAAGTACTTTGGTTGTGTTGTGCAGGTTCCACGTTGGCGCCGGAATCCCTGGTGTTGCGCCGCATCACATTTCGCGACCATCAACCTTCAACGTGCTTCTTGGCTCCTACTGGTTCGATTAAACCTTGGTTTCATACTGAGGAAAACTTGCCACTGTGCGCATCATACCTTCCTCTTGGGGTTCCCAACGGACGTGTACATCTACGCGCATCAAGCACTTTTTCTGGCGCCGTTGCCGGGGAGATCAAGACACGCTGCAAGGGGAGTCTCCACTTCTCAATCTCTTTACTTTGTTTTTGTCTTGCTTTATTTACTACTTTGTTTGCTGCACTAAATCAAAATACAAAAAAATTAGTTGCTAGTTTTACTTTATTAATTGTCTTGCTCTCTATATCAAAAACACAAAAAAATTAGTTACTCGCATTTACTTTATCTAGTTTGCTTTATTTACTGTTGCTAAAATGGCCAACCCTGAAAATACTAAGTTGTGTGACTTCACAAATGCAAATAATAATGATTTCCTATGCACACCTATTGCTCCACCTGCTACTACAGCAGAATTCTTTGAAATTAAACCTGCTTTACTAAATCTAGTCATGAGAGAACAATTTTCTGGTGCTAGTTCTGATGATGCTGCTGCCCATCTCAATAATTTTGTTGAACTTTGTGAAATGCAAAAGTATAAAGATGTAGATGGTGATATTATTAAATTGAAAGTGTTTCCTTTCTCATTAAGAGGAAGAGCTAAAGATTGGTTGCTATCTTTGCCTAAGAATAGTATTGATTCATGGACTAAATGCAAGGATGCTTTTATTGGTAGATATTATCCTCCCGCTAAAATTATTTCTTTGAGAAGTAGCATAATGAATTTTAAACAATTTGATACTGAACATGTTGCTCAAGCTTGGGAGAGAATGAAAACTTTGGTAAAGAATTGCCCAACCCATGGACTGACTACTTGGATGATCATCCAAACCTTCTATGCAGGACTAAATTTTTCTTCACGGAATTTATTGGATTCAGCTGCTGGAGGTACTTTTATGTCCATCACATTGGGGGCGGCTACAAAACTTCTTGATGATATGATGATAAATTACTCTGAATGGCACACGGAAAGAGCTCCACAAGGTAAGAAGGTAAATTCTGTTGAAGAAACCTCTTCCTTGAGTGATAAGATTGATGTGATTATGTCTATGCTTGTGAATGGTAGATCTAATGTTGATCCAAATAATGTTCCTTTAGCTTCATTGGTTGCTCAAGAAGAAAATGTTGATGTGAATTTCATTAAAAATAATAATTTCAACAACAATGCTTATAGGAACAACTCTGGTAATAACTATAGGCCATATCCTGCTAGTGGTAATGATTATGGTAGATATGAGGAAAGGATGCTAGAAATTGAAAGATCCACTAAAAACTTTATGCAATCACAATATGAGCAAAATCAATTGTTTACTAGAACTATGAATGAACAATCTACCTTGTTGAAGAATATAGGAAATCAACTTGAAAACTTGAATAGGGAGATTTCTGGTCTGCAAACTAAAATTTCAAATGCTGAAACCCGAATCTCATACATGTCTGCATCACAATCTTCTTTAATTAATAAAATGGCTGCTAAACCTGATGATCTTGATAATAAGATTACTACTACAGCAAATGCCATCCAAGTTAGAATTAATGAGAATATAAGATTAATGGCTGAGTTGCGTGCTAGGTGGGATAGAGAAGAAAATGAAAAACTAGCTAAAGAGAATAATGTTAAAGTTTGGACTATTACCACCACTAGTAATGCTAATTCTTCACATGTTGCTGCACCTCCTACTATCAATGGTAAAATAATTGGTGTTGGCAATGTTTCTACTCCTAGTGCAAAGCGTACAAAACTGCCTGAAATTGCTAAAACTGCTGAAACTGCTTGTGATAAAACTGCTGAAATTTTTTCCAACCTTGGGAACAATGATCCCATTGCTGTAGCTCATAATGATTTAGATTTTGATGATTGCCACATCTCTGAAGTTATAAAGTTCTTACAAAAACTTGCTAAAAGTCCTAATGCTAGTGCTATAAATTTAGCCTTTACAAAACATATTACAAATGCTCTCATAAAAGCTAGAGAAGAGAAACTAAAACTTGAAACTTCTATTCCTAGAAAGTTAGAAGATGGTTGGGAGCCCATCATTAAAATGAAATTCAATGACTTTGAATGTAATGCCTTATGTGATCTTGGTGCAAGTATTTCTGTTATGCCTAAAAAGATTTATGATATGCTTGACTTGCCACCATTAAAGAATTGTTATTTGGATGTTAATCTCGCCGATAATGTTAAAAAGAAACCTTTGGGGAGGATTGATAATGTGCATATTACGGTTAACAATAACCTTGTCCCCGTTGATTTTGTTGTCTTGGATATTGAATGCAATGCATCTTGTCCAATTGTGTTGGGAAGACCTTTTCTTCGAACTGTTGGTGCTATTATTGATATGAGGGAAGGTAATATTAAATATCAATTTCCTCTCAAGAAAGGTATGGAACACTTCCCTAGAAAGAGAATGAAGTTGCCTTTTGATTCTATTATTAGAACAAGCTATGATGTTGATGCTTCTACTCTCGATGTTACTTGATTTGCACTTTCTGCGCCTAGCTGAAAGGCGTTAAAGAAAAGCGCTTATGGGAGACAACCCATGTTTTTACCTACAGCAATTTTTTGTTTTATTGAGTCTTGGAAGTTGTTTACTACTGTAGCAACCTCTCCTTATCATGTTTTTGTGCCAAGTAAAGTTTCTATGTCAAAGTTGATGTTATATTTGGGATCGCTGCACAGAAACAGCATTGCTGTCTGTCACGAATCTGGGCATAATTCTCTGTAGAAAATTCGAAAAAATCTGCCAATTTACGAGCGTGATCCTCAGATATATACGCAACTTTCATTAGTTTTGAGTTTTTCCATTTGAGCAAGTCTGGTGCCATTTATAAATTCGTCTTTACGGACTGTTCTGTTTTTGACAGATTCTGCCTTTTATTTCGCATTGCCTCTTTTGCTATGTTGGATTTATTTCTTTGATCCATTAATGTCCAGTAGCATTATGCAATGTCCAGAAGTGAAAAGAATGATTGTGTCACCTCTGAATGAGTGAATTATTAATGATGCACTAACCCTCTAATGAGTTTGCTTGAAGTTTGGTGTGAAGGAAGTTTTCAAGGGTCAAGAGAGGAGAATGATATACTAAGATCAAGAGGAGTGAAAGCTCTAAGCTTGGGGATGCCCCCGTGGTTCATCCCTGCATATTTTAAGAAGACTCAAGCGTCTAAGCTTGGGGATGCCCAAGGCATCCCCTTCTTCATCGACAACATCATCAGGTTCCTCCCCTGAAACTATATTTTTATTCAATCACATCTGGTGTTCTTTACTTGGAGCGTCGGTTTGTTTTCGTTTTTGTTTTTGTTTGAATAAGATGGATCCTAGCATTCACTTTGTGGGAGAGAGACACGCTCCGCTGTTGCATATGGACACATGTGTCCTTAGGCTTTACTCATAATGTTCAAGGCGAAGTTTCTTCTTCGTTAATTTGTTATATGGTTGGAATTGGAAAATGCTACATGTAGTAATTCTAAAAATGTCTTGGATAATGTGATACTTGGCAATTGTTGTGCTCATGTTTAAGCTCTTGCATCATATGCTTTGCACCCATTAATGAAGAAATACATAGAGCTTGCTAAAATTTGATTTGCATATTTGGTTTCTCTAAGGTCTAGATAATATCTAGTATTGAGTTTTGAACAACAAGGAAGACAGTGTAGAGTCTTATAATGTTTACAATATGTCTTTTATGTGAGTTTTGCTGCACTTGTTCATCCTTGAGTTTGCTTCAAATAACCTTGCTAGCCTAAACCTTGTATCGAGAGGGAATACTTCTCATGCATCCAAAATCCTTGAGCCAACTACTATGCCATTTGTGTCCACCATACCTACCTACTACATGGTATTTACCCGCCATTCCAAAGTAAATTGCTTGAGTGCTACCTTTAAAATTCCATCATTCACCTTTGCAATATATAGCTCATGGGACAAAATAGCCTTAAAAACTATCGTAGTATTGAATATGTACTTATGCACTTTATATTTTATTAAGTTGCTTGTTGTGCGATAACCATGTTTCTGGGGAACGCCATCAACTATTGTTGAATATCATGTGAGTTGCTATGCATGTCCGTCTTGTCTGAAGGTCTATCATTTTAGTGGTTGGAGCATGCAAAATTGTTAGAGAAGAACATTGGGCCGCTAACTAAAGCCATGAATCATGGTGGAAGTTTCAGTTTTGGACATATATCCTCAATCTCATATGAGAATAATAACTTTGCTACATGCTTATGCATTTAAGAGGAGTCCATTATCTGTTGTCCATGTTGTCCCGGTATGGATGTCTAAGTTGAGAATAATCAAAAGCGAGAAATCCGAAATGCGAGCATTCTCCTTGGACCTTTGTACAGGCGGCATGGAGGTACCCCTTTGTGACACTTGGTTGAAACATGGCATGCGAAGACCCGGTAGTCCAAGTTAAGTAGGACGAGGTGCGGGCACTATTAGTATACTATGCGTGAGGCTTGCAACTTGTAAGATATAATTTTCATAACTCATATGCTTTATTACTACCGTTGACAAAATTGTTTCATGTTTTCAAAATAAAAGCTCTAGCACAAATACAGCAATCGATGCTTTCCTCTTGAAGGACCATTCTTTTACTTTTATTGTTGAGTCAGTTTACCTATCTCCTTCCACCTTAAGAAGCAAACACTTGTGTGAACTATGCATTGATTCCTACATACTTGCATATTGCACTTATTATATTACTTTATGTTGACAATATCCATGAGATATACATGTTACAAGTTGAAAGCAACCGCTGAAACTTAATCTTCCTATGTGTTGCTTCAACACCTTTACTTTGATTTATTGCTTTACGAGTTAACTCTTATGCAAGACTTATTGATGCTTGTCTTGAAGTACTATTCATGAAAAGTCTTTGCTATATGATTCAGTTGTTTACTCATGTCATTACCTTTGCTTTGATCGCTGCATTCATTACATATGTTTACAAATAGTATGATCAAGATTATGATGGCATGTCACTTCAGAAATTATCTTTGTTATCGTTTTACCTGCTCGGGACGAGCAGAACTAAGCTTGGGGATGCTGATACGTCTCCAACGTATCGATAATTTCTTATGTTCCATGCTACTTTATTGATGATACCTACATGTTTTATGCACATTATATGTCATATTTATGCATTTTCTGGAACTAACCTATTAACAAGATGCCGAAGAGCCAGTTGCTGTTTTCTGCTGTTTTTGGTTTCAGAAATCCTAGTAAAGAAATATTCTCGGAATTGGACGAAACTTTCGCCCAGGGTCCTATTTTTGCACGAAGCTTCCGAAGACCGAAGACCTAACGAAGTGGGGCCACGAGGCAGCCAGGGGTGGCCGGCGCGGCCCAGCCCTTGGCCGCGCGGCCCTGCCCCCGGGCCCCTCGTGTGGCCCCACGCGTTGACCTTCCGCCTACTTAAAGCTCCCGTCGCGAAACCCCCAGTACCGAGAGCCACGATACGGAAAACCTTACAGAGACGCCGCCGCCGCGAATCCCATCTCGGGGATTCAGGAGATCGCCTCCGCAGGAGAGGGGATTCATCTCCCGGAGGACTCTACACCGCCATGGTCGCCTCCGGAGTGATGAGTGAGTAGTTCACCTGGACCATGGGTCCATAGCAGTAGCTAGATGGTCGTCTTCTCCTTGTTGTGCTTCATTGTTAGATCTTGTGAGCTGCCTAACATGATCAAGATCATCTATATGTAATTCTATATGTTGTGTTTGTCGGGATCCGATGGATAGAGAGTACTATGATTATGGTGATTATCAATCTATTGTTCATGTGTTGTTTATGATCTTGCATGCTCTCCGTTATTAGTAGAGGCTCTGGCCAAGTTTTTACTCTTAACTCCAAGAGGGAGTAATTATGCTCGATAGTGGGTTCATGCCTTCATTGATACCTGGGACAGTGACAGAAAGTTCTAAGGTTGTGATGTGCTGTTGCCACTAGGGATAAAACATTGATGCTATGTCTAAGGATGTAGTTATTGATTATTACGCACAATACTTAATGCAATTGTCTGTTGCTTTGCAACTTAATACCGGAGGGGGTTCGGACGATAACCTGAAGGTGGACTTTTTAGGCATAGATGCAGTTGGATGGCGGTCTATGTACTTTGTCGTAATGCCCAATTAAATCTCACTATATTTACCATGTCATGTATATGCATTATTATGCCTTTCTCTATTTGTCAATTGCCCGACTGTAATTTGTTCACCCAACATGCTTTTATCTTATGGGAGAGACACCTCTAGTGAACTGTGGACCCCGGTCCTATTCTTTACATAGCATACAATCTACTTGTTTTACTGTTTTCTTTGCAAACATCTTCCACTCGATACGTTTAATCCTTTGTTACAGCAAGCCGGTGAGATTGACAACCTCACTGTTTCGTTGGGGCAAAGTACTTTGGTTGTGTTGTGCAGGTTCCTAGTTGGCGCCGGAATCCCTGGTGTTGCGCCGCATCACATTTCGCGACCATCAACCTTCAACGTGCTTCTTGGCTCCTACTGGTTCGATTAAACCTTGGTTTCATACTGAGGGAAAACTTGCCACTGTGCGCATCATACCTTCCTCTTGGGGTTCCCAACGGACGTGTACATCTACGCGCATCAATGGTCTAGGTTGACGGCTATGAGAAGATGCATCAGAAGAAAGATCAGAACTTTTTGTGGGCCTCACTGGTAATGAAGATTGCTTCATCACAACTGCATTCTGATAATAATGCAAAAAGAGTTAAACGATGAACTATGCAAACATTTATTATGCAATGTAGATATAAGATAATAACAAGTTGCATAAATAAGACATGTATGGAACTTGTACTAAGCACAAACTTACATCATAATGTTGCACAGGGTCGCTACAGATCCTTTTTTGGCGACTATCTTCTAATGATGACTGCTTCATTAAAACTGCATTCTGGTAACATTGTAAACATAGTTACAACAATTAACTATTCAAACATGTATTACGCAATGTAGAGATCAGATAACAGCATGTAGCAGAAATAAGCACAAGATAAGATAAGATGCATGTACTAAGCACATACTGGCTCACTGCAGGTCCTTCTCTTGCGTGCACTAGTCGTGGTCAACATGCCTATCATTTTAGGTTCAGCCATCAAGTGAAATGCTAATCCTCCTGCTCCATTGTCCTTAATCTGTGTTTAGATATCACATTTAAGACCAAGTCAGCTGGTTTCAAATAACAAAAAACTTGAGCTGCCAAATGAATAAGCCAATATTTACCAGATATCAGATTAAAACCAACTAGATGTTGCTTTGCATGAGATACGAATTTCAGACATTCAGATTTAGAGTAGGGTAATGCCAAGGTTTTACACATAAAGTAAACTGGCATTAAGAATGACCAAATGTCAGGTTCAAATCACCCTCGAAGTTTCTCCAAGACAAGCATATCAAATAGGCAGAAACATAGTAAAGCATGAATGGCATTGCTATGGCAGGGTTCCAAGTGTTAATCTCTTGCATAAGGAACAATGCATATAGGTTATAGATAATAACGGAAGTAAACTGCCAAAATTACCAACCACGAACTCAGATTCCAACCTTACCTAGCGTCCCCGCTGTTAATGTTGGATGTTCTAATAAGTGGTTCGCATGATCAATCCCTAGGAAAAATAACATTGACAAGTCAGTCTACGATAATACAAAGACCAGACATGCACGCAGCAATAACTATATAAGCTAAAGACGAGGTATAAGAGCAAGCAGATTGGAAATGCACATAGCATGATTATAAAAGCAGTGTGAGAATAGCAGACACGAGAAAACAGCTAGCGGTGAGCTAATGACGTGGTATAAGAACAAGCAGATTGGAAATGCCCATAGCACGACTATAAAAGCAGTGCGACAATAGCATGCAGTACAAAAACAGTTGGCAGCAAATGAATGGGTACAAGGCTATAAATATGTGGATGCACACAGGTGTCAGTAGAATGAACAGGATGGTAGCGACCGGATAATGCTTTTGTACTGTACAATATTTAAACAAACTTCATGCGAAGCAACACATCAAGAAAGTTAACGGCATATGAGATCTGCAAATAACTACACAAAACATGGCTAAAGAAACACCGCGATCTAACGGGCCAGCGTACTAACCAAGCTGCGGCGGGGTGGACGGGGGCGGCAACTTGCATTCCAGCGGCGGCGAACGCGGGAGACGATGAATCGACCCTGTTTCAGTAGAAGCGGGCGTTAGTGAAGCAGATCTGGTTGGCTGGCAAGGTATTCGGTGAAGTTGATACAGCCGCTGCGGCGAGGTAGTCGGTGGCGAGGTCGGCGGTGAAGCAGATCCGTCGGTGGCGAGGTCGGCGGTGAAGCAGATCCGTCGGTGGCGAGGTCGGCGGTGAAGCAGATCCGTCGGTGACGAGGGCGGCGGGGGAGCGGATCAGGTGGGTGGACAGCCAACACGATCAAGGCTACGCTGTGGAGGAGTATGCCGGCGGCGAAGCAGATCTAGTACTGTAGAGAGTCAGAGCTTTGGCGTGTGAGAGTATTTTTGAGCTAATGGGGCGAATGGTTGGTGGGTGGGTGTGGGCCTGTGGGGAGGGTTCGGGATCTAGGCAAGATATTTCATTGTTACCGAATGAGCCCTCCATGGTCGGTGGGTTGTAGCTTCCGGACCAGGGTTAAAAGGGTAAAACTGGTCACGGGATTTTCGAATGGATGCGGCGGGATGATTTGGCGCGCGGCCGAAATTTTCAGTTTCAAGCTACGAGCAGAACGACAAAAATAATGTTCTTCCCCAGGGAGCTCTCATTTCTTCCTCTTCTCTTTCTCTCTCGAGTCTCTCCCACTCCCCCGGCTCCTCTCCCCCTTCTCTCCGGCGGCCTCGCCGGCCGGAGACGAGGCCGACTTCTCTCTGTATATTGTACACCCTCCGAACTAAATTAATTGATTCAACTTTCCTTAGACGTGTATGTATCTAGAGTAAAAACATGTGTGGATACATCCATATTTAGATAAGCAAAGTTGAGTCAGCTAATTTGGATCCGAGGGAGTTAGTGTTGTTGTAAGCTTAGATCCAGTGTTTCCCATGAGCAGAATGGCGCAATGGAGTCGGGGATCTCGTCATCGGCTTCAGATCTGGCCTATGGTGAATCTGGCGGATCTTGCCGGCCAAACCCCGATCTGGTGCCATCAATGTGATGGCGCTAACGGTGAGGCTTGCTTTGGTCAGTGCTTCAGATCTGGCCAATGGGGAAGTCAAGCTGCTAAAGTTCACAAGCTCGGGGCATACGACGGCGTCATCCGTCTTGCCCGTGCACATCTTGGACTTTCAGCGGCCCTTCTCAGAGCCAATATGCCGTTGCTGAGGCCCTTCTTCTCCTTCGTCCTGGCGACTACCGGCGACACCGTCCCAAGTGGTGCGTCCCCGGCGACGGAGTTGCTGGAAAGGATGCGGAGCAGAGATCTGATGTGCGGTCGAGAAGGACTCGATTGATTTTCTTCTATATGTTTTGGGGTCCTTTTTGTAAAGTTGCAGGTTCTATTAGTTATTGTCTAGTACTTTTGGTCCTCTATGTAATTTTTTGGACTAGTTTCCATTGGCACTGATAAACTTGAATTTTGACAAGTTCACGGGGAAAAAAATTCCTTTGCACATATGGCCTATCATGTATAAACATTCTTGAGATTTAAACTATATGTAATGTGCCATGCATTAACCCTAAACCATATATATGTAACTAACCCTAGCTGATCAAACCCTACTTAATTAAAACAAATAACCCTAAACTATACGCATGCACTTTATGCGCAAAGGCGCGGGTGCCTCTAATAATGTGTGTGCGCACTCGATCGATGATCCCTAAACCTTATACAACCCTGAAACCCTAATCCCTAATCCCTAAACCCTAAACACCCTAAACACTAAACCCTAGACCCTAAACCCTAACCCTAACCCTAAACCCTAATTAAACCCTATATAGGCCAACGACACTTAATTGTGCATCAAGCAGGCCAGGGGTGCCTCGCGGTCCTCTAATTAAATTAAATGTGCCATGCATTAACCCTAAACCATATATATGTAACTAACCATAGCTAATCAACCCTACTTAATGAAAACACATAACCCTAAACTATACTAGCTATAACCCGATCTAATAAAAACATGCTCTATATATAGCAGCTAGCTAGCAAACCGTAGATTAACACCAATTAATATATACATGGCCTATATCGATCATGTTGTATAACATATCCCTGAGATTCATTAATTAATTATATAATTATCGTGATAAATTAATTAACTTTAATTTTGACAAGTTCTCTCGAATGAAAACACATTTGATTAAGTTGCCTCATAATATATATATATATATAATTAGTGTGCATGCATGGCCTACCATGCATTCGTGCATATATTTTAATGTATATTTGAACATATTCTTGGGGATTTCAATCTCTCTCTCTCGATCATCTATATATCGTTGGTGGCCAAAAAACACACATATATATGCATGCAATTTATGCGTAAAGGCGCGGGTGCCTCTAATAATGTGTGTGCGCACTCGATCGATGATCCCTAAACCTTAAACAACCCTAAAACCTTAAATCCCTAATCCCTAAACCCTAAACACTAAACCCTAAACCCTAGACCCTAAACGTACCCTAACCCTAACCCTAACCCTAACCCTAACCCTAAACCCTAGCTAATCCTAAACCCCAATTAAACCCTATGTATAGGCCAACGACACTTAATTGTGCATCGATCGAGCGGGTCATGGGTGCCTCGTGATCCTCTAATAAAATTAAATGTGCCATGCATTAACCCTAAACCATATATATGTAACTAACCCTAGCTAATCAACCCTACTTAATTAAAACACATAACCCTAAACTATACTAGCTAGCTATAACCCGATCTAATAAAAACATGCTCTATATATAGCAGCTAGCTAGCAAACCGTAGATTAACACCAATTAAAATATACATGGCCTATATCGATCATGTTGTATAACATATCCCTGAGATTCATTAATTAATTATATAATTATCGTGATAAATTAATTAACTTGAACTTTGACAAGTTCTCTCGAATGAAAACACATTTGATTAAGTTGCCTCATAATATATATATAATTAGTGTGCATGCATGGCCTACAATGCATTCGTGCATATATTTTAATGTATATTTGAACATATTCTTGGGGATTTCAATCTCTCTCTCTCTCTCTCGATCATCTATATATCGTTGGTGGCCCAAAAAACACACATATATATGCATGCAATTTATGCGTAAAGGCGCGGGTGCCTCTAATAATGTGTGTGCGCACTCGATCGATGATCCCTAAACCTTAAACAACCCTAAAACCTTAAATCCCTAATCCCTAAACCCTAAACACCCTAAACACTAAACCCTAAACCCTAGACCCTAAACGTACCCTAACCCTAACCCTAACCCTAAACCCTAGCTAATCCTAAACCCCAATTAAACCCTATGTATAGGCCAACGACACTTAATTGTGCATCGATCGAGCGGGTCATGGGTGCCTCGTGATCCTCTAATAAAATTAAATGTGCCATGCATTAACCCTAAACCATATATATGTAACTAACCCTAGCTAATCAACCCTACTTAATTAAAACACATAACCCTAAACTATACTAGCTAGCTATAACCCGATCTAATAAAAACATGCTCTATATATAGCAGCTAGCTAGCAAACCGTAGATTAACACCAATTAAAATATACATGGCCTATATCGATCATGTTGTATAACATATCCCTGAGATTCATTAATTAATTATATAATTATCGTGATAAATTAATTAACTTGAACTTTGACAAGTTCTCTCGAATGAAAACACATTTGATTAAGTTGCCTCATAATATATATATAATTAGTGTGCATGCATGGCCTACAATGCATTCGTGCATATATTTTAATGTATATTTGAACATATTCTTGGGGATTTCAATCTCTCTCTCTCTCGATCATCTATATATCGTTGGTGGCCCAAAAAACACACATATATACGCATGCACTTTATGCGTAAAGGCGCGGGTGCCTCTAATAATGTGTGTGCGCACTCGATCGATGATCCCTAAACCTTAAACAACCCTAAAACCCCTAAATCCCTAATCCCTAAACCCTAAACACCCTAAACACTAAACCCTAAACCCTAAACCCTAACCCTAACCCTCTACCCTAGCTAACCCTAAACCCTAATTAAACCCTATGTATAGGCCAACGTCACTTAATTGTGCATCGAGCAGCCCAGGGGTGCCTCGCGGTCCTCTAATTAAATTAATTGTGCCATGCATTAACCCTAAACCATATATATGTAACTAACCCTAGCTAATTAACCCTACTTAATTAAAACACATAACCCTAAACTATACTAGATATAACCCGATCTAATAAAAACATGCTCTATATATAGCAGCTAGCTAGCAAACCGTAGATTAACACCAATTAAAATATACATGGCCTATATATATCGATCATGTTGTATAACATATCCCTCAGATTCATTAATTAATTATATAATTATCGTGATAAATTAATTAACTTGAATTTTGACAAGTTCTCTCGAATGAAAACACATTTGATTAAGTTGCCTCATAATATATATATAATTAATTAGTGTACATGCATGGCCTACCATGCATTCGTGCATATATTTTAATGTATATTTGAACATATTCTTAGGGATTTCAATCTCTCTCTCGATCATCAATATATCGTTGGTGGCCAAAAAACACACACATATATATATACGCATGCAATTTATGCGTAAAGGCGCGGGTGCCTCTAATAATGTGTGTGCGCACTCGATCGATGATCCCTAAACCTTAAACAACCCTAAAACCTTAAATCCCTAATCCCTAATCCCTAAACCCTAAACACCCTAAACACTAAACCCTAAACCCTAGACCCTAACCCTAACCCTAACCCTAACCCTAAACCCTAGCTAACCCTAAACCCTAATTAAACCCTATGTATAGGCCAACGACACTTAATTGTGTGCATCGAGCAGGCCAGGGGTGCCTCGCGGTCCTCTAATTAAATTAAATGTGACATGCATTAACCCTAAACCATATATATGTAACTAACCCTAGCTAATCAACCCTACTTAATTAAAACACATAACCCTAAACTATACTAGATATAACCCGATCTAATAAAAGCATGCTCTATATATATAAGCAGCTAGCTAGCAAACCATAGATTAACACCAATTAAAATATACATGGCCTATATCGATCATGTTGTATAACATATCCCTCAGATTCATTAATTAATTATATAATTATCTTGATAAATTAATTAACTTTAATTTTGACAAGTTCTCTCGAATGAAAACACATTTGATTAAGTTGCCTCATAATATATATATAATTTTAGTGTGCATGCATGGCCTACCATGCATTCGTGCATATATTTTAATGTATATTTGAACATATTCTTGGGGATTTCAATCTCTCTCTCTCTCGATCATCTATATATAACGTTGGTGGCAAAAAAACACACATATATACGCATGCACTTTATGCGTAAAGACGCGGGTGCCTCTAATAATGTGTGTGCGCACTCGATCGATGATCCCTAAACCTTAAACGTACAACCCTAAAACCCTAAATTAATTATCGATCTCCCTGTGATTCATTAATTAATTATATATATAATTATCGATGATAAATTAATTAACTTGAATTTTGACAAGTTCTCTCGTATGAAAACACATTTGATCAAGTTGCCTAGCTCATAATATATATATAATTAGTGTGCATGCATGGCCTACCATGCATTCGTGCATATATTTTGATATATATTTGAACATGCATATTCTTGGGGATTTCAATCTCTCTCTCTCGATCATCTATATATCGTTGTTGGTGGCAAAAAAATACACATATATATACGCATGCACTTTATGCGCAAAGGCGCGGGGTGCCTCTAATAATGTGTGTGCGCACTCGATCGATGATCCCTAAACCTTAAACAACCCTAAAACCCTAATCCCTAATCCCCTAAACCCTAAACACCCTAAACACACTAAACCCTAGACCCTAAACACCCTAAACACTAAACCCTAAACCCTAGACCCTAAACACCGTAAACATTAAACCCTAAACCCTAAACACCCTAAACACTAATTAAACCCTAAACCCTAGACCCTAAACACTAAACCCTAAACCCTAGACCCTAAACACCGTAAACACTAAACCCTAAACCCTAAACACCCTAAACACTAATTAAACCCTAAACCATAGACCCTAAACACTAGACCCTAAACCCTAGACCCTAAACACCCTAAACACTAAACCCTAGACCCTCTAAACACCGTAAACACTAAACCCTAAACCCTAGACCCTAGCTAAACACCCAAAACACTAAACCCTAAACCCAGCTAGCTAACCCTAAACCCTAATTAAACCCTATATATATAGGCCAACGACACTTAATTGTGCATCAAGCAGGCCAGGGGTGCCTCGCGGTCCTCTAGTTAAATTAAATGTGCCATGCATTAACCCTAAACCATATATATATAACTAACCCTAGCTAATCAAACCCTAGTTAATTAAAACACATAACCCTAAACTATACTAGCTATAACCCGATCTAATAAAAACATGCTCTATATATAGCATGCAGCTAGCTAGCAAATTAAACGGTAGATTAAAACCAATTAATATATACATGGCCTATATCGATCATATGTTGTATAACATCTCCCTGAGATTCATTAATTAATTATATAATTATCGATGATAAATTAATTAACTTGAATTTTGACAAGTTCTCTCGAATGAAAACACATTTGATTAAGTTTCCTCATAATATATATATAATTAGTGTGCATGCATGGCCTACCATGCATGCATTCGTGCATATATTTTAATATATATTTGAACATATTCTTGGGGATTTCAATCTCTCTCTCTCGATCATCTATATGTCGTTGGTGGCCAAAAAACACACACATATACGCATGCACTTTATGCGCAAAGGCGCGTGTGCCTCTAATAATGTGTGTGCGCACTCGATCGATGATCCCTAAACCTTAAACCCTAAATAAACCCTAATCCCTAATCCCTAAACCCTAAACACCATAAACATTAAACCCTAAACCCTAGACCCTAAACCCTAACCTCCTAACCCTAAACCCTAAACCCTAATTAAACCCTATATATAGGCCAATGACACTTAATTGTGCATCAAGCAGGCCAGGGGTGCCTCGCGGTCCTCTAATTAAATTAAATGTGCCATGCATATATATGTGTTTAATTTGGGGATTTCAATCGCTCTCTCGTATGTAGCTCTCTCTACCTCTCTCTCTCTCTCTCTCTCTCTCTCTCTCTCTCTCTCTCTCGTTGGTGGCCAACAACACACACATGCACTTTGTGCGCAAAGGCATGCGCCTCTAATAATGTGTGCGCAGTCGATCGATCTAGTTTTGATTAATCATAGCACACAAATAAAGAAGTTGTATTTGAATCCACACAACCTAATCTAAAACACATAACCCCTAACATGGCCTAATTAATTAACCCTTCTCGATCTCTACCTAATTAGTGGAAATTGCACAAAATCAAAAGGGGTCCCTCACTAATTATGCATATCTGCTAGATTGTGATAAACTTTTGCCACATATATATTTGGTGGATGGGTGCATCTTGGCATGTAAACAATTAGTGTTTGCAAATGGCGTTGTCAAAATTTATGTACAAATGATTTCTTTCCATCCAAAGTGCATAAAATGGGAGTTTTAATGAAGAAAGTACAAATAAAACAGCTCAACATGCTTCCACACCCCGATTTTCACACGAAGTAGAGCATATTTAAAGGATAATTCCAGAGTTTTACTATTTTTCAAGCAACTTTGCTAATTTTCCCCCACTCACATGACTTTATGTCGATTTAACGAAAATATGGCGAATTTAAACTACATGGGCGGGATAGTTTGAATTGTGCGCGCGGCAAAGGGAACCGCCTATTCCTCAACCTTGTGCACGGCAAATTACACACGCAACTCCATTAAACGCCACCTACCGACCTTAATTATCACCCCGGCGGCCCGGCCGCATGACCCCCCACCCACCCGTACACAACTTATCCCCGTCCGTGCGAAGAGCTTCCCCTCCCCGTCCCGTCCGTGCGAAGAAGAAGCTTCCCCTCCCCGTCGTTCTTCTCGAGACGCACCGGCGGTCAAGTTGATCCACGGTAGGGCTGCTATCTCTAGCTCAATCATGTATCGGGCAAGACAGCCTAACGATTTATATTTTCTTGATGCTGCTAAAAAAATTCGTCAGTATGCTCGAACTAATTGGCACTTTATAGTTTTCCGCTCGATTTGTCATCGATCAATTTGTTCATTTGCGTGGGCATATAGAGTCAGTTCTGCACTCGATCCGTTAATTTGCTGAAATGCCATGGCAGAGTTTTGTACACGATCTGTTTGCTAAAATGTCGATGGGCATTTTTTGTTTTGTACTCGACATGATTGCTGAAATGCATAATCATGTAGTATAGTTTTGTACTCGATGGATATACATTTCCTACTTCGCCTTAAATTAATCACCAACCACTGTATCTCATAATTAAACAGATGGACAGAACTTGGATACTGCATGGACACTTATGTTCCCCTTCATATATAAATGGTGTTCAACCCTTTATGGGGTTTATTAGAGCTCATGATGGTCACAACCTGGACGTGTATTGCCCGCGCTGCACATGTATGAATGGTGAGAAGAGGCCTCACCCTGTAGTGGCAGATCATTTACACATTTTTGGGATGGACCGCACATATGTTAGGCGGGTTTAGCATGGTGAACCATATAATGATCCTTTAGCAGGAGAAGCAGATCTTGCTCACACTGTATGTGTGCTGGCATATGTAGTTAATTATTTATATTGATGCTGCCGCTGTTTCAATCAATAGTTTGCATTGCTGTGCAAGGTTCTGTACTCAAATTTAACTTGTTGCAGATGGATGGACGGGAAGGAGAGAAAAAGCGCTTGCTTCAGGAAACGGGTTTCAGCTCTGGGACATGTGCTGTGCCAGATGAGAAGGTAAATATGTAAAACGGCATTTGTTCAGGTTGCATCCCTTAGATGTTTGTCTAATCGGTTGATGTACTAATTGCAGAAGCATAGAGTTGAAGAGGTCTCTCAGTTTGATGGGAGATTTGAAGATGAATCTCAGTTTGATGCACCTGTGGATGGTACTGATGACGAGCCTTTCATAGACGAAGGTCCTGCACCTGAGATTATCCAGCCTACAGAAGGAGGCCGTGGACCGAGTACACAGCTTTGCGTTGAAGTGGATGCACGCCCGGAGATCATCACGGGCGTCCGGGTAGTCTCAAGACCACCCAGCCCTGATGCACCTGTGGATGGTACTGATGACGAGCCTCTCATAGACGAAGGTCCTGCACCTGAGATTATCCAGCCTACAGAAGGAGGCCGTGGACCGAGTACACAGCTTTGCGTTGAAGAGGATGCACACCCGGAGATCATCAGGGGCGTCCCGGTAGTCTCAGGACCACCCAGCCCTGATGCAAAATGTTGAGCTACTTTATGATTCGTACTCTTATGTTCTGGTGCTGTAGTATGTTATGATTTGTACGCCTTTGGCGCTAGATTAAGCATTCAGTGGATGATCGCGTTGCAAAATTCGACACCCACACAATCAGTTCATCGTATGAGTAGTAGCACAATTACTTCTACAGCGATTCCTGCCAGCGCATTAGTTGGTAGCATGAAACACTTTCAGGTACTCCCCTCTGATTCATATTAATTGACTCAATTCTGTCTAGATATGGATGTATCTAGATGCATTTGTTAACTAGACTAACAAACTTGAGTCAGTTAATATGAATCCGTGTAAACCGCCCAAGTCCTCGAGCAGCTAGTTTATTGACTCTGGACTCCAAGCCTCTCGCGGCAAGCCATCGACGAAGCTTTGACCAGATCTTGGCCCGCAATTTTTTTGTGTGTGGCGAATAGCAAAGCTTTGACCAGTTCCTCTCGGGATACAGCACGCCGGTGAGCTTGCACGGTTGCCATGAGCACTTTCCGGCGGAACTTCCTCTTCAGCGCCCTCAAGCCGCTGCTGCGAGACAGCACGCAGTGCCTCGAGGTGGACGGAATTCTGGATCTCAGGGCGGGTGGTCCGCATCGTCCGGGAACGATCTCCAGCGGGTTAACGAGGACATGCATGGCGGCCAGGGGATTTGTTTTTTGTTTTTTTTTTGGTTTGAGCTTGGGATTTGGGGTTTTTTCGGATAGGGGAGGAGGAACCGAGGAAGAGGAAGGAACAGCCGCGTGCTTGGCGCGTGGCGGTGTGCTTGAATTTCGAATTTTTGTGAAATGTTTCATTTCCCCGCTACAATTCGGGGGTTTCTTGACGCGCCAATGCGTCCCGCCGGGCAGCTTCAAGTAAATTTGGGGTGCCACACTATGGGCCCTAGTTTCAGTGAGACATGTAATGACTAGTCACATCAGTAAGTTCACTGTGTAATAAAATATGTTACCCCTCCCCTTTATGTAGCACCCCTTCTCTCCCGATCGAGTGCCGATTGCCGACGGATGCAAGCCGCTAGCTCGATCCCCTCCTTTCGCCTCCACCGTCCAGGCATCCAGCTTGGAGGGGCAAGCTGCATCTAGCCCAAGCGGATTAGGTAGGACTAGTAATGTTCTCTCCTTTCTCGAGATCGGTTCTTTTTTCCTCTCCTCGATATCTTGCGCATCTCTTTCCTATTCTGGGCGAAGGGGTGTCTTTCTGGTCACCCTCGAGCTGGGAGTGATTGATGGGGGTGGGGGCGGGGGCTACCTTTGCTTGGATTGGGGTGTTCTTCCTTTATTTGTCGACATTTGCAACCTTTGTAGTTTCTGCTGATCCTCACTGTATCTTTTGTCAGCTTGTACAGGAAAGGTAAGACCTCGGCGGTGGGGGCAATGGAGCGTAAGGCCACCACGCATGTGGGCAGTTGGCTGAGCCTGAGCTGCGTCCCCAGCCCCGCGAAGCAGGTACTCCGTTTGCTTATCCACTCTTTACCTTTTAAGTGTCTCTCTGGTCTCTGCATCCTCAATCTGTTCCTGTTCTGGAATATGCTTAAAGTAGCACATGTCTTCAGCTGTTTGTGCGTAAAGCCTCTGTGACACCATGCTCTATATTCTCTGTATCAGGTTGGTACCTCCAGGTTCCGTGCTGAGGCTATGGGGAACGAGAATAGCGCCCCACCTGCTGCAGGAGCATGGCCCGATCTGCAGCACAAGAAGCGAAATGCCACTGCCGAGCTGGGCAGGGACCGCCCAGGGGTAATTTTTTTAACCAACTTACCATGATGTAGTCTGAATCTGATACTCCCTCAGATCCAAATTAATTGACTCAACTATCTGTAGATACGGATGTATCTAGATGTGTTTTAGCTCTAGATACTACTGCCTCCATCCCAAAGCTTTGGGCTTATATTATTTTTAGAAAGTCAAACTATACCATGTTTGACTAAGCTTTTACCAAAAATCAGTAACATGCAAAATACAAAATTAATATCATTAAATAGATAATAAAATATATTTTCCTACGGTATCTACACAGTATTATATTTGTTGATAGAATGTTCTAAAATTTTGGTCAAACTTTGCTTGTTTTGATTTCTCAAAAATAAATAAGGCTTAAGCTTTTGGATGGTGGTAGTACATTCATATCTAGACAAAGCTGAGTTAACTAGTTTTTTTGTCTGTCCATAGCTAGTGTTCACGCTGCAAAAGGCTAAGAGCATCCACTATATGCATCAGTCTATCTCATACAGTAATTCAATATCACTGCTGAGGTCTGCCTTTTGTTTTGCTATTCATATGCAGACTGAAACTTTAGGGCCTTTACTCAAAAGGAAGATCAAAACTGCGGCTGATCAGGCTGCCAGTATGTTGATGCCGCCCCCATCTTCTAAATGCCTCTACAAGCACAAGGCCACGCTGTTGGAGATATGCCCAAGAGGCAATAATAAAATGGTTATTATAATATATCTTTGTGTTTATGATAATGTTTACATACCATGCTATAATTGTATTAACCGAAACATTGATACATGTGTGTTATGTAAACAACAAGGAGTCCCTAGTAAGCCTCTTGTATAACTAGCTTGTTGATTAATAGATGATCATGGTTTCATGATCATGAACATTGGATGTTATTAATAACAAGGTTATGTCATTGATGAATGATGTAATGGACACACCCAATTAAGCGTAGCATAAGATCACGTCATTAAGTTCATTTGCTATAAGCTTTCGATGCATAGTTACCAAGTCCTTTCGACCATGAGATCATGTAAATCACTTATGCCGGAAGGGTACTTTGATTACATCAAACGCCACTGCGTAAATGGGTGGTTATAAAGGTGGGATTAGGTATCCGGAAAGTATGAGCTTGAGGCATATGGATCAACAGTGGGATTTGTCCATCCCGATGACGGATAGATATACTCTGGGCCCTCTCGGTGGAATGTCGTCTAAATGGCTTGCAAGCATATGAATGGTTCATAAGAGACCACATACCACGGTACGAGTAAAGAGTACTTGTCAGGAGACGAGGTTGAACAAGGTATCGAGATACCGATGATCAAACCTCGGACAAGTAAAATATCGCGAGACAAAGGGAATCGGTATCGTATGTAAATGGTTCAATCGATCACTAAGTCATCGTTGAATATGTGGGAGCCATTATGGATCTCCAGGTCCCGCTATTGGTTATTGGTCGGAGAGAAGTCTCAACCATGTCTGCATAGTTCACGAACCGTAGGGTGACACACTTAAGGTTTGATGTCGTTTAAGTAGATATGGAATATGGAATGGAGCTCGAATGTTGTTCGGAGTCTCGGATGGGATCCAAGACATCACGAGGAGGTTCGGAATGGTCCGGAGAATAAGATTCATATATGGGAAGTCATTTTCCGGGGTTCGGAAAAAGTCCGGTGTTTTGACCGGAGCTTCTAGAAGGTTTTGGAAGGACCGGAATAGTCCGGAATATTATGGAAGGTTCCGGAAGTGTCCGGGACGACCCGGGATGTCTAAGGAAGTCCGGAGGGTTCCATAATAGGTGCAACCACGTTGCCTTAAGGGAAAAGGAGTCTTTCCTTAATGCAATTTCGGAATTGGCAAAAGAGTCCGAGTAGGACTAGGTTTTCGGAACCGGAAACCTATCGGAACTCAGTCAAACTTGGGGGCAGGTTTTTGGACGACCCAAGGGGCTTGGCCACCTATTTAAAGAGGCCAAGGGGCACCCCAAGGGCACCACAAGTCGCAGCCCTAGCTCCCCAAGTCGCAGCACCACCCTGCGCCCAAACCCTAGCTATTCCCTCCTCCTTCTTCTCCCGCAGCGCTTGCGGCGAAGCCCTGCCGGAGATCTCCACCACCACCGTCACCACGCCGTCGTGCTGGCGGGATTCCGAGGAGGATCTACTACTTCCGCTGCCCGCTGGAACGGGGAGGAGGACGTCGTCTTCATCAACACCGTACGTGTGACCGAGTACGGAGGTGCTGCCCGATTGTGGCACCGTCAAGTTCTTCTACGCGCTTTTGCAAGCGGTCAAGATCTTCTACGCGCTTTTGCAAGCGGCAAGTGATCGACTACATCCACCACGAGATCTAATCTCGTTAGGCTTTGGAAATCTTCGAGGGTTAGTCTCATGATCTTCTCGTTGCTACCATCTACTAGATTAGATCTTGGCTTGTGTTTTCGTTCTTGCGGTAGGAAAATTTTGTTTTCTATGCTACAAGGCCACGCACCAGCTGGGTGGTGATCTTTTAATGAATATGGTATATTTTCTTAATCCACAAAACATGCCTTGATTTTTCTCTGTTTATTGTCGGTTTTTTCTATGCTTGCCAAAAGTTTACAACAACAACAACAACCAAGCCTTTCAGTCCCAAACAAGTTGGGGTAGGCTAGAGTTGAAACCCATAAGATCTCGAAGCCAAAAGTTTAGAAACACCAAATTCGTTTGCTTACAATCATCATACAGTAATGTTCATCTACTCCAGTTCCCCTAACCCAACATAAAATGATGTTAATTACGATTTTTAGATTAAAAGAGCACCATTAGGCGCTGTTAATTACGACTTTGAGATTAAAATGTCATTTGCAATTGTTAATTACAATTTTGAGACAATTGGTTAGTTTAACCTCGATCTCTTCTGCTCTCCATTTTTCCCAACCGAACAAAAATGTAACCATTCCATTCCTCTGAAATGGAACCATTCCATTCCATTCCACGCTGTTTCAGAACCGAACACACCCTTGCATTGTTGTGAACTGTTGTCCATACACGGCCATACCCTTCCACTTACATCTAGCACTATATGCATCAGTCTGTCTCAGAGTCATTCAATATCACTGCTGAGATCTGTTCCCATTCTTATGCAGGCTGAAACTGCTGCGCCTTTACTCAAGTGGATGCAAAATGAGGCTAATGAGGCTGCTGTGAGGACGATGGTGCCGGCACCATCTTCCGAAAACCTCTACAAGCACGAGGCCATGGGCCAGCTGGGTGGTGACCTTTTAATGAATCTGGTATATTTTCTTAATCCACATACATGATTTCATTATTATCTGTTTAATTACTGTTGGCTTTGTCTAATGCTTACCAAAAGTTCAGAAACACTGCGTTTGCTTACAATCATCATACACTAATTTTTCACTTTTCAGTCTGTCTCATCCAGTATATAAACTGTTGATTTCCATTGGCTTCTTTTGTAATCATTTGCATTGTTGTCAACTGTTCTCTATGCACAACCCTATTCTTCCACTTACACCCGCACTATTTGCATCAGTCTATCTCATAGATTTATTAAATATCAATGATGAGTTCTGTTGCTATTCATATGCAGGATGAAACTTCTGTTCCTCTACTCAAATGGATAAAAAATGATCCTGATGAGGCTGTGTACGTCTCCAACGTATCGATAATTTCTTATGTTCCATGCTACTTTATTGATGATACCTACATGTTTTATGCACATTATATGTCATATTTATGCATTTTCTGGAACTAACCTATTAACAAGATGCCGAAGAGCCAGCTGTCTGCTGTTTTTGGTTTCAGAAATCCTAGTAAAGAAATATTCTCGGAATTGGACGAAACTTTCGCCAGGGTCCTATTTTTGCACGAAGCTTCCAAGACCGAAGAGATAACGAAGTGGGGCCAGACCAGAGGGGCCGGCGCGGCCCAGGCCCCGGCCGCGCCGACCTACCCCCCGGGCCCTCGTGTGGCCCCCCGTGTTGACCCTCCGCCTACTTAAAGCTCCGTCGCGAAACCCCCAGTACCGAGAGCCACGATACGGAAAACCTTATCGAGACGCCGCCGCCGCGAATCCCATCTCGGGGGATTCTGGAGATCGCCTCCGCACCCTGCCGGAGAGGGGATTCATCTCCCGGAGGACTCTACACCGCCATGGTCGCCTCCGGAGTGATGAGTGAGTAGTTCACCCCTGGACCATGGGTCCATAGCAGTAGCTAGATGGTCGTCTTCTCCTTGTTGTGCTTCATTGTTGGATCTTGTGAGCTGCCTAACATGATCAAGATCATCTATCTAATTACTATATGTTGTGTTTGTCGGGATCCGATGGATAGAGAGTACTATGATTATGGTGATTATCAATCTATTGTTTATGTGTTGTTTATGATCTTGCATGCTCTCCGTTATTAGTAGAGGCTCTGGCCAAGTTTTTGCTCTTAACTCCAAGAGGGAGTATTTATGCTCGATAGTGGGTTCATGCCTTCATTGAATCTGGGATCGTGACAGTAGGTTCTAAGGTTGTGATGTGCTGTTGCCACTAGGGATAAAACATTGATGCTATGTCTAAGGATGTAGTTGTTGATTACATTACGCACCATACTTAATGCAATTGTCTGTTGCTTTGCAACTTAATACTGGAGGGGGTTCGGATGATAACCTGAAGGTGGACTTTTTAGGCATAGATGCAGTTGGATGGCGGTCTATGTACTTTGTCGTAATGCCCGGATTAAATCTCACTATATTTATCATATCATGTATATGCATTGTTATGCCTTTCTCTATTTGTCAATTGCCCGACTGTAATTTGTTCACCCAACATGCTTTTATCTTATGGGAGAGACACCTCTAGTGAACTGTGGACCCCGGTCCTATTCTTTACATAGCATACAATCTACTGCAATTGTGTTTTTCTTTGCAAACATCTTCCACTCGATACGTTTAATCCTTTGTTACAGCAAGCCGGTGAGATTGACAACCTCACTGTTTCGTTGGGACAAAGTACTTGGGTTGTGTTGTGCAGGTTCCGCGTTGGCGCCGGAATCCCTGGTGTTGCGCCGCATCACATTTCGCGACCATCAACCTTCAACGTGCTTCTTGGCTCCTCCTGGTTCGATTAAACCTTGGTTTCTTTCTGAGGGAAAACTTGCTACTGTGCGCATCATACCTTCCTCTTGGGGTTCCCAACGAACGTGTGAGTTACACGCCATCAAGCTCTTTTTCTGGCGCCGTTGCCGGGGAGATCAAGACACGCTGCAAGGGGAGTCTCCACTTCTCAATCTCTTTACTTTGTTTTTGTCTTGCTTTATTTTATTTACTACTTTGTTTGCTGCACTAAATCAAAATACAAAAAAATTAGTTGCTAGTTTTACTTTATTTATTGTCTTGCTCTCTATATCAAAAACACAAAAAAATTAGTTACTTGCATTTACTTTATCTAGTTTGCTTTATTTACCGTTGCTAAAATGAATACCCCTGAAAATACTAAGTTGTGTGACTTCACAAATGCAAATAATAATGATTTCCTATGCACACCTATTGCTCCACCTGCTACTACAGCAGAATTCTTTGAAATTAAACCTGCTTTACTGAACTTGGTTATGAGAGATCAATTTTCTGGTGTTAGTTCTGATGATGCTGCTGCCCATCTCAATAATTTTGTTGAACTTTGTGAAATGCAAAAGTATAAGGATGTAGATGGTGATATTATTAAATTGAAAGTGTTTCCTTTCTCATTAAGAGGAAGAGCTAAAGATTGGTTGCTATCTTTGCCTAAGAATAGTATTGATTCATGGACTAAATGCAAGGATGCTTTTATTGGTAGATATTATCCTCCCGCTAAAATTATATCTTTGAGAAGTAGCATAATGAATTTTAAGCAATTAGATACTGAACATGTTGCTCAAGCATGGGAGAGAATGAAAACTTTGGTAAAGAATTGCCCAACCCATGGACTGACTACTTGGATGATCATCCAAACCTTCTATGCAGGACTAAATTTTTCTTCGCGGAATTTATTGGATTCAGCTGCTGGAGGTACCTTTATGTCCATTACATTGGGGGCGGCTACAAAACTTCTTGATGATATGATGATAAATTACTCTGAATGGCACACGGAAAGAGCTCCACAAGGTAAGAAGGTAAATTCTGTTGAAGAAACCTCTTCCTTGAGTGATAAGATTGATGTGATTATGTCTATGCTTGTGAATGGTAGATCTAATGTTGATCCAAATAATGTTCCTTTAGCTTCATTGGTTGCTCAAGAAGAAAATGTTGATGTGAATTTCATTAAAAATAATAATTTCAACAACAATGCTTATAGGAACAACTCTGGTAATAACTATAGGCCATATCCTTCTGCTAATGGTAATGGTTATGGTAATTCTTATGGGAATTCTTACAATAATAATAGGAGTGTACCCTCTGGTCTTGAAGCCATGCTTAAATAATTTATTAGTACACAAACTGCTTTTAACAAATCTGTTGAGGAAAAGCTTGATAAAATTGATACTATTGCTTCTAGAGTTGATAGACTTGCCTCTGATGTAAATCTTTTAAAATTGAAAGTTATGCCTAATAATGATATTGATAATAAGATTACTACTACAGCAAATGCCATCCAAGTTAGAATTAATGAGAATATAAGATTAATGGCTGAACTGCGTGCTAGGTGGGATAGAGAAGAAAATGAAAAACTAGCTAAAGAGAATAATGTAGCTAAAGTTTGGACTATTACCACCACTAGTAATGCTAATTCTCCACATGTTGCTGCACCTCCTACTATCAATGGTAAAATAATTGGTGTTGGCAATGTTTCTACTCCTAGTGCAAAGCGTACAAAACTGCCTGAAATTGCTAAAACTGCTGAAACTGCTTGTGATAAAACTGCTGAAATTTTTTCCAACCTTGGGAACAATGATCCCATTGCTGTAGCTCATAATGATTTAGATTTTGATGATTGCCACATCTCTGAAGTTATAAAGTTCTTACAAAAACTTGCTAAAAGTCCCAATGCTAGTGCTATAAATTTAGCCTTTACAAAACATATTACAAATGCTCTCATAAAAGCTAGAGAAGAGAAACTAAAACTTGAAACTTCTATTCCTAGAAAGTTAGAAGATGGTTGGGAGCCCATCATTAAAATGAAATTCAATGACTTTGAATGTAATGCTTTATGTGATCTTGGTGCAAGTATTTCTGTTATGCCTAAAAAGATTTATGATATGCTTGACTTGCCACCATTGAAGAATTGTTATTTGGATGTTAATCTTGCCGATAATGTTAAAAAGAAACCTTTGGGGAGGATTGATAATGTGCATATTACGGTTAACAATAACCTTGTCCCCGTTGATTTTGTTGTTTTGGATATCGAATGCAATGCATCTTGTCCAATTGTGTTGGGAAGACCTTTTCTTCGAACCGTTGGTGCTGTTATTGATATGAGGGAAGGTAATATTAAATATCAATTTCCTCTCAAGAAAGGTATGGAACACTTCCCTAGAAAGAGAATGAAGTTGCCTTTTGATTCTATTATTAGAACAAGTTATGATGTTGATGCTTCTACTCTCGATGTTACTTGATTTGCACTTTCTGCGCCTAGCTGAAAGGCGTTAAAGAAAAGCGCTTATGGGAGACAACCCATGTTTTTACCTACAGCAATTTTTTGTTTTATTGAGTCTTGGAAGTTGTTTACTACTGTAGCAACCTCTCCTTATCATGTTTTTGTGCCAAGTAAAGTTTCTATGTCAAAGTTGATGTTATATTTGGGATCGCTGCGCAGAAACAGCATTGCTGTCTGTCACGAATCTGGGCACAGTTCTCTGTAGAAAATTTGAAAAAATCTTCCAATTTACGAGCGTGATCCTCAGATATGTACGCAACTTTCATTAGTTTTGAGTTTTTCCATTTGAGCAAGTCTAGTGCCAGCTTTAAATTCGTCTTTACGGACTGTTCTGTTTTTGACAGATTCTGCCTTTTATTTCGCATTGCCTCTTTTGCTATGTTGGATTTATTTCTTTGATCCACTAATGTCCAGTAGCATTATGCAATGTCCAGAAGTGAAAATAATGATTGTGTCACCTCTGAATGAGTGAATTATTAATGATGCACTAACCCTCTAATGAGTTTGCTTGAAGTTTGGTGTGAAGGAAGTTTTCAAGGGTCAAGAGAGGAGAATGATATACTATGATCAAGAGGAGTGAAAGCTCTAAGCTTGGGGATGCCCCCGTGGTTCATCCCTGCATATTTTAAGAAGACTCAAGCGTCTAAGCTTGGGGATGCCCAAGGCATCCCCTTCTTCATCGACAACATCATCAGGTTCCTCCCCTGAAACTATATTTTTATTCAATCACATCTTGTGTTCTTTACTTGGAGCCGGTTTGTTTTGTTTTTGTTTTTGTTTGAATAAAATGGATCCTAGCATTCACTTTGTGGGAGAGAGACACGCTCCGCTGTTGCATATGGACACATGTGTCCTTAGGCTTTACTCATAATGTTCAAGGCGAAGTTTCTTCTTCGTTAAATTGTTATATGGTTGGAATTGGAAAATGCTACATGTAGTAATTCTAAAAATGTCTTGGATAATGTGATACTTGGCAATTGTTGTGCTCATGTTTAAGCTCTTGCATCATATGCTTTGCACCCATTAATGAAGAAATACATAGAGCTTGCTAAAATTTGATTTGCATATTTGGTCTCCCTAAGGTCTAGATAATATCTAGTATTGAGTTTTGAACAACAAGGAAGACAGTGTAGAGTCTTATAATGTTTACAATATGTCTTTTATGTGAGTTTTGCTGCACTTGTCCATCCTTGAGTTTGCTTCAAATAACCTTGCTAGCCTAAACCTTGTATCGAGAGGGAATACTTCTCATGCATCCAAAATCCTTGAGCCAACTACTATGCCATTTGTGTCCACCATACCTACCTACTACATGGTATTTCTCCGCCATTCCAAAGTAAATTGCTTGAGTGCTACCTTTAAAATTCCATCATTCACCTTTGCAATATATAGCTCATGGGACAAAATAGCCTTAAAAACTATCGTAGTATTGAATATGTACTTATGCACTTTATCTTTTATTAAGTTGCTTGTTGTGCGATAACCATGCTTCTGGGGAACGCCATCAACTATTGTTGAATATCATGTGAGTTGCTATGCATGTCCGTCTTGTCTGAAGGATCTATCATTTTAGTGGTTGGAGCATGCAAAATTGTTAGAGAAGAACATTGGGCCGCTAACTAAAGCCATGAATCATGGTGGAAGTTTCAGTTTTGGACATATATCCTCAATCTCATATGAGAATAATAACTTTGCTACATGCTTATGCATTTAAGAGGAGTCCATTATCTGTTGTCCATGTTGTCCCGGTATGGATGTCTAAGTTGAGAATAATCAAAAGCGAGAAATCCGAAATGCGAGCATTCTCCTTAGACCTTTGTACAGGCGGCATGGAGGTACCCCTTTGTGACACTTGGTTGAAACATGGCATGCAAAGATCCGGTAGTCCAAGCTAAGTAGGACGAGGTGCGGGCACTATTAGTATACTATGCATGAGGCTTGCAACTTGTAAGATATAATTTTCATAACTCATATGCTTTATTACTACCGTTGACAAAATTGTTTCATGTTTTCAAAATAAAAGCTCTAGCACAAATACAGCAATCGATGCTTTCCTCTTTGAAGGACCATTCTTTTACTTTTATTGTTGAGTCAGTTTACCTATCTCCTTCCACCTAAGAAGCAAACACTTGTGTGAACTGTGCATTGATTCCTACATACTTGCATATTGCACTTGTTATATTACTTTATGTTGACAATATCCATGAGATATACATGTTATAAGTTGAAAGCAACCGCTGAAACTTAATCTTCCTATGTGTTGCTTCAACACCTTTACTTTGATTTATTGCTTTATGAGTTAACTCTTATGCAAGACTTATTGATGCTTGTTGATACGTCTCCAACGTATCGATAATTTCTTATGTTCCATGCTACTTTATTGATGATACCTACATGTTTTATGCACATTATATGTCATATTTATGCATTTTCTCGGAACTAACCTATTAACAAGATGCCGAAGAGCCAGTTGCTGTTTTCTGCTGTTTTTGGTTTCAGAAATCCTAGTAAAGAAATATTCTCGAATTGGACGAAACTTTCGCCCAGGGTCCTATTTTTGCACGAAGCTTCAGAAGACCGAAGAGAGAGAACGGGGCCACGAGGCGGCCAGAGGGGGAGGCCGCGCGGCCCAGGCCCCGGCCGCGCCGACCTGCCCCCGGGCCCCCGTGTGGCCCCCCGCGTTGACCCTCCGCCTACTTAAAGCTTCGTCGCGAAACCCCAGTATCGAGAGCCACGATACGGAAAACCTTCCGAGACGCCGCCGCCGCGAATCCCATCTCGGGGGATTCAGGAGATCGCCTCCGGCACCCTGCCGGAGAGGGGATTCATCTCCCCGAGGACTCTACACCGCCATGGTCGCCTCCGGAGTGATGAGTGAGTAGTTCACCCCTGGACCATGGGTCCATAGCAGTAGCTAGATGGTCGTCTTCTCCTTGTTGTGCTTCATTGTTGGATCTTGTGAGCTGCCTAACATGATCAAGATCATCTATCCGTAATACTATATGTTGTGTTTGTCGGGATCCGATGGATAGAGAGTACTATGATTATGGTGATTATCAATCTATTGTTTATGTGTTGTTTATGATCTTGCATGCTCTCCGTTATTAGTAGAGGCTCTGGCCAAGTTTTTGCTCTTAACTCCAAGAGGGGGTATTTATGCTCGATAGTGGGTTCATGCCTTCATTGAATCTGGGATCGTGACAGAAGGTTCTAAGGTTGTGATGTGCTGTTGCCACTAGGGATAAAACATTGATGCTATGTCTAAGGATGTAGTTGTTGATTACATTACGCACCATACTTAATGCAATTGTCTGTTGCTTTGCAACTTAATATCGGAGGGGGTTCGGATGGTCGAAGGTGGACTTTTTAGGCATAGATGCAGTTGGATGGCGGTCTATGTACTTTGTCGTAATGCCCTGATTAAATCTCACTATATTTATCATATCATGTATATGCATTGTTATGCCTTTCTCTATTTGTCAATTGCCCGACCGTAATTTGTTCACCCAACATGCTTTTATCTTATGGGAGAGACACCTCTAGTGAACTGTGGACCCCGGTCCTATTCTTTACATAGCATACAATCTACTGCAATTGTGTTTTACTGTTTTCTTTGCAAACATCTTCCACTCGATATTTAATCCTTTGTTACTAAGCCGGTGAGATTGACAACCTCACTGTTTCGTTGGGGCAAAGTACTTGGGTTGTGTTGTGTTTCCGCGTTGGCGCCGGAATCCCGTGTTGCGCCGCATCACATTTCGCGACCATCAACCTTCAACGTGCTTCTTGGCTCCTCCTGGTTCGATTAAACCTTGGTTTCTTTCTGAGGGAAAACTTGCTTGTGCGCATCATACCTTCCTCTTGGGGTTCCCAACGAACGTGTGAGTTACACGCCATCAAGCTATTTTTCTGGCGCCGTTGCCGGGGAGATCAAGACACGCTGCAAGGGGAGTCTCCACTTCTCAATCTCTTTACTTTGTTTTTGTCTTGCTTTATTTTATTTACTACTTTGTTTGCTGCACTAAATCAAAATACAAAAAAATTAGTTGCTAGTTTTACTTTATTTATTGTCTTGCTCTCTATATCAAAAACACAAAAAAATTAGTTACTTGCATTTACTTTATCTAGTTTGTTTTATTTACCGTTGCTAAAATGAATACCCCTGAAAATACTAAGTTGTGTGACTTCACAAATGCAAATAATAATGATTTCCTATGCACACCTATTGCTCCACCTGCTACTACAGCAGAATTCTTTGAAATTAAACCTGCTTTACTGAACTTGGTTATGAGAGATCAATTTTCTGGTGTTAGTTCTGATGATGCTGCTGCCCATCTCAATAATTTTGTTGAACTTTGTGAAATGCAAAAGTATAAAGATGTAGATGGTGATATTATTAAATTAAAAGTGTTTCCTTTCTCATTAAGAGGAAGAGCTAAAGATTGGTTGCTATCTTTGCCTAAGAATAGTATTGATTCATGGACTAAATGCAAGGATGCTTTTATTGGTAGATATTATCCTCCCGCTAAAATTATATCTTTGAGAAGTAGCATAATGAATTTTAAACAATTAGATACTGAACATGTTGCTCAAGCATGGGAGAGAATGAAAACTTTGGTAAAGAATTGCCCAACCCATGGACTGACTACTTGGATGATCATCCAAACCTTCTATGCAGGACTAAATTTTTCTTCGGAATTTATTGGATTCAGCTGCTGGAGGTACCTTTATGTCCATCACATTGGGGGCGGCTACAAAACTTCTTGATGATATGATGATAAATTACTCTGAATGGCACACGGAAAGAGCTCCACAAGGTAAGAAGGTAAATTCTGTTGAGGAAACCTCTTCCTTGAGTGATAAGATTGATGTGATTATGTCTATGCTTGTGAATGGTAGATCTAATGTTGATCCAAATAATGTTCCTTTAGCTTCATTGGTTGCTCAAGAAGAAAATGTTGATGTGAATTTCATTAAAAATAATAATTTCAACAACAATGCTTATAGGAACAACTCTGGTAATAACTATAGGCCATATCCTTCTGCTAATGGTAATGGTTATGGTAATTCTTATGGGAATTCTTACAATAATAATAGGAGTGTACCCTCTGGTCTTGAAGCTATGCTTAAAGAATTTATTAGTACACAAACCGCTTTTAACAAATCTGTTGAGGAAAAGCTTGATAAAATTGATACTATTGCTTCTAGAGTTGATAGGCTTGCCTCTGATGTAAATCTTTTAAAATTGAAAGTTATGCCTAATAATGATATTGATAGTAAGATTACTACTACAGCAAATGCCATCCAAGTTAGAATTAATGAGAATATAAGATTAATGGCTGAACTGCGTGCTAGGTGGGATAGAGAAGAAAATGAAAAACTAGCTAAAGAGAATAATGTAGCTAAAGTTTGGACTATTACCACCACTAGTAATGCTAATTCTTCACATGTTGCTGCACCTCCTACTATCAATGGTAAAATAATTGGTGTTGGCAATGTTTCTACTCCTAGTGCAAAGCGTACAAAACTGCCTGAAATTGCTAAAACTGCTGAAACTGCTTGTGATAAAACTGCTGAAATTTTTTCCAACCTTGGGAACAATGATCCCATTGCTGTAGCTCATAATGATTTAGATTTTGATGATTGCCACATCTCTGAAGTTATAAAGTTCTTACAAAAACTTGCTAAAAGTCCTAATGCTAGTGCTATAAATTTAGCCTTTACAAAACATATTACAAATGCTCTCATAAAAGCTAGAGAAGAGAAACTAAAACTTGAAACTTCTATTCCTAGAAAGTTAGAAGATGGTTGGGAGCCCATCATTAAAATGAAATTCAATGACTTTGAATGTAATGCTTTATGTGATCTTGGTGCAAGTATTTCTGTTATGCCTAAAAAGATTTATGATATGCTTGACTTGCCACCATTGAAGAATTATTATTTGGATGTTAATCTTGCCGATAATGTTAAAAAGAAACCTTTGGGGAGGATTGATAATGTGCATATTACGGTTAACAATAACCTTGTCCCCGTTGATTTTGTTGTCTTGGATATCGAATGCAATGCATCTTGTCCAATTGTGTTGGGAAGACCTTTTCTTCGAACTGTTGGTGCTGTTATTGATATGAGGGAAGGTAATATTAAATATCAATCTCTTAAGAAAGGTATGGAACACTTCCCTAGAAAGAGAATGAAGTTGCCTTTTGATTCTATTATTAGAACAAGCTATGATGTTGATGCTTCTACTCTCGATGTTACTTGATTTGCACTTTCTGCGCCTAGCTGAAAGGCGTTAAAGAAAAGCGCTTATGGGAGACAACCCATGTTTTTACCTACAGCAATTTTTTGTTTTGTTGAGTCTTGGAAGTTGTTTACTACTGTAGCAACCTCTCCTTATCATGTTTTTGTGCCAAGTGAAGTTTCTATGTCAAAGTTGATGTTATATTTGGGATCGCTGCGCAGAAACAGCATTGCTGTCTGTCACGAATCTGGGCACAGTTCTCTGTAGAAAATTCGAAAAAATCTTCCAATTTACGAGCGTGATCCTCAGATATGTACGCAACTTTCATTAGTTGTGAGTTTTTCCATTTGAGCAAGTCTAGTGCCAACTTTAAATTCGTCTTTACGGACTGTTCTGTTTTTGACAGATTCTGCCTTTTATTTCGCATTGCCTCTTTTGCTATGTTGGATTTATTTCTTTGATCCACTAATGTCCAGTAGCATTATGCAATGTCCAGAAGTGAAAATAATGTTTGTGTCACCTCTGAATGTGTGAATTATTAATGATGCACTAACCCTCTAATGAGTTTGCTTGAAGTTTGGTGTGAAGGAAGTTTTCAAGGGTCAAGAGAGGAGAATGATATACTATGATCAAGAGGAGTGAAAGCTCTAAGCTTGGGGATGCCCCCGTGGTTCACCCCTGCATATTTTAAGAAGACTCAAGCGTCTAAGCTTGGGGATGCCCAAGGCATCCCCTTCTTCATCGACAACATCATCAGGTTCCTCCCCTGAAACTATATTTTTATTCAATCACATCTTGTGTTCTTTACTTGGAGCGTCGGTTTGTTTTTGTTTTTGTTTTTGTTTGAATAAGATGGATCCTAGCATTCACTTTGTGGGAGAGAGACACGCTCCGCTGTTGCATATGGACACATGTGTCCTTAGGCTTTACTCATAATGTTCAAGGCGAAGTTTCCTCTTCGTTAAATTGTTATATGGTTGGAATTGGAAAATGCTACATGTAGTAATTCTAAAATGTCTTGGATAATGTGATACTTGGCAATTGTTGTGCTCATGTTTAAGCTCTTGCATCATATGCTTTGCACCCATTAATGAAGAAATACATAGAGCTTGCTAAAATTTGATTTGCATATTTGGTCTCTCTAAGGTCTAGATAATATCTAGTATTGAGTTTTGAACAACAAGGAAGACAGTGTAGAGTCTTATAATGCTTACAATATGTCTTTTATGTGAGTTTTGCTGCACTTGTTCATCCTTGAGTTTGCTTCAAATAACCTTGCTAGCCTAAACCTTGTATCGAGAGGGAATACTTCTCATGCATCCAAAATCCTTGAGCCAACTACTATGCCATTTGTGTCCACCATACCTACCTACTACATGGTATTTCTCCGCCATTCCAAAGTAAATTGCTTGAGTGCTACCTTTAAAATTCCATCATTCACCTTTGCAATATATAGCTCATGGGACAAAATAGCCTTAAAAACTATCGTAGTATTGAATATGTACTTATGCACTTTATATTTTATTAAGTTGCTTGTTGTGCGATAACCATGCTTCTGGGGAACGCCATCAACTATTGTTGAATATCATGTGAGTTGCTATGCATGTCCGTCTTGTCTGAAGGATCTATCATTTTAGTGGTTGGAGCATGCAAAATTGTTAGAGAAGAACATTGGGCCGCTAACTAAAGCCATGAATCATGGTGGAAGTTTCAGTTTTGGACATATATCCTCAATCTCATATGAGAATAATAACTTTGCTACATGCTTATGCATTTAAGAGGAGTCCATTATCTGTTGTCCATGTTGTCCCGGTATGGATGTCTAAGTTGAGAATAATCAAAAGCGAGAAAAATGCGAGCATTCTCCTTAGACCTTTGTACAGGTGGCATGGAGGTACCCCTTTGTGACACTTGGTTGAAACATGGCATGCGAAGATCCGGTAGTCCAAGCTAAGTAGGACGAGGTGCGGGCACTATTAGTACACTATGCATGAGGCTTGCAACTTATAAGATATAATTTACATAACTCATATGCTTTATTACTACCGTTGACAAAATTGTTTCATGTTTTCAAAATAAAAGCTCTAGCACAAATACAGCAATCGATGCTTTCCTCTTTGAAGGACCATTCTTTTACTTTTATTGTTGAGTCAGTTTACCTATCTCCTTCCACCTTAAGAAGCAAACACTTGTGTGAACTGTGCATTGATTCCTACATACTTGCATATTGCACTTGTTATATTACTTTATGTTGACAATATCCATGAGATATACATGTTATAAGTTGAAAGCAACCGCTGAAACTTAATCTTCCTTTGTGTTGCTTCAACACCTTTACTTTGATTTATTGCTTTATGAGTTAACTCTTATGCAAGACTTATTGATGCTTGTCTTGAAGTACTATCCATGAAAAGTCTTTGCTATATGATTCAGTTGTTTACTCATGTCATTACCTTTGCTTTGATCGCTGCATTCATTACATATGTTTACAAATAGTATGATCAAGATTATGATGGCATGTCACTTCAGAAATTATCTTTGTTATCGTTTTACCTGCTCGGGACGAGCGAACTAAGCTTGGGGATGCCGATACGTCTCCAACGTATCGATAATTTCTTATGTTCCATGCTACTTTATTGATGATACCTACATGTTTTATGCACATTATATGTCATATTTATGCATTTTCTGGAACTAACCTATTAACAAGATGCCGAAGAGCCGGTTGCTTTCTATTGTTTTTGGTTTCAGAAATCCTAGTAAAGAAATATTCTCGGAATTGGACGAAACTTTCGCCCAGGGTCCTATTTTTGCACGAAGCTTCCAGAAGACCGAAGAGATAACGAAGTGGGGCCACGAGGCGGCCAGAGGGGAGGCCGGGCGCGGCCCAGGCCCTGGCCGCGCCGACCTGCCCCTGGGCTCCGTGGCCCCCGCGTTGACCCTCCGCCTACTTAAAGCTTCCGTCGCGAAACCCCCAGACCGAGAGCCACGATACGGAAAACCTTACGAGACGCCGCCGCGAATCCCATCTCGGGGATTCAGGAGATCGCCTCCGGCACCCTGCGGAGAGGGGATTCATCTCCCGGAGGACTCTACACCGCCATGGTCGCCTCCGGAGTGATGAGTGAGTAGTTCACCCCTGGACCATGGGTCCATAGCAGTAGCTAGATGGTCGTCTTCTCCTTGTTGTGCTTCATTGTTGGATCTTGTGAGCTGCCTAACATGATCAAGATCATCTATCTGTAATACTATATGTTGTGTTTGTCGGGATCCGATGGATAGAGAGTACTATGATTATGGTGATTATCAATCTATTGTTTATGTGTTGTTTATGATCTTGCATGCTCTCCGTTATTAGTAGAGGCTCTGGCCAAGTTTTTGCTCTTAACTCCAAGAGGGGGTATTTATGCTCGATAGTGGGTTCATGCCTTCATTGAATCTGGGATCGTGACAGTAGGTTCTAAGGTTGTGATGTGCTGTTGCCACTAGGGATAAAACATTGATGCTATGTCTAAGGATGTAGTTGTTGATTACATTACGCACCATACTTAATGCAATTGTCTGTTGCTTTGCAACTTAATACGAGGGGTTCGGATGATAACCTGAAGGTGGACTTTTTAGGCATAGATGCAGTTGGATGGCGGTCTATGTACTTTGTCGTAATGCCCGGATTAAATCTCACTATATTTATCATATCATGTATATGCATTGTTATGCCTTTCTCTATTTGTCAATTGCCCGACTGTAATTTGTTCACCCAACATGCTTTTATCTTATGGGAGAGACACCTCTAGTGAACTGTGGACCCCGGTCCTATTCTTTACATAGCATACAATCTACTGCAATTGTGTTTTACTGTTTTCTTTGCAAACATCTTCCACTCGATACGTTTAACCCTTTGTTACAGCAAGCCGGTGAGATTGACAACCTCACTGCGTTGGGGCAAAGTACTTGGGTTGTGTTGTGCAGGTTCCGCGTTGGCGCCGGAATCCCTGGTGTTGCGCCGCATCACATTTCGCGACCATCAACCTTCAACGTGCTTCTTGGCTCCTCTGGTTCGATTAAACCTTGGTTTCTTTCTGAGGGAAAACTTGCTACTGTGCGCATCATACCTTCCTCTTGGGGTTCCCAACGAACGTGTGAGTTACACGCCATCACTTGTCTTGAAGTACTATTCATGAAAAGTCTTTGCTTTATGATTCAGTTGTTTACTCATGTCATTACTTTTGTTTTGATCGCTGCATTCATTACATATGTTTACAAATAGTATGATCAAGATTATGAAGGCATGTCACTTCAGAAATTATCTTTGTTATCGTTTTACCTGCTCGGGACAGAACTAAGCTTGGGGATGCTGATACGTCTCCAACGTATCGATAATTTCTTATGTTCCATGCTACTTTATTGATGATACCTACATGTTTTATGCACATTATATGTCATATTTATGCATTTTCTGGAACTAACCTATTAACAAGATGCCGAAGAGCCAGTTGTTTTCTGCTGTTTTTGGTTTCAAATCCTAGTAAAGAAATATTCTCGGAATTGGACGAAACTTCGCCCAGGGTCCTATTTTGCACGAAGCTTCCAGAAGACCGAAGAGATAACGAAGTGGGGCCACGAGGCGGCCAGGAGGCCGGCGCGGCCCAGGCCCTGGCCGCGCCGACCTACCCCCGGGCCCCTCGTGTGGCCCCCGCGTTGACCTCCGCCTACTTAAAGCTTCCGTCGCGAAACCCCCAGTATCGAGAGCCACGATACGGAAAACCTTACCGAGACGCCGCCGCGAATCCCATCTCGGGGATTCTGGAGATCGCCTCCGGCACCTGGCGGAGAGGGGATTCATCTCCCGGAGGACTCTACACCGCCATGGTCGCCTCCGGAGTGATGAGTGAGTAGTTCACCCCCTGGACCATGGGTCCATAGCAGTAGCTAGATGGTCGTCTTCTCCTTGTTGTGCTTCATTGTTGGATCTTGTGAGCTGCCTAACATGATCAAGATCATCTATCTGTAATACTATATGTTGTGTTTGTCGGGATCCGATGGATAGAGAGTACTATGATTATGGTGATTATCAATCTATTGTTTATGTGTTGTTTATGATCTTGCATGCTCTCCGTTATTAGTAGAGGCTCTGGCCAAGTTTTTGCTCTTAACTCCAAGAGGGGGTATTTATGCTCGATAGTGGGTTCATGCCTTCATTGAATCTGGGATCGTGACAGTAGGTTCTAAGGTTGTGATGTGCTGTTGCCACTAGGGATAAAACATTGATGCTATGTCTAAGGATGTAGTTGTTGATTACATTACGCACCATACTTAATGCAATTGTCTGTTGCTTTGCAACTTAATACTGGAGGGGGTTCGGATGATAACCTGAAGGTGGACTTTTTAGGCATAGATGCAGTTGGATGGCGGTCTATGTACTTTGTCGTAATGCCCGGATTAAATCTCACTATATTTATCATATCATGTATATGCATTGTTATGCCTTTCTCTATTTGTCAATTGCCCGACTGTAATTTGTTCACCCAACATGCTTTTATCTTATGGGAGAGACACCTCTAGTGAACTGTGGACCCCGGTCCTATTCTTTACATAGCATACAATCTACTGCAATTGTGTTTTACTGTTTTCTTTGCAAACATCTTCCACTCGATACGTTTAATCCTTTGTTACAGCAAGCCGGTGAGATTGACAACCTCACTGTTTCGTTGGGACAAAGTACTTGGGTTGTGTTGTGCAGGTTCCGCGTTGGCGCCGGAATCCCTGGTGTTGCGCCGCATCACATTTCGCGACCATCAACCTTCAACGTGCTTCTTGGCTCCTCCTGGTTCGATTAAACCTTGGTTTCTTCCTGAGGGAAAACTTGCTACTGTGCGCATCATACCTTCCTCTTGGGGTTCCCAACGAACGTGTGAGTTACACGCCATCGCTTGTGAAGACGATGGTGCTGCCACCATCTTCTGAAAACCTCCTCAAGCACAAGGCCACGGGCCAGCTGGGTGGTACCCTTTTCAGTAAGCAGGTATATTTTCTTAATCCTCATACATGATTTGATTTTTGTCTGTTTATTGCCGGCTTTGTCTAATGCTTACCAATAGTTCAGAAACACACACACCTATTCTTCCACTTACATCCAGCACTATATGCATCAGTGTCTCATAGATTCATTTTATATATCACTGCTGATGTCTGTTGCTCTTCAATTTTTATATGCAGACTGAAACTGCTAAGCCTTCATTGGTCAAAAGGATTGCAACTGCTGCTGATGAGGCATCTGCAGAGGCTGCCACCAAGTTACTGTCAGCCCCACCTTCTGGATGCTTATATAAGCTCAAGTCCAAGGATCAGCCGGGCCGTAACCATCCAAGGGTTCGGGTATATTTTCTTAAGCCACATATACATGCCATGATTTATGTCTGATATTATCACTGGCTCTGTCTAATGCTTTTTGGAATTCGGAAACACCAAATTAGCATGCTTATATTCATCATACACTAATTTTTCACTGTTCAGTTTGTAACATAGTGTTATGCACTTGCTTGTCAACATTTGCATTGCTCTGAACTATGCACTTTACACAACCTAATTCTTCCACTTACGTTCAGCGCTACGCACCAGTAGTACCTCCCATGTTTCCTTCACCATCCCGATGCCGAGCTTGCGGGAATATGGCGGGCCCATGTACATACCCCGCATATAACACCTCCTATGGCTCTATCTACCTTTCTAGTAGCTCCTTCACAGAGTTACAGGTATGTATTCTCAGTGGTTTAGCATGAATTGGCATATAGTAAAGTCTTGTTTTTAGTCTTCCTGCTTCTTACATTTGTATCAATTTTCACATGCAGACTGTACCTTGTGAACTTCGTCCAATGATTAACCAGATGTGTCCGCATGAAGGATCTTTCACTATGCATGGCAATGGCAAATTGATGAACACCTACACGGTCTATGAGGTGTATGTCTACAAGACGCAGGCCATCACATATTTGTATGGACATGATTGGAGAAAGTTTGCTTTTGACTACGGTCTGAAGAAGGGCGACGAGCTGAGGATCAGAAACTCAAACGGGCAGATATACGTAACTGCTTACAGAGTTGGAGACACTTCCAAATATATAATATGTAACTTTTTTCTACTCATATCTTTTGATAACTGCATTCTGAGCAGTTGTTCTAAACCATTCCCTCTGTTCTAGCTTGCTGGGTTTAACATGATCAAAGCTGCAGATCCCCTGATGGAACAGGAGCGGATGTCACAAAGGGCAACCACACCAGACCTGCACCGGCTTCCCACTCTTGCACGCACCGGTTCCTGTACCAGCTCCGTTATCGCATCTACCCAGAGTCCCCTACATCAGCATTGGTTCCAGAGGCCCCATATACTACACATGCCCAGCAGGCTCCTGCATCAGCACTGGTTCCTCTAGCTCACCGTTTCGCACCTGCCCAACAGTCTCCTGCATCAGCACCGGTTCCTCTAGAGGCACCGTTTACTGCACCTGCCCAGCAGTCTCCTGCATCAGCACCAGCTCGTGTACCAGCCCAGGCTCATGCACCTGCCCCAGCCAGATCACCGAGGTCTCAGCTCATTGCTATGGCCACCCGTGTGGTGACCAGGACGCATCTGAAGGCTATGTTCGTGAGTATATGACAGCATAACTGCTCTTATCTTGATGTCTTCTCTGCTCAAAGTCTCACATGGTTCAGTGCATTGGTGCCATTGACTAATTTTTGGTGGTATCTCTTGCTTTGAATCAGAAATTGCCTAAAAGTATCTCCAAGGATCTCAATGCTGGCCGAAGGGGCAAGATATCCCTCGTCATGGAGAGTGAAGGTCTCACCGTGGAGGGACGGTACTCTGTCAGTCCCACAGATGGCCGCTTGGCTGTTACTTCCAGGTGGAAAAAGTTCATTGACGGTGCCAAACTTCGCATTGGATCAAAGTTGAAGGTCAAGATCTTTCGATGCCGCTGTGACATGCTGGTCATAAAGTTCGCGGTTGTCTAGTTCTGTTGTCCCATGAGCCCTTAGCAAATGCATTTGTAGTTATACTTATATAAGGTTATCTTATCTGAACTGCTAATTAATTGTATGGGTGGTAAAACTCTGGCAAGCTTTTGCTCTTAGCAAGTATGTATGTATGATCAGCTATTATGATAACTAATGTTTGTGTTCATCTTAATTTGCATTTCCCTTTTAGAAAAAAACTTAATTTCTATTTTGGCTGACCTGTTAGAGAACTATCAGATTGAACCCACAACATGATTCATATAGATTCATTACACCGAGCCACATGTCTTGACCTTGCGATACACTACTTCCATTAATTAGTGCAAGAAGGCTTACCTGAGCTGCCTGAACCATGGCAGATTCGAATCCACCTTATCTATCTAGAAATACAACCTTTGCAGAAAGAGGATTTGCAGTATGGGGAGGCTGACATTGGGGACCCATGAGCCAGCAGCGTCGTCAACGTTTTAAAGGTGGCAGGAGATCGAAAGAAAAAATAAGCCAAAAATCAGTTGGTAAACAAATTCAAGAAAAGAAACATTTACCTTTCGAGAGGATGACATGCGGGACCCATGAGGCAGCAGCATCCTCAACTATTTCAAGGCGGCAGGGGATCAAAATAAAAAGGAAATAGCCAGAAATTAATTAGGGTCAAAAATAAATCCATCAAAGGAAACTTTTATTGTTCATAGAGGATGACATGTGGGACCGACTTGCCAGCTGCGTCGTCATCGTTTCAAAGGGGGCAGGGGATCAAAAGAAAAGACAAATAGCCAGAAAAGGGGAAAAAAATAAATCCAACAAAGAAAACTTTTATTGTTCATAGAGGATGACATGCGGGACCCATGAGCCAGTAGCTTCCTCAACGTTTCAAAGTCGGCATGAGATTGAAAGAAAAAGTCAAGTGACATAATATCAGAGCCAAAAATAATCCAAGAAAAGAAACTTTATTGTACATAGAGGATGACATGCGGGTCCCATTTTGTAGCAGCGGTCTCAACGCTTCCAAGGCGGCACAGGACCGAAAGAAAAATGAAGTAGCCAGAAATCGGGTGTGAAAAAATCCAAGAAAAGAAAGATTTCAATTGGGCTGTATCTGGACATCTGGGCCTTCGAACTATCCTGCTGGGCCTTTTGACTCGTACAATTTCAGCCCACTCCAAAACAGGAAAGGTCGGATTTTTCTCAAAAAAAAACAGGAAAGTCCTATGCTTCGCAAAAACAAAAAACAAGGAGATTCAACATATAAGTTTGTTTATGTAGATATAAAGATTTAATTTATCCGTTTGCAATAGCTCAGAGCGAAATACAACGTTTATTGTCTGCAAAATAAAATATCACATGTTTCTTGTACGGGGAGGCTGACATCGGGGACCCATGAGCCAGCAGAGGAGTCAACGTTTCAAAGGCGGCAGGGGATCGAAAATAAAAAAAACCAAAAATCAGTTGGTAAAAAAATACAAGAAAAGAAAACATTTATCGTTCGAGAGGATGACATGCGGGACCCATGAGGCAGCAGCATCCTCAACGTTTCAAAGTCGGCATGAGATCGAAAGAAAAAGGCAAGTGACATAATATCAGGAGCCAAAATAATCCAAGAAAAGAAACTTTATTGTACATAGAGGATGACATGCGGGTCCCATTTTGTAGCAGCGGTCTCAACGTTTCCAAGGCACAGACCAAAAGAAAAATGAGGCAGCAAACATTCTCAACAATTCCAAGGCGGTGGGATCAAAAGAAAAATAAAGGAAATAGCCGAAATTAATTAGGGGTCAAAAATAAATCCACCAAAGGAAACTTTTATTGTTCATAGAGGATGACATGTGGGACCGACCTGCCAACAGCGTCCTCATCGTTTCAACGGGGGCAGGGATCAAAAGAAAAAGGCAAATAGCCAGAAATTAGGGTAAAAAATAACTCCAAGAAAGGAAACTTTTATTGTTCGTAGAGGATGACATAAGGGACCCATGAGCCAGCTTACTCAACGTTTCAAAGGCGGCATGAGATCGAAAGAAAAGGCAAGTGACCAAATATCAGGAGCCAAAAATAATCCAAGATTTATTGTACATAGAGGATGACATGTGGGTCCCATTTTGCAGCAGCGGTCTCAATGTTTGTAATGCGGCTTGAGATCAAAAGAAAAAGAAAGTAGCTAGTAATTAGGGGGTGAAAAAAATCCAAGAAAAGAAAGTTGATGGACATAGAGGATGACATGCGGGTCCCAACCAACAGCTTACTCAACGTTTCAAAGGGGGCAGGGGATCAAAAGAAAAAGGCAAGCCAAAAATCAGAGGGTGAAAAAAAATCCAACAAAGGAAACTTTTATAGCACATAGAGGATGACATGCGGGTCCCATGAGCCAGCAGGTTCCTCAACGTTTCAAACGTGGCATGAGATCGAAAGAAAAAGGCAAGTGACCAAATATGAGGTGCAAAAAACTCCAAGAAAAGAAAGTTGATTGCTCATAGAGGAGGACATGCGGGTCCCATTTAGCTGCAGCGGTCTCACCGTTTGAGAGGCGGGGATCGAAAGAAAAAGTCAAGTGACCAAATATGAGGTGCCAAAATAATCCAAAAAATGAAAGTTTTATAGTACATAGAGGATGACATGCGGGTCCCATTTCAGCAGCGGTATCACCGTTTGAGAGGCAGCAGGGGATCGAAAGAAAAAGTCAAGTTACCAAATATGAGGTGCCAAAAATTCCAAGAAAAGAAAGTTTTATAGTACATAGTGGATGACATGCGGGTCCCATTTAGCAGCAGCGGTATCACCGTTTGAGAGGCAGCAGGGGATCGAAAGAAAAAGTCAAGTGACCAAATATGAGGTGCCAAAAAAATCCAAGAAAAGAAAGTTTTATAGTACATAGAGGATGACATGCGGGTCCCATTTAGCAGCAGCGGTATCACCGTTTGAGAGGCAGCAGGGGATCGAAAGAAAAAGTCAAGTGACCAAATATGAGGTGCCAAAAAAAATCCAAGAAAAGAAAGTTTTATAGTACATAGAGGATGACATGCGGGTCCCATTTAGCAGCAGCGGTATCACCGTTTGAGAGGCGGCAGGGGATCGAAAGAAAAAGGTAAGTGACCAAATATGAGGTGCCAAAAATAATTCAAGAAAAGAAAGTTTTATAGTACATAGAAGATGACATGCGGGTCCCATTAGCAGCAGCGGTATCACCGTTTGAGAGGCGGCAGGGGATCGAAAGAAAAGGCAAGTGACCAAATTTGAGGTGCCAAAAAAAACTCCAAGAAAAGAAAGTTGATTGCACATAGAGGATGACATGCGGGTCCCATTTAGCAGAGCGGTCTCAACGTTTCCAAGGCGGCAAGGGATCAAAAGAAAAAGGAGCCAGAAATCAGGGGGTCAAAAAAATCCAAGAATAGAAAGAATTTTGGTTCATAGAGGATGACATGCGGGACCCATGATCCTGCATCGTAAACGGCTCGATCGGAGAACGTTGAACGAGATGGCGCGATCTAAAAAAAACAATGCCAGAGAGGCTGCCATCTGGGCCCTACATCCCTCGGCGGTGCGGATTTGCGTTGACTCGGCCGGCGAACCCGAGATTTCGAGATGCACCACGTCCCGGGCCACCATACGCGACGTTTTGGCCGCTTTCGTCGGGCTAGGTGGCCTCAAAAACGAAAAAAAGTTTTGACATGAACCACGGAGGGACCAAAAATCGTCGGCCATGGTACACCAGCAACCACGGCGCGACTTCAACTTCGTCGGCCATGGCAACTTTTCTTGTAGTGAAGATGAGATGATGTACCCTGAATTGGTAGATAAGGCCAGTGAGCAAGCAGTGGATGATGAATATCCAGAGGAACCCATCAACCGAGCAAGGTTTGATGACACTGACGATGAAGAGAAGGAGGAGAACATGGACAGCTTAATCGATGATGAATACGATGGTGAGGACATGCCAACAATCGAATGGAATAGGGAAGCACCTGAGCTTACTAAAGGCACCATTTTCCAATCCATGGTGGACTGTCGGAATGCAGTGACAACCTGGTGCATTCTAACTGAACACACCTATCAGATTAAAAGGAGTGATCCAGGAAGTTTCACTATTTTTTGTCCATATATAGGTGTAGGTGGAGGTTGCATGCATCTCGTATGGTAAAGGGCAAATTGATTCAGGTAATCCAATTTTAGTGTTTAATTTAGTTTCAAATCATTGAATAATGTTTGTGTATGGCCCTTTCTTAATTGTGTTTGACCCTTTGATTTTGTTTCAGATAAAGAAAAACCCACATCAGCACACATGTCCACCTGGAGGGGGGGGAGGCCAAAACCAAACTAGCAAAAACTAGGTGGGTGATATTGGATTGGCTGAGGGAAGAACCTGGACTTGGTCCAACAACACTGTATGCTAAGGAAAGGGCTCTTGACATAATTAATGGTCAATTGAATGAAAGTTTTCAGCTACTTGATACGTCTCCAACGTATCTATAATCGCTTATGTTCCATGCTTGTTTTATGACAATACCTACATGTTTTGTCCATACTTTATGATGTTTTTATGCATTTTCTGGAACTAACTTATTAACAAGATGCCGCAGTGCCAGTTCTTGTTTTCTGCTGTTTTTGGTTTCAGAAATTCTACACGAAATATTCTCGTAATTGGACGAAACAAAATCCCACGGTCTTATTTTCCACAGAGCCTTCCAGAAGTCCGAAGAGGAGACGAAGAGGGGCGACGAGGCGGCCACACCCTAGGGGGCGCGGCCCCACCTCTAGCTGCGCCGCCCTATGGGGTGGGCCCCTCGGGTGCCCCCCTGCGCTGCCCCTTCGCCTACATAATCACTGCGGCGCGAAAACCCTAGTACCGAGAGCCACGATACGAGAAAGTTACTGAGACGCCGCGGCCGTCAATCCCATCTCGGGGACTCGAGATCGCCGGCACCTGCCGGAGAGGGGAATCATCACCGGAGGGCTCTACATCACCATGCCCGCCTCCGGAATGATGCGTGAGTAGTTCATCCTTGGACTACGGGTCCATAGCAGTAGCTAGATGGTTGTCTTCTCCTCTTGTGCTATCATGTTTAGATCTTGTGAGCTGCCTATCATGATCAGGATCATCTATTTGTAATACTACATGTTGTGTTTGTTGGGATCCGATGAATATTGAATACTATGTCAAGTTGATTATTGATCTATCATATATGTGCTATTTATGTTCTTGCATGCTCTCCGTTGCTAGTAGAGGCTCTGGCCAAGTTGATACTTGTGACTCCAAGAGAGAGTATTTATGCTCGATAGTGGGTTCATGCCTCCATTGAATCTGGGACAGTGACAGAAAGTTCTAAGGTTGTGGATGTGTTGTTGCCACTAGAGATAAAACATTGATGCTTTGTCTAAGGATATTTGTGTTTATTACATTACGCACCATACTTAATGCAATTGTCTATTGTTTGCAACTTAATACTAGAGGGGGTGCGGATGCTAACCTGAAGGTGGACTTTTTAGGCATAGATGCATGTTGGATGGCGGTCTATGTTCTTTGTCGTAATGCCCTAAGTAAATATCATAGTAGTCATCATGATATGTATATGAATCTCTATTCTGTCAATTGCCCAACTGTAATTTGTTCACCCAACATGCTATTTATCTTATTGGAGAGACACCACTAGTGAACTGTGGACCCCAGTCCATTCTTTTACATCTGAAATACAATCTACTGCAATCATGTTCTCGTTGTTTTCTGCAAGCAAACATAATTCTCCACACCATACGTTTAATCCTTTGTTTTCAGCAAACCGGTGAGATTGACAACCTCACTAAGTTGGGGCAAAGTATTTTGATTGTGTTGTGCAGGTTCCACGTTGGCGCCGGAATCCCCGGTGTTGCGCCGCACTACACTCCTTCACCAACAACCTTCACGTGGCCTTCATCTCCTACCGGTTCGATAACCTTGGTTTCTTACTGAGGGAAAACTTGCCGCTGTCGCATCACACCTTCCTCTTGGGGTTCCCAACGGACGTGTGCTTTACCGTCACAAGCAACTCTTTTTCTGGCGCGTTGCCGCGGAGATCAAGACACGCTGCAAGGGGAGTCTCTCACATACAATCTCTTTACTTTGTTTATTGTCTTGCTTTACTTTATTTTATTTTTCTGTCTTGTTTGCTTTCTTTATATAAAAAACACACAAAAATTAGTTACTTGTTTTCACTTTATTTTATTATGTTTGCTTAGTTTACTTTTATTATTGCTAAAATGTGTAATCCTGAAGTTGAAGTTCGTTCGTTTAAGCAACAAGGGGGAGAAAGTTTTAAAGATGCTTGGTACAGAATTAGTGATGCTCATCATAGGTGCATTAAGAAACACTCCACTATTATCCTCCTTAGGAACTTTTATGTTGGTATCTCTAGCTGGAATAGGTATGTTCTTGATACTCTTCGGGAGGTAATTTCCTAGGTACTCCCGCTTTAGAAGCTAGTTGCATCATTGAGAGTCTAGTTGGAATACCACCTGTTAATGAAGTTAAAATTGAAATCTCTCTTGAGGATGTCATGAAAAAGTTGGAAGCCATAGAGAAAAATCTTCCAAGTGTTGAGACTAAATTGGGAATATTACTTGATAACACTGATAAACTTGATAAATCCCTAGGAGGAATTAATGAAAGAATTGATGTCTTAGAAACTTGAAGCTATGGGAACCTTGGTTTCAACTTTTTCTTCTCTTAAGTTTAAGGAGAAAGCTTATGTGGGAAAGGAGCAAAAATTCATGTATGTCCCTAAGAAGCCAAAGCCAAAGAATCATTATGAGCTTAAAATTGATAAAACCCTTAGTACCACTACGGGAAATTTAGATAATGGAGCATCTAAGATACCTTTTGTGACAAGTTGTGCTCTTAAGAAAAATTATGATGTTGATGCTTCATCTCTTGATATTACTTGATTTGCACTTTCTGCGCCTAGCTGAAAGGCGTTAAAGAAAAGCGCTTATGAGAGACAACCTATTATTTTATTTCTGCAATTTTTGTTTTATATTTCAGTCAAGGTGCTTGTTATTAATGTATCATTTCCTTTGTATCTTTATTTTCATGCATTGTTGTGCCAAGTAAAGTCTCTAATAGAAGGTTGATATTAGATTTGGATTTCTGCGCAGAAACATATTTGTTAGCTGTCACGAATTCGCGTTTTTGTCTCTCTAGAAGAATCAAAAAAATCAGCGAAAATTCATGCATGATCCTCAGATATGTACGCAACTTTCATTAGTTTTGAGTTTTTCCATATGAGCAAGTTAAGTGCCTCAGAAAAATTCGTCTTTACGGACTGTTCTGTTTTGACAGATTCTGCCTTTTATTTCGCATTGCCTCTTTTACTGTGTTTGATTGGATTTCTTTGCTCCATTAAATTTCAGTAGCCTTGGGTAATGTCCAGAAGTGTTTGGAATGATTGTGTCCTTGCTGAACATGTGAATTTTTATTATGCACTAACCCTCTAATGAGATTGCTTTAAGTTTGGTGTGGAGGAAGTTTTCAAGATCAAGAGAGGAGGATGATATGATATGATCAAGAAGAGTTAAAATTATAAGCTTGGGGATGCCCCCGTGGTTCATCCCTGCATATTTCAAAAAGACTCAAGCATCTAAGCTTGGGGATGCCCAAGGCATCCCCTTCTTCATCAACAACTTATCAGGTCACTTCTAGTGAAATTATATTTTTATTCCATCACATTTTATGTTCTTTACTTGGAGCGTCTGTTTGCTTTTATTTTTGTTTATGTTTGAATAAATTTCGATCCCAGCAATCCTTGTATTGGAGAGAGACACGCTCCGCTTTTTTATTTGAACACTTGTGTTCTTCGTTTTGCTTTAATATTCATGGCGAAAGCTGAAAGCCGCGGCACTTATTTATTTGGTTGGAAAAAGAAAATGCTTCATATTGTCTTGAATAATTTGATACTTGGCAATTGTTTTTGAGCTCTCAAGTAGATCATGTTTAAGCTCTTGTATCATGTAGTTCAAATCTATTAGTGGAGAACTACAATAGAGCTTGTTGAAATTTGGTTTGCATGATTTGGTCTCTCTAAGGTCTAGATATTTTCTGGTAAAAGTGTTTGAACAACAAGGAAGACAGTGTAGAGTCTTATAATACTTGCAATATGTTCTTGTGTAAGTTTTTGCTGTACCGGTTCATACTTGTGTTTGCTTGAAACAACCTTGCTAGCCAAAGCCTTGTACTGAGAGGGAATGCTTCTCGTGCATCCAAAAAACCTTGAGCCAAAACATATGCCATTTGCGTCCACCATAACTACCTATATGTGGTATTTTTCTGCCATTCCAAAGTAAATTGCTTGCGTGCTACCTTTAAAATTTTATTCCTTGTCTTTACAATACATAGCTCATGGGAAAGTAGCCTAAAAAACTATTGTGGTGATGAATATGTTGATATGTATCTTAGTTCTTATAAGTTGCTTGTTGAGCGGTAACCATGTTTCGGGGACGCCATCAACTTTTTACTTTTGTTGAATATCATGTGAGTTGCTATGCATGTTCGTCTTGTCTGAAGTAAGGGAGGTTTCTCATGATTAAATGGTTTGAGTATGCATATTGTTAGAGAAGAACATTGGGCCGCCAACCAAAGCCATGTATCATGGTAGAAGTTTTAGCTTGGACATTAATCCTCAGAATCTCTTATGAGAATATTATTGTTGTTGAATGCTTTAAGCATTAAAAGAGGAGTCCATTATTTGTTTTCTATGTTGTCCCGGTATGGATGTCCTCAAGTTGAGATATATCAAAATCGAGAAATCAAATGCGATTTATCTCCTTGGACCTTTGTACAGGTGGCATAGAGGTACCCCTTTGTGACACTTGGTTGAAACATATGTAATGCAATGATAATCCATGGAAATCTGAGCTAATTAGGACAAGGTGCGGGCACTATTGGTATTCGATGCATGAGGCTTGCAACTTATAGGAGGTTTTATGCATAACACATATGAATTATTACTACCGTTGACAAAATTGTTTCCATGTTTTCAAAATAAAAAGCTCTAGCACATAAGTAATCCCTGCTTCCCTCTGCGAAGGGCCTTTCTTTTACTTTATGTTGAGTCAGTTTACCTACTTTTTCTATCTTAGAAGCAAACACTTGTGTCAACTGTGTGCATTGATTCTTACATGTTTACTTATTGCACTTGTTATATTACTTTATGTTGACAATTATCCATGAGATATACATGTTACAAGTTGAAAGCAATTGCTGAAACTTAATCATCCTTTGTGTTGCTTCGAAACCTCTTACTTTGAATCTATTGCTTTATGAGTTAGCTCTTATGCAAGTCTTTTTGATACTTGTCTTGAAAGTACTATTCATGAAAAGTTTTTGCTATATGATTCAGTTGTTTAGTCATTATCTTTTTGTTAGCAAATCATTGCTTTGAATCACTTCATTCATCTCATATGCTTTACAATAATGTTAATCAAGATTATGTTGGTAGCATGTCACTTCAGAAATTATTGTTTTTATCCTTTACCTACTCGAGGGCGAGTAGGAACTAAGCTTGGGGATGCTTGATACGTCTCCAACGTATCTATAATTTCTTATGTTCCATGCTTGTTTTATGACAATACCTACATGTTTTGTTCATACTTTATGATGTTTTATGCATTTTCGGAACTAACCTATTAACAAGATGTGAAGTGCAGTTCCTGTTTTCTGCTGTTTTTGGTTTCAGAAATCCTAGACAGGAAATATTCTCGGAATTGGACGAAACAAAAGCCCACGGTCTTATTTTCCACGGAGCCTTCCAAGTCCGAAGAGGAGACGAAGAGGGCGACGAGGCGGCCCACCCTAGGGGGCGCAGCCCCCACCGGCCGCGCCGCCCTATGGAGTGGGCCCTCGGGTGCCCCTACGCTGCCCCTTCGCCTACTTAATCCCTCCTCGTCGCGAAAACCCTTGTACCGAGAGCCACGATACGAGAAAAGCAATGAGACGCCGCCGTCAATCCCATCTCTGGGATTCTCGGAGCACCCGCCGAGAGGGGAATCATCACCGGAGGGCTCTACATCACCATGCCCGCCTCCGGAATGATGTGTGAGTAGTTCATCCTTGGACTACGGGTCCATAGCAGTAGCTAGATGGTTGTCTTCTCCTCTTGTGCTATCATGTTTAGATCTTGTGAGCTGCCTATCATGATCAGGATCATCTATTTGTAATACTACATGTTGTGTTTGTTGGGATCCGATGAATATTGAATACTATGTCAAGTTGATTATTGATCTATTATATATGTGCTATTTATGTTCTTGCATGCTCTCCGTTGCTAGTAGAGGCTCTGGCCAAATTGATACTTGTGACTCCAAGAGGGAGTATTTATGCTCGATAGTGGGTTCATGCCTCCATTGAATCTGGGGGGTGACAAAGTTCTAAGGTTGTGGATGTGTTGTTGCCACTAGAGATAAAACATTGATGCTTTGTCTAAGGATATTTGTGTTGATTACATTACGCACCATACTTAATGCAATGGTCTGTTGTTTGCAACTTAATACTGGAGGGGGTGGATGTGTTACCCTCCAAAACCCACCGACGGGCAATGGCTAAGCAACACGAAGAGCCGGGAGGCTCCCAAGGCCGCTTAGTGGACCCTGGCACCTCGCGTCGTCCCGCAAATCTTCCAGCCACGTCCTGGCGGTTGCTAGGGCGTGCCACCTGACCTAGACCCGATCAGGAAGGTGTTAGAGTGCTTCGATTGTTCCTGCATGGTAGACACGTAAACATTAAATACGAGCCCTATCGGCTCTCAGGTTGCCCTGTGGATCGGCTCAAAGAGCCGATCGCCCCATGGTTCACGTTGGATTTACAATGACATGGGGATCCTGCTTGATCAAAACAAAGCTAAACCGATCTACGACAGTTTAGGGTTTTCACCGCATAACCGGAACGTCCTACGTGTGATCGGGCCTAGCAGCTACGGAAGATGATGCAAACTACCCCTACGAGAGGCCTAAAAACCAACATAACGTTGATTCCCGGAACATCCCTTGCAGGGACGGTGAACAACACCTAACGCACTACCGGATCATCCGACCCCAGCATAAGGCCTAACTATGCAGATATTAAACTAATCCTTGCGGAGCAAGGAGCAACTATAACGGATCGGATCTACTAAGTAACGAACAAGCAAGATGCTGCCCTTACACCCAGATAGGTGTAAGGGCAGCTAGGTGTCGAGGGACGGCATTGCCACGCAGATATGCACGAGAAAGCATCAATGCGAGCCCCTAAACACCTAAAGATAAGTAGTACTGCTCGCCATCAACAACGCTTCAGCACGAGCAAGCACAAGGTAGACGAAAAGTGCTGCCTAGATCGCAAGATGCGATCTAGGCAGCATGGTGCTTACCCGGAAGAAACCCTCGAAGAGGGGTGGCGATGCGCCTGATTTGTGTTTGTTGAACGATGATTGTCCTCCTTTTCCGATAACCCTAGATACATATTTATAGTCCAAGGGACTTTCTAATTGAGGCGTGCACCTAACCGTGCACGGGCCAAACTCTATCTCTTAATCTAAATTACAATGCGATCTACTATATTACGGATACACGGGCATTTAGCCCAAACTCTTAGCGCAAGGCCGTCAAGATGCTCCACGTGTACGTCCTTCAAGCCCATCTTCACTTACGGCCCATCTCCTGATTTGGCCAAAATCCGGTGATAACACATGCCCCCTGGTTTTGATAATGATAATTGCAAAACCATCTGTCTCCTTCGAAGGGTCATGTCGTGGCAGAACCGTCGCAGTTTTCTTCATGATGACGTCTTGCCTTCTCAACTTCCCTGCACGATTTGACGGTTCTGGCACCACGTCCTTGGGAACTGCTTAGGCATTAAACCACTATATCCCCCTTTTTATTTGGCCACTTCCTGTAGTTCCCTTCTTCATCTCCTTCGCACTAGCACTTCCAAAAGCCCTCCTCGGCCAACATGTCTTCTTCCTCTTCTTCTCCCTCATCGGGTCTTTCCACCCAATCCTCCCCCTCCCGCGAGCCGACGCCGGAATGGGACCCGCGGGAGGCCCACGCGGCCAACATCCGCCGCGCCATAGCCGACGGGGACGAGTCGACCCACGACTCCTCCGTCTGGTCCGAAGATGACCAGTCCTTAACGGACGGGGAGAGCGACCTTCGCTTCCTCGCCATCGGGCAATCGGAGGAGGAAAGCGACGACGATGGCTTCTCCTGGGATGGTCTCTCCTCCGCTGAGGAGGTGAAGGAGGAGGAAGAGGAGGAGGACGACGCCTCCTCTGACGAGCCGCCGGCCAAGCGTCTCTGCCCTTGGCCGGGCAACATGAGCGACTTCGACAGCGACGATGCCGACGCCGACGCGAAGACGAGGACAATGAAGGTCCCGCCGGAGGTCGCTACAGCAGCGACGAAGAACCAGCCGGGAGCAGCACCGACGGCGGCGACGGCGACGATGAGGGCAGCAGCAGCCCTTAGATAGGATAGAGCTAGGAGTAATAGATGAGGGCAATGTAGCCCTCCAGCAGTTCCTTTTGAGAGCAATCGGCTCCTTCCATGTAAGAAACCTGACTATCAATGAAGGAATTCCCAAAATCTGATTCTGTCGATTTCTTCCACATTGATCTAGCCGATTTTCCCCAACCCTGATTTTGCCGATTGCCACCTTGATCAATGTTCAACGAGCCGATGATAATGCATCAGCTCCTATAATAAATTGCCAGACCGATCAATCTAATCACCTCCTCAGATGGTAACTTGTAATCCTTGAAATTCAGCCCAAAACTCCCAATCGAACACATCCAGACAGCTTTGAGACCCTCAGATCTTTGGATTCCAAAATCATCCGATCGTGATGTTCGTCCTTGATGTCAAAGCTGATACACCTGTATAACAGGTACCATTTGCTCACAACTTCCCTTGTGATGCTCTGTTTCCTTGCAGCAACGAACTGGTCTAGAGCCTGATCAACGATGATGGCTCCTTCTTCAAACTCCTCCTGTCAACCTGGTAATTTTCCTCTGCAAGAGTCCTCCACCCTTCAACATGGTTATGATGCAGAGACAGCCGATTTCAACACCATCGGCTTTTCAGAGCGAAGAATCTTCAGGGCTAGCTGCCCCCCGAGCCTCAGTCAAGGCGAGAATGAAAGTGTACCAGCCGCATTGGGCCACCATCGGCTTCCCAACTGTAGTGCAGCGTCAGCCGATTCTAACCAAATCGGCTTTCAAAGGCAGAGAACCTTCAACGTGAACTGCCCGAGCTCAGTCCAACTGGACGATCGTCGGTTGTTCTCATGATCCTAGCCTGATCTGCACGTTCATGCTGTTCTTGCTGTTGGCCAGGGCTGCGATCCTCAAACTTGTCGGCAAATATCAACAGCTTAGCCGTCTTGGACGTCCGAACTGATGCTTCTGCTGGTGCCTGAAATCTTGCAAAAGGAGTTGGGAGTCCTTTGAGAGGGCCTGAGTCACCAAGCAATCCCAATGAGGGGTTCCTCCAGTAGAGCCTTGCCACGTAACTTGATGACTGCTCCATTAGGCTTCCGCTTGTAACAGTTGTATCCCTTGAGTCGATGGCCGTGCATCGGCTTTGAATTCTTAAGTCGATGTCTACGCATGTGGTTGTGCTCGATTTTGGATTTTACTTGGCTGCTGGGCCTTTGGCATGCATCCTCAGCTCATATCCTCGTGTCTCATCCATCTATGTGCCCCCGAGCCGATTCTGTCAAGTAATTGATGGTATCGGCTCTTCAGGCATCTGTTGGATCAATGCTGAACACAGACAAAGGTATGTTGAGGATAGTTTCGGCCGATTGTGGGAATCGGCCTCCCTTTCCATTGCAATGTTTGACGATGGTTTGCAACTTCTTGGATTTCCGCTGTAGCTACGTGGCACGCTGGAGATAAGATCCCTTGCCTTTCATTTTTTGAGGGCCGATCTCAGGGATCGGCCTTGCCACGTACGTCCAATGTCTTGGACCTGCTACTCCGTCCGGGTCAAGGATACCATGTTTGTATCAGCCGATGTCTGCATCGGCATCGGATGCCTGTGCATCGGCTTTCGCTGTTTTGGGCGCCATACTTTCTTTGGCGGGCGCGCCTTCGTCTCCAATGTTTGCTGAATTTTTGCGGCCAGATCGGGCCGCGCTCTTCTCAACGTGTACAGGTACTGTGCCTCGGCTTCTTCCAGGTTTCACAGCCGCTGCACTACGCTTCGAGAATGGCTGAGTCCATCAGGGCACCACCTTGGTCGGTGATACCTATCTTCTTCTCCATCGACTCCTCGAAGTCTTCTTCTTGAGATGACTCAGCTCGCTTGTTATGAGGTGGGAGAGGTCCTAGACGCTCGAACACTGAAACTTCGTTTGTCCTTCTCCTTTGCTGTTTGCATTCTGGGCAATTCTCGATTGTTGGCAATCGGCTCATTCCTGAGTCTCAGCAATGTTTGAAGAAGGGACAGTCCAGTGCTTATCCACGTCGTCTTGCTCCCTTGACCTCCCTCTAGCGTGACGTTCGTACCCGTCGTTGTTCTGTCGTGCTGACGATACCTCCTATTTTCTGCATCAGACAGACGATATCTTCCATCGTCTTCGTCGTAGCGCCGACGTCGGTCGTACTGCTGCTCATATTTGTTGAGGAGATGCGCGGAGAGTGGGCGTTGATACCGCGTGCTTCTCACCTCCTCCTCGATTAGGTACCGTCTGTCATCATCTTGGGGCCGGTCGCGTGGAACGGCCTCTTCTTTATCTTTGCCACGAGAGTGGCTGCTCTCTGCTTTGTCTTTGCCATGGCGGATCACAAACCCTGCCATATTGACATCAAAAGAGAACCCTGGCTCCCTTATGGAGTGGCTTAGGTCCACCATGTTGACGCCATCGACAGACGTGTCTCCTTTGAGCTTGATGCGTGAGAACGGGTCGTCTCAAAGGAGCCGATGAGCTCGGCTTCACAGATGGCCTTCAGCTCATCGTATTTCTTCTTGTGCTCGCAGGGAGATCCTTGTATGTGATTTGCTCCTCTGCCATCTCGGGTGTCGGTGTTGACGTGGATGTTGCAGAAGACGTCCCACCGGGCGTGCCAGAATGTGTTACCCTCCAAAACCCACCGACGGGCAATGGCTAAGCAACACGAAGAGCCGGGAGGCTCCCAAGGCCGCTTAGTGGACCCTGGCACCTCGCGTCGTCCCGCAAATCTTCCCCACGTCCTGGTGGTTGCTAGGGCGTGCCACCTGACCTAGACCCGATCAGGAAGGTGTTAGAGTGCTTCGATTGTTCCTGCATGGTAGACACGTAAACATTAAATACGAGCCCTATCGGCTCTCAGGTTGCCCTGTGGATCGGCTCAAAGAGCCGATCGCCCCATGGTTCACGTTGGATTTACAATGATATGGGGATCCTGCTTGATCAGAACAAAGCTAAACCGATCTACGTCAGTTTAGGGTTTTCACCGCATAACGGAACGTCCTACGTGTGATCGGGCCTAGCAGCTACGGAAGATGATGCAAACTACCCCTACGAGAGGCCTAAAAACCAACATAACGTTGATTCCCGGAACATCCCTTGCAGGGACGGTGAACAACACCTAACGCACTACCGGATCATCCGACCCCAGCATAAGGCCTAACTATGCAGATATTAAACTAATCCTTGCGGGGCAAGCAACTATAACGGATCGGATCTACTAAGTAACGAACAAGCAAGATGCTGCCCTTACACCCAGATAGGTGTAAGGGCAGCTAGGTGTCGAGGGACGGCATTGCCACGCAGATATGCACGAGAAAGCATCAATGCGAGCCCCTAAACACCTAAAGATAAGTAGTACTGCTCGCCATCAACAACGCTTCAGCACGAGCAGTACAAGGTAGACGAATAAACGTGTCTGCCTAGATCGCAAGATGCGATCTAGGCAGCATGGTGCTTACCCGGAAGAAACCCTCGAAGAAAGGGGTGGCGATGCGCCTGATTTGTGTTTGTTGAACGATGATTGTCCTCCTTTTCCGATAACCCTAGATACATATTTATAGTCCAAGGGACTTTCTAATTGAGGCGTGCACCTAACCGTGCACGGGCCAAACTCTATCTCTTAATCTAAATTACAATGCGATCTACTATATTACAGATACACGGGCGATTTAGCCCAAACTCTTAGCGCAAGGCCGCTTCGAAGATGCTCCACGTGTACGTCCTTCAAGCCCATCTTCACTTACGACCCATCTCCTGATTTGGCCAAAATCCGGTGATAACAGGATGCTAACCTGAAGGTGGACTTTTTAGGCATAGATGCATGCTGGATGGCGGTCTATGTTCTTTGTCGTAATGCCCTAAGTAAATCTCATAGTAGTCATCATGATATGTATATGAATCTCTATTCTGTCAATTGCCCAACTGTAATTTGTTCACCCAACATGCTATTTATCTTATTGGAGAGACACCACTAGTGAACTGTGGACCCCGGTCATTTTCTTTTACATCTGAAATACAATCTACTGCAATCACTGTTCTCTGTTGTTTTCTGCAAGCAAACATAATTCTCCACACCATACGTTTAATCCTTTGTTTTCAGCAAGCCGGTGAGATTGACAACCTCACTGTTAAGTTGGGGCAAAGTATTTTGATTGTGTTGTGCAGGTTCCACGTTGGCGCCGGAATCCTGGTGTTGCGCCGCACTACACTCCTTCACCAACAACCTTCACGTGGCCTTCATCTCCCCCGGTTCGATAACCTTGGTTTCTTACTGAGGAAAACTTGCTGTTGTACGCATCACACCTTCCTCTTGGGGTTCCCAACGGACGTGTGCTTTACCGTCACAAGCACTACTTCACACATTCAAAGCTTAAGTCGAGATGGCTAGTCCAGGGAGTGTTGTAGACATTGACAAGCATACAGTTCCATTCAAAATAAAAGGGAAGACATTTGAGAAGGAATGCTTCAGAAGGGCTTTTGTTTGTTTCAAGGCTTGCTGGCAGGGGTTCCTAAATGGTTGCAGGCCCTAATTGGTTGTATATGCTAAACATTTGACTTGAAGATGGAGAGGACAGCTAGTAGAAACTTCTTCAGTTGATGGACACACTGGATATTTCTAGTTGCATTTGGTGTGGTAGAGGCAGAGTCCGAGGAAAGTTGGGTCTGGTTTCTGCAGCATTGTGCAACATTATAGGCACAACTCCAGGTTTAGTTGTACAAACAGATGCTTGCAAAGGTTTAGAGAGTGCAGTAGAAATTGTATTCCCTGGAGTGGAGAATAGGGAATGCATGCGACACCTAGAAGAGAATTTCAAAAAGAAGTTCAAAGGAAAAGTTTATGATGAGAACTTATGGCCAGCATCATACACATGCAGCAAAAGGAAGTATGAGCACCATTTGAGAGTGTTGTATGCTGAAAATCCTCTTGTGAAGCAGTACATGGATGCACATCATGGAAAGGTGTGGTCAAGAAGCCAATTCAATGAAATCTGCAAAGTAGATTATGTGACCAATAACCTTGCAGAATGCTTCAATTCAAAGTTCAAGTCACTGAAAGGGCTCTTGTCGTGGCAAGCATTTGACAAGATTAGGCATATGATCATGATAAACATGGATTTTCGCAAAAGAATTGCAGAAACACAATATGTTGGTCATCAAATGCTCCCATCACTTATTAAGGCATTGCATTTGAAGGCAAGAGGATTGAAGATGACATGCATTCAATCTGCTACATATGAGGGTGAGGTTGCCTATACTTACAGTAAAAATAGGCAATGGATGTATCCTGTGAACCTAACTTCTAGAGACTGTAGTTGTAGGCAATGGCTGATCTGTGGGAAGCCATGCATACATGCCCTACATCTAGTGACTTTTATCGGTGGTGCAGATGGTGAAGTTGATCAATATTGCTCTGAGTATTTCTCTGTTGCCAAATTTAGGGCTGCTTATGCTGACAATGTGCCTGCACTCTTGGGAAAAGATCAATGGAGCATAGTAGATCCAGGGTTTAAACTCCACTCTCCTGTATTGACTAGACCACCAGGAATACCAAACAAAAATAGGTTCAAAACATGTGAGGAGGGTTGTGTACCAAAAAAAGCGTGCTTGCAAAAAATGTGGAATTCTGGGGCATATTGCTAGGACTTGTACCAATCCAGTGGATGCATTATTTGGAGAGTAGGAAAGATGGACATCAGCCAATGCAGAGGAGAATGCAGCAGCAATGGAGATTGAACATGCAGAGGAGAATGCAGCTACACTGGAGATTGAAGGAAATGAAGCAGTACCATCACCTTGGTATGCATTTGCATTTATAGAATGCAGCTCCTCTTTTGTTTGCATTTGTTCTGTTTTTACCTATGGCTTGTAATCCCTTTTATTTATCAGCTCTAGGGAGAAAAGGCCTACGGATGAAGAAACTGAAATTGAATCATCATCTGATGGCTTAGAATTTGTAGCCAGTGCTTTTGATGGTTTTGAAGCTATAAGAGAGGAAGAGGAGGAGGTAATTGTTCTAGTTGTTCCTTTGAACATTATTGAACCCATAGATGACTGTCAATTGGTCGTCAAGTCCTCGGCGAGTGGAAGTACTCCATCAGCACCTCCACGGACACAACCCCGTGTAAAGAAGAACAAAAAGACCATCTCAACTAGGGAAACCAGGAGCAAGTCGGTGAAGCCAGCTGCGAACACAGGAGCAAGTCGAAGATTTGAATTTGAGATGTTTGTGTTGTCAATTTGAGCTACTGTGAAAACTTATCACATGTAATAATGTTGCTTGTACTTTGGTGAATTTTTTGAGTCAGAATGCAAATTTGAGCAAAAATTTGAATTTAAACCAATATTTAAATTTGAGCCAAATTTTGAAGGGCTTCAAACATTTGAATTTGAGCCAAAGTTGAAGTTGAACCAACATATGAGGTCCATAGCTCTGTGCTATGTATTTGATCAACCATTTGAAGTCCAATGTTTGAAGGTGATCAATCCGAATGAGAAATGTGCTAGAAACGAGCTCGAAAGCTAGGGTAAAAGGCCCTAAACCCTAAAAATATGCTTATAATTTGAAATAGTCAAATAAAATATGTAAAATAAAAAATTAAGTTCAAATCCTTCTTGTTCACTCCAAAATGAAGCTTCGGTGATTTTTGTCATTTTTTAAAATTTTATCAAAACCCTAACCCTAAACCCTAAATAGTGAAATAACAATTTTAATTATGTAAAATGAAAAAGTAAGTTTAAATCCTTCTTATTCACTCCAAAATGAAGCTTTGGTGATTTTTGTTTTTTAAAATTTTATCAAAATCCTAACCCTAAACCCTAACCCTAACTCATGAACCCTAACCCCTAACCCTAACACTAACCCCTAAACCCTAACCCTAACCCCTAAACCCTAACCCCTCAACCCTAAACCCTAACCCCTAACCCCTAACCCTAACCCTAAACCCTAACCCTAAACCCTGACCCTAACCCTAAACCCTAAACTCCTGAACCCTAACCCTAACCCTAAACCCTAAATTGTGAAATAACAATTTTTAAATATGTAAAATGAAAAGTAAGTTCAAATCAATCTTATTCACTCCAAAATTAACCTTTGGTGATTTTTGTGAATTTTTTGAATTTTATTGAAACCTAACCCTAAACCCTCTCTCTCTCCTACGAACTCTCTACACCTCCGTACGCGATAGCTCATTTGTGTGAAGCTTTTTTCATGAAAATTACCTTACACCGAGTTTATTATTTTTTCTCATAAACATGACACATATTACAGATATGTGCACAAATTTTATATTTTTTTGATTTTTTGAATTAGTTCTGCTCATTTGAACTTGATTTCGACCACTCACTTCTGAAATTGGTTTTTCCAAAAAGTGACCCTATACTGAGTTTATATTTTTTTTGGAAAGTATGTCTCATAAACCGATGGACTATGTTGGATTTATATTTTCCAATTTTTTTTGAATTAGTTATGCTTTTTTTGAAAATGGGTCAAACCCTAATAACCCCGTTGACTGGCTCAAAACCCTGCAGCATCTCTTCGAACCCTAGCATCGATTTTCCATCGCCGGATCTAACCCTAGCCTCAGACTCCACCCGCAAGGTATGGCCTTCTAGAAACTTTCAGAGGGTGATCCACGCAACGCTGCTTCTGCATCCTGATTGGCCGCTAGGGAAGTGCACTCCTCCTACTCCATCTGACAGCCAATGGAAGGCACAGAGAAGCCCGCGCTCGCACAGTAGCTTTTCCCCATCTTCTGCTTCTTCCTCTCCGTGATTCCTCTGCTTGTTCCTCGCACAGAGCATCCATTCATCTGCTTCTTCCTCTCCGATGACATGTCTGAAAGGACACGGATGTCGCCTAGAGGGGGGTGAATAGGCGATTTAAAACTTTTATGAGATGGGCTTAACAAATGCGGAATAAAACTAGCGTTTACTTTGTCAAGCCCAAAGCCTATAAACTATGGTTCACCTATGTGCACCAACAACTTATTCTAAGCAATGGTTCACCTATGTGTACCAACAACTTATGCTAAGCAAGACAAGCAACTTATGTGATAGCACGATATATATATAACTTCAAGCACGATGGCTATCACAAAGTAAAGTGCATAAGTAAAGAGCTCGGGTATAGGAATAACCGAAGTGACGCGGAGACAACGATGTAGCCCGAAGTTCACACTCTTGCGAGTGCTACTCTCCGTTGGAGCGGTGTGGAGGACAAGTCACTCCAAATGCACGAGGGCCACCGTATTCTCCTCGAGAATTCCCACCAAAAGGGATGTCCTCGATCCACTATGGGACCTTAGGAAGGTCACCGAACCCGCACAAAGCTTGGGGCTATCTCCACAACTTAATTGGAGGCTCCCAACAAATTGCCACAAAGGCCTTGCCCTTGAAGATTCTCCACAACTTAATTGGAGTCCCCAAGAACACCACAAAGATGCCACAAAGGCCTTGCCCTTGAAGATTCTCCACAACTTAATTGGAGTCCCCAAGAACACCACAAAGATGCCACAAAGGCCTTGCCCTTGAAGATTCTCCACAACTTAATTGGAGTCCCCAAGAACACCACTAAGATGCCACAAAGGCCTAGAATCCGTCTAGGGTTCCAAGAACCCAAGAGTAACAACCTTCTTGCTTTCACCTCCACGAATCACCGTGGAGAACTCAAACCGATGCACCAAATGCAATGGCAAGAACACCACAAAGATGCTCAAGTCCTTCTCTCTCAAATTCCAACAAAGCTACAAAAGCTATTGGGGGAATAAGAGAGGAAGAACAAATAAGAGGAGGAACACCAAATTTCTCCAAGATCTAGATCTAGTGGATTCCCCTCACAAAGAGAGGGATTTGATTGGTAGGAATGTAGATCTAGATCTCCTCTTCCTTTTCCCTCAAAAAGATTCAAGAAGCATAGGAGGAGTAGAGGGAAAGGGAAGCTCTCAAGGTCAACAATGGTGGAGAGCACAAAGGGGAAGAGGTAGCTGCCCAAGGAGGAAGAAGGGGGGCTTAAATACCCCCTCCCATCGAAATATGACCGTTTGGGTCAGCTCAGGCCGGATTTTCCGGGCCGGATATTTGCAAAATATCCGGGCCCCGAAAAACGGCTAAGGACATGAGAAAACTGCTCTCAGGATGGGGGCCGGACATTTGGCCGGATATTTGCCCGGATTTGTCCAAAAACCGGATTTTTCCGGGGGGCGGATTATCCGCCCCAAACTTGGGCCGGAATATCCGCCCCCCTGAAAACTGGCAGAAACATCAAACTGAAACGGGCATAACTTTAGCATCCGGACTCCGATTTTGATGATCTTGGGCTTGTTTTAAAGCTAGGAACAAGCTCTACAAGATCATGCAGGAAACCATCATAGTCCAACAAGGGAGGATAGAAACAAATGATGAAAGGTTTGACCTATCTAAAAAAGACATACCGGTAAAACCTCCAATCTTGAAAATGCAACAAGTTGCCCGTGCAAAAACCATTCTTGATGAACTAGAGCTTGTCATGAGAATAAGCACAAGCTCTAAATCATCACATGGATAAGATCCAAATAATAACCAAGAAAGATGATGCAAGGATGCAAAGGTTTGAGCTCTCTCCGAATGATACGATCGAGTTACTCACTCGAGAGCCCTCTTGATAGTACGGCAACTAAACTATAAACCGGTCTCCAACTACACTATGAGACCGGTGAGAAAGAAACCCTATCAAGAGCAAACCTTATACTTGCGCATTCCACTTGAGCTTGATGACGACGATCTTGACCTCAACAAGATGGAACGCCTTTCTTGCTTGTGCTTGCTTGACGAAGTCTTGTAGATTGCTCCCCCATAAACCACCATGGGAGAGCTTCTTCTTCGGCGCATCTTCACATATCCATGATCACCATATGGATGGCAAGACTCAAGCAAAGGATCTCTTCGAGATGGCTCATCTTGAACTTGCACATCATTTCTTCATTCTTCATCATGTTGATGTCTTGAAGTAACTTGAGGGCTCACTTCATCTTCATCTTCAAGACATACTTGACACTTGATATCCTTCATCAATTTCTTCTTATTGCAACCTTGAAGCCAACATATGGTTCAAGAATTTCCTATGGACAACTCCTACAAATATAACTCAATGCAAACATTAGTCCATAGGGATTGTCATTAATTACCAAAACCACACATGGGGGCTCCATGCACTTTCAATCTCCCCCATTTTGGTAATTGATGACAATCTCTTTGAGAGGGTTTATATAAGGAATTTAAGTAACAAATAAGTTGAATCTATAGAGCAAACTCCCCCATAATATATGCATGTGTGAATGATCTTGACTTTCATTGCATATATTGGCATTCAAAGCCTAGTGGAGTTTCCTCTAAATATTCAACTATGCAAAGCAACAAGATGCAATGCAATAAAGGCACATGCTTAAGCACAAAGCAAAGACATAACCAAATTCCCTTAAACCCTCCAAACTTCTCCCCCATTGGCACCAATTGCCGAAATGGGTGAAAAATTTAGAAGGCCAATATAGTGAGAGTTCCTCCATAGCGTGTGCATTTCTCATAATTTGAGTGGAATCAAATGCACATATCCAATTACGAATATTCGGAAGGAGTCACACCATAGATAGGATCAAAGATTGCAAAAAGATAACAAAGTCAAGAAGCTTCAACAAATGAAGCAAGCAACCAAATGAACCACAAAGAAGATACCAAAAGAAAGAAAGATATTATGATAAGATCAAGAAGATTGCTCTAAATAATATGAGGAAGCTCCCCAAGGTTTGTGCACAAAACAAGACAATTTGCATTGGAGTATAAAGTGCACAAACATGGAATCATCACTCCCATAATATCATTCAAAAACAAAATATACCAAGTGAATCAAACTCTAATGATCACCAAAAGATAGTGCTCTAAATTAAATGAGGAAGCTCCCCAAGGTACATGCATAAATTAAAATGTTGTATTTGAATACAATATGCATAACATGGAATCCTCACTCCCTCATTACCATTTAAAACACAAACATTTGGAATAGATCATAGATAGAGAAATAAGCTTAACACTTGCAACAAACAAATAGTTGAGCAACAAGTAAGAGGCACCATTATAAAAGGCTCAACCAAGAGGATATGTGAAAGGCATGATAAAGCATATTATAAGACTATTACAAGGATGAGCAAAAAGCATCATCATAGTCTTCAATGAATTATATTGCTTAGCATGACCAATCAACACGCAATAAATAAATAAGATATCAAAAGGAGATGTATCATCTCTTATGTGTATAAGTTTCTCTAAGTGGGCAATATCACAAAGATATTTATCCACAAAGAAACATGCACACATAAAATAGATACGCAAGAAAAATAGTATGATATCCAAGACGAAGTCATGCAATATACCAATAAGAATTTTTGCTTAATAGCATGGCCAAAGGCTCAATTTTATCTTATTGTACATTCATGAACTTCAACCACAAACAACTAAAATACATCACAAATATCAACAAGGGATAGAAGATAGTTGGGATGCATTTGAGAAAGGCAACAAGTATCACAAACGGGGATACCAAAAGAAGTAACTAAATTTGCACTTTCATCTATATTGCACATGTGAGAGCCTTGAGGAATTGATATGCAACAAAATTGCTAGATAGGCATAGTTGGGATGGATGAATCATGAGCATGATTTAAAATACTTCCCAACAAATGCACTCATCTCAAATTACTCACATTCACAATAAAGAGGTTTCATTAAGACTTTTGCAAGAAGCACAACATTTGCAAATCAAGAGATTCATGCCAAGATGCAACCATAAGGTTGGATACAACAAAAGTATGCATGAGAAGATACTTGTTACCAAGATAGCATTGGTGTGGATGTAGTAGATATGTGTTCGTTGATCATCCTATCTTGCCTCACGTTACCATTGAGTCACCACTTCTTTCCAAGAGTGAGACAAGCATTCAATGCATATCCATTGTACCTAACACAAAGGTAAGTACAAAATGGTCCCCAAACTAATTGGGTCCGAAGTAGTTAGACACACTACAACATATAGGACAAACTCCACAATTCTATGTGCATATAGATATGAAATTGAATTTCATGCACATCTTAGTCAAATTAGGATTTGATGGAGTTTACCCTATATATTGGATCAAAGAAAGTGACACATGCCATAAGATATACATATATTAAATATGCATGCACAATACTTTCAAGAACCAAAGGAAGATACAATTTGGACAAAACACCAAATAAACCAAGAGACAATGGTTGTCCAAATTATATCAAAGAATCAAATCAACACAAGATTGACTCCAAAGACTTATCTCATTATAAGAAGCTAATTAAACCTAAGCACAAAGGAATGAGATAACCAACTCCCAAGAGAGCAAGGTTCCAACAAATAAACCAAACCCTCGACACTTTTTATGATGGCACAAAGTACCAAAAAGAAAATTTATGACTCCCAAAACCAAATTTTTGATAAAGATCAAGAGATGTTAAGCATTCTAACAAATATAGGAGAGCTCCCCCAAGATTAGTGCATTATCTAGGATTTTGCATATGAATACTAAATGCACAAAACTAGGATCATCACGCTACCTAAATCTACTAAAATGCTAAGAAAGTTTGAATAGACAAATTAGATCCATAAGATGCAAGGAAGACACATGGGAGTCAAAGCACAACACATTCATGGCAATAAATAAGACAATTTAAACACAAGAGCCAATGTAAATATGATCAATAAATTTCTACCCAATAATAGATTGCCAATTGTCCTAGGACAAGAGGTATTAGGAAATATTTTCCGGTGGTATTTTGTAAGTATATGTAAGATCATTTTTACACCAAATAAAGCATATGGTAAAAGATAAGAGTTAACCAACATGCAAAGAGAGTTTCTTGATAGCTTCAATTAGTCATACCAACATGCAAAGCAATTATTCATACCAACATGCAAAGCAATTAATAGTATTCATACCAACATGCAAAGCAATTAATAGCATTCATACCAACATGCAAAGCAATTAATAGTATGACTTGAAGCACATGGTTTTACAAAAATGTATTGAGGGACACATTGTGAAAAACCATGCCAAGAAAAACTTTCACAAATAAGATCCACAAAGATATTAGCAATGAAGCCATTTAAGCAAATTGGAACTTGTTTGAGAAAACATGTCACATATGAGAGACAATTTACAATATCAATTCTATGTAGCACCCTACCTTTTAAATAAAGGCAAGATACCTGTGTATAGTGCTATTCCCGGGATCACTGATAGCACACACATTTCAAATGTAGTAATCATAGCAATAGTATCAAATTTACTACAACGTAGATCCACAGGAGATAAAATAAAGTCTTACAAATTGCATAGTCGAATTGACTAGCTCAAATATAAAAGTTCAAAGCAAACACAGCGGAAATAAACTTCAATGAGCCTCCATCATCTTCATGCGCCACAGGCAGTCATGTTGGAATGTAGACTCGAGATCCTACTAGTACTCATCTTCAGAAGAACCTGCATGTTTGAATATGCAGCCCCACGAATGGAGGTCAGTACAATGATGTACTGGCAAATGACACTTATATGGTGGCAGTTTTGGGCATGACTATCTACATGATATTTGGCTAGTGGAGTTTAGGAAAATTTGCATAAAGCCAATTTTATCCTATATTTTTCAAAACAAAACCTTTTGTAAGTCTTGAAAAACATTTTTACAAAAAGGGGCACAGAGTCGAGATGACTCCCAGGTCACCACCACATACCATGGTTTTCACTGCCAGGTATGTAGCCCTGGGGCCACTCCACTAGGATAAACCTCAGGTCACCACCACATACCATGGTTTTCACTGCCAGGTATGTAGCCCTGGGGAAAATCCCGTCCTGTGATTGTTTCTACACAAATTTTAATCATTCAGAAAAGGTGATGAGATCCTTCCGTACATTCCTTGCCTAGAAGCTCAAATTGTCCATAACCGGGGACACGGCTAAGATCTTAGGTTTTAACTCTCGAGAGGTTGCGCTCTTTACCCACAATTAACAACCAAGCCTTTTTGCCGAAATTCTTCATCTTCATTAAGGCCAGGACGAGGTCACTACGAAGCTTTTCCTTAGTAGCCCCTCCACCTACCGGATCCGCCCGTACCCAAAATTCCACCCTCTGGCGGTACCCTAGGCAAGGTTTCCCACTAAGTACTTAGCCAAGACAGAGCCCATAATGTATTGTGGTTGCACTGGAAGCTATCTAAAACATGGACGACATAATAATCTCTTTAATCCTGGGTGGCCAACCACAAGTGTACTCACCCCCAGGTCACCACCACATACCATGGTTTTCACTGCCAGGTATGTAGCCCCAGGTAGCCACTCAACATAATCCAAAGCCACACCAATTCCACCCAGGTGTTTCATTGAGGTTGTTAATTTTAATTCTCAATACTCACAATCCAATATAATCAAAACAGCAGTGGCATTTTGTTATTGCTAGGCATACTAAGAATCCTAGCAAGGGTTCATGGATGGCTACACACTACTAGGATTTAATAGGCATAGCATAATTTTTGAAAACAAAATCCTACCATGCATACTAGTTTGAAAACACTAATGCATAATCAAAGTAAGTATGAATTGAGCGTCACTTGCCTTGATCAAAGCAACCCGCACAATCACAGCAATCACAAGCACCACCTTGATCTTCTCCACAATCTAATCAAACAAGCACAACAAGAATAAACAAACATTCGATATGACAAACATAGACATGTATGCATGCATGCTATGCAACAATTTAACTTCACAAGAGAGGTAGTGTGTAAGTGCTGCATTATGTGTTCTCTGATATGTGCAATGTTAATAAAGTATTCTGGACATTTAATTTGATTTAGAAAAACCATTATTTGAGTGTCTACTTAACACATACAACCTTATTAATTGGCTACTGCAAGCATTATGTGTTGTAAAAATATGAATTTGACCTCCCTGGATAGGTTACAGTAATACAAAAGCACAGCAATTGGAATTACTCGAAAATAATTTATAGAATTTGAATTATGACTGAATTACTAATTTGAACAGATTTTACTAAAGAAAATTTGTGCACGTATTAAAGTTGTACAATTCTTATTCCATGTTGTATTACATATTCTGAGGATTCCAGAAAGTACAAATTTATAAAATTTGGCCCGGTAGATTATTTTATATAATTTTTATAGTGTAAACAGGTCAATTTCCCTATTTGAATTTTGATGCGAACTCTAGCACAGTACATATACAAAATTATTTCATAAACGGATACTTCATACTGTAAGCTTTCCAAAACTATAAAGTTTGTAAAATTTGGCCCAACGGTTGATTTTATATCGATTTTTCAAGTTTGGACAGCAAACTGGGATTCAATTTTCGAATTCAAACTGTGTTTGACTAGATCTGACTGGGCGGGGGCTGACCGTGCGCCACGCGGCGCGACCTGATTGGTCCAAACCGGTTCGGCCGGATCACTGCCATGATCCGTTGGATCTAAACCTACGGCACAGATCTAAAAGCAAAAGGAAAAGGAAATAAAAACAAAGAAAAGGGGAGAGAGGGCTCACCTGCCGGCCGGGGTTGGGGAAGACGGCGTCGGCGGCGTTCCGGCGGGATCTGGCGGCGGCGGAGGCGGCTACGGGAGGCGGCGGCGCGCGGCAGTGCGGCTGGTGGTGGCGGCGCGGCGAATGGCGGGCTAGGGCGGCCGGGAGCGGCGGCTGGAGACGGCGCGGCGGCGTGATCTTCGGCGAGAAATCGCCGTCGGTTGGCGGCGCTAGGGGCGGCGCGGTTTGGGGGAAAAAGAGACGGGGGTGGCGGCGGTATTTATAGGGGGCCCAGGCGTGCGCCTCACGGCACGGACGCCGAGGTGGGGTCGGTTAGGGTTAGAGCGGTGGCGGCGGCAGAGTCCTGCTCGGACACGGTCGGAGGTAGGGGACGACGCTGACGTGTGGGCCCCGCGTGTAGGTGGGTCCCACCGGTCAGTGGGAGAAACAGAAAAGAAAAGAAAGGGGAGAGGTGGTTCGGCGTGGGCCGCGTTTCGGCAGGCCGAAAGGGCCAGTGCGGTCGGGCTGGCCCAAAACGGCCAGTCCGTTCCGTTTTCTATTTTTTTTGTTCTTTTCTTTTCTGTTTTTCTTTTTCTGTTTTTAATTCATAACTTTTGAATCCCATCTCGGAATGAGTTCAAACTTGTCTCGAAATTTTTGTAAAATTCAGAGGATTTATTTTAGGCAAAAGGGGACAAGGTTTTCACCAGTTTGCAAAGTAGAAGAAATAAAGTTTGTACTAGGGTATAAGGCTATAGTTATGTCATATGTTGCTTATCATTTTATGTGAACATGACAAATGCAAAGATGCTATGCATGCATGCAATTTTTTTAATTTTTTGAAAAACCTGGAATGTTACATTCTATGTGACACAACCTCAAATGTTCACATTTCCTAGGCTTGTAATATGCACAAAGCTTATTACTCCCCCATAATGTGATAAGGAATTTATTTTCACAAGAGGCAAATAAGATCCAACTAGAGATATTAATGGACATTAGAATTTGAATTTCTCATGAAGATGACATACCACATAGAGACTAGATAATCTTGCAATATCAATTCTAAGTGATATTCCTCATGTACACACATTGTTAGGATTGTGAAATTCCTAAAGGCATATCACTCCCCCAAAATGTTATAGTCCATTAATCTCTCATAAGAGCCATATAAGATACAACAAGATGCAAAGAGGCTCCAACACAAGCACAAATACATGGTGTGCAACCTAACATACATAGACTTGATTTCTCAAGAAAAACAAGTAGGATTCACAACATATACAAACACATGTTAGGAACAAAACTAACACATGCAAAGGGGCGAGTAACTTTCAATATAAATGAGTTGAGCACATGTTACCGCAAGGAGGAACATTGGGTGTATGATAGAAGTAAGATAACCAAAAGACTTGGCTTGAGATAATATAAATGATGAAGATCCCTTAATTCTTCATGATGTAGCCAAGTCTCCAATGCCCTCCAACAAGCACCTATTGATCAAGTTTTGGATTGTTGGTCCCCAACAATAGGCTTGGCAACCCAAATGGTTCTTTTCTTGACACCACTTTGAGCACCAACAAATTTGGCAAACACATTGCCACCCTCATCCTTACGAAGAGAATAAACATCATCAATGGTGATAGAGTTGGATGAGGTACCAATAGTGCAAAAGGAGGAGATGTGGCCCTTCTCGCGGCATATGTAGCAAGTTCTTTTCTTCTCCTTCTTCTCACTAGATTTCTCCACAATGGGAGCATTGGCTTGATTCTTCTTGGGAAGTGACATTTCTTCAACTTGAGGTTGAATATGAGTTTGAGCTTGAGGCCGCTTCCCTTTTTGCTTCTTCTTCAAAGGGCAAGATCTAACATGGTGCCCTTCAATTTTGCACTTGAAGCAAACAATCTTGGCCGGGTCTTTGACTTGTACTTGGCCCTTGTTGTTGTTGTTGTTGTTGGACTTTTCTTGTTGTTGGATTTGAATCCAAGTCCACTCTTGTCATTGGGGGATTGTTGCACACTTAACATCGTGTCAAGTTTGCATTTCCCTTCATGACTCTTTACCAAGTCATTCTTCAAAGAAGTGACTTGGGCCTTGAGCTCTTTGATTTCCTCTACATGGTTAGTAACAACACAAGTACTAGAGGAAGTAGAATCTTCATTGTTAGAGCAACAAGGCAAGGAAGATAATTCATCACAAGATTTAGCAATATTATGAGTGGATGAATTACTAGGACTAGCACATGGTAATATAGCATTTTGAGTAGTAGTGCTAGTATCCACATGAGGCTCACAAGGTGTTTCCTTTGATATGATAGCCTCATGAGCTAACTTTAGCCTATCATGAGAGGCTAGAAGATCCTCATGGGAGCTAGAAAGCTTTCCATGATTTTCTTCCAATTTCCCATAATTGCTAGTTAGCAAATCAAGTTGAGCCCTTAGCTCAACATTCTCCTTCAAGTTAGATGCTTCACAAGAAGTAGAGTTAGTAGCACAAACATCATTATCAATAGAAATAGGAGAAGGCAAGTTGGCATGCACTTTTAGATAAGAAGCTTTAAGTTGCTCATGCGACTCGGTGAGTTTGGTGAGCGCACTCTCAATGACCCTTGAGCCCTTTTTGAGTTGCTCAAAATCCTCAAGGAGTTTAGCATTAACAAACACAAGCTTATCATTTTTTAGCTTTAGTTCATTTGCCATCTCAAGAGCTCTATCATGGTTTTCCTTTTCTCTAGACAATTCTAGAGCAAAGGTCTCCTCAAGAGCTTCCTTGATGGTTTGTTCTTCTTCAAGTTCATTCTTTAATGATGCGACATCATCGGCATACTCTCGTTCAAGAGCACCCTTTTTATCAATGGTGTTCTCATGCATCCAAATAAGTTTTTGGCTCTCAATGGCGGTAGTCAAGATTTCAAAGAAGTGAGTGCTAGCAATTTTATCTTTGCAAATAACCTTGAATACGCTCTTACCCTTATCGCGTAGAGAGACAACCCAATCCTCTTCTTCATATTCATCCTCATCCTTATCACCACGAGACATATTAGGATCCATGGTAGGAGGTACCGTGGAACCCTTGGCCATAAGGCATATATGAGGACCGTGAGATAAAGAGGAGGAGTTACTTGAGGCTCCTTTCAAGATCTTGTCTTGACCAATAGAATCTTTGGTTTCCTCTACATTGTTAGACACACAACAACTAGAGGAAATAGAAGCATTTTTATCATGGCCACAAGACAATGCAAGCATATCATCATTAGATTTATTCAAGCAACTTACACATGATATGCAAAGACTATCAACACAAGCATGTAAAACATTTCTAGTGCTAGATGTGTTTGAGTCCGTAGATGAAGCATTACAATGAGATAGAGATGAAGAATCATCAATAGTAAGCTCAATATCAACATTGCAATTTTCACCACCACTCACCATATCATTACCTTGTGTCTTACCACACTTGGGTGAAGTGGAAGAAGATGAGACCTCATCACGGCCGGAAGTGGAAGCAATACAATCATCCTTAATAATATTGGACACATCATATTTATCTTGAATCTTTGTCCATAACTCATGAGCGCTCCAAAAAGGCAAGTATGGAAAGAGACCTACATCTCTCAAAGCATTCATAAGAACATAAGAAGCTTGAGAATTGAGATATAAATTTTTCTCATCCTCTAACGATAGATTTTGTGAATCCATAGGAGGAGAAAAACCTATATCTACAATTTTCTCCATATGAGGGTCAATGTCCCGAAAATGACTAAGCATGCAAATTTTCCAAACATCATAATTTGTGCCATCTAATATAAGAGTGTTATCGTGCACTAATCCTCTAGCCGACATCTTTACTCTCAAGGCGGTGAAGCCTAAGAATGAGAGACCTCGCTCTGATACCAATTGAAAGGACACGGATGTCGCCTAGAGGGGGGTGAATAGGCGATTTAAAACTTTTATGAGATGGGCTTAACAAATGCGGAATAAAACTAGCGTTTACTTTGTCAAGCCCAAAGCCTATAAACTATGGTTCACCTATGTGCACCAACAACTTATTCTAAGCAATGGTTCACCTATGTGTACCAACAACTTATGCTAAGCAAGACAAGCAACTTATGTGATAGCACGATATATATATAACTTCAAGCACGATGGCTATCACAAAGTAAAGTGCATAAGTAAAGAGCTCGGGTATAAGAATAACCAAGTGACGCGGAGACAACGATGTAGCCCGAAGTTCACACTCTTGCGAGTGCTACTCTCCGTTGGAGCGGTGTGGAGGACAAGTCACTCCAAATGCACGAGGGCCACCGTATTCTCCTCGAGAATTCCCACCAAAAGGGATGTCCTCGATCCACTATGGGACCTTAGGAAGGTCACCGAACCCGCACAAAGCTTGGGGCTATCTCCACAACTTAATTGGAGGCTCCCAACAAATTGCCACAAAGGCCTTGCCCTTGAAGATTCTCCACAACTTAATTGGAGTCCCCAAGAACACCACAAAGATGCCACAAAGGCCTTGCCCTTGAAGATTCTCCACAACTTAATTGGAGTCCCCAAGAACACCACAAAGATGCCACAAAGGCCTTGCCCTTGAAGATTCTCCACAACTTCCCAAGAACACCACTAAGATGTCACAAAGGCCTAGAATCCGTCTAGGGTTCCAAGAACCCAAGAGTAACAACCTTCTTGCTTTCACCTCCACGAATCACCGTGGAGAACTCAAACCGATGCACCAAATGCAATGGCAAGAACACCACAAAGATGCTCAAGTCCTTCTCTCTCAAATTCCAACAAAGTTACAAAAGCTATTGGGGGAATAAGAGAGGAAGAACAAATAAGAGGAGGAACACCAAATTTCTCCAAGATCTAGATCTAGTGGATTCCCCTCACAAAGAGAGGGATTTGATTGGTAGGAATGTAGATCTAGATCCCTCTTCCTTTTCCCTCAAAAAGATTCAAGAAGCATAGGAGAGTAGAGGGAAAGGGAAGCTCTCAAGGTCAACAATGGTGGAGAGCACAAAGGGGAAGAGGTAGCTGCCCAAGGAGGAAGAAGGGGGGCTTAAATACCCCCTCCCATCGAAATATGACCGTTTGGGTCAGCTCAGGGGATTTTCCGGGCCGGATATTTGCAAAATATCCGGGCCCGAAAAACGCTAAGGACATGAGAAAACTGCTCTCAGGATGGGGCCGGACATTTGGCCGGATATTTGCCCGGATTTGTCCAAAAACCGGATTTTTTCGGGGCGGATTATCCGCCCAAACTTGGGCGGAATATCCGCCCCTCCAGCGAAACATCAAACTGAAACGGGCATAACTTTAGCATCCGGACTCCGATTTTGATGATCTTGGGCTTGTTTTAAAGCTAGGAACAAGCTCTACAAGATCATGCAGGAAACCATCATAGTCCAACAAGGGAGGATAGAAAAAAATGATGAAAGGTTTGACCTATCTAAAAAAGACATACCGGTAAAACCTCCAATCTTGAAAATGCAACAAGTTGCCCGTGCAAAAACCATTCTTGATGAACTAGAGCTTGTCATGAGAATAAGCACAAGCTCTAAATCATCACATGGATAAGATCCAAATAATAACCAAGAAAGATGATGCAAGGATGCAAAGGTTTGAGCTCTCTCGAATGATACGATCGAGTTACTCACTCGAGAGCCCTCTTGATAGTACGGCAACTAAACTATAAACCGGTCTCCAACTACACTATGAGACCGGTGAGAAAGAAACCCTATCAAGAGCAAACCTTATACTTGCGCATTCCACTTGAGCTTGATGACGACGATCTTGACCTCAACAAGATGGAACGTCTTTCTTGCTTGTGCTTGCTTGACGAAGTCTTGTAGATTGCTCCCCCATAAACCACCATGGGAGAGTTTCTTCTTCGGCGCATCTTCACATATCCATGATCACCATATGGATGCAAGACTCAAGCAAAGGATCTCTTCGAGATGGCTCATCTTGAACTTGCACATCATTTCTTCATTCTTCATCATGTTGATGTCTTGAAGTAACTTGAGGGCTCACTTCATCTTCATCTTCAAGACATACTTGACACTTGATATCCTTCATCAATTTCTTCTTATTGCAACCTTGAAGCCAACATATGGTTCAAGAATTGCCTATGGAAAACTCCTACAAATATAACTCAATGCAAACATTAGTCCATAGGGATTGTCATTAATTACCAAAACCACACATGGGGGCTCCATGCACTTTCAATGTCGAGCTCCTCGTTAGCCTCCTGTCCCACGTGGTCGGTGTATGTTCCAGTGTCGATGACTAGATGCAATGAGTACCCAAGCATGGCGCCATTGAAGTGGTTGACTTCCAAAGATAGGAAGAATGGAAACTTTGGGCGCGAGCTTGTCAAATGCGAGATCAATCCGGAGGGGCAGGTTAGATCTGACTTCTCCTCGCATCGTTTATCTCTAATTTCAACAAATTTCGTTCAGATTTGAGATTTACTGTTCATGATTTCATTTTCAAATCGTGAATAAATGCAACCATTTTGAGTGGATGGATGACTACATCAAGAGGCTTCAAGGGATGGGCTTGCTAGATTGGAGGGCGGACGCCACCCGCGAGCTCAATGTGTCAGCTTTGGAGGGTTTGCCTCACGCCACTGTTGCTCCGACGGTGGAGGATGCGGAACTGATGGGGGAATTAAAGAAGATGAACAAGAACATGAGGAGGATGATTCAATTGCAGAAGCAATGTAATTTGATAGCTTTAGGATTTCATGTTGGTATACTTGCTCTAGGGTTTTTTACTTGATGGTCATCTCTCGTTAGAGATGTTTGTAATGTGTTTGTTGATCTCTGAATGTATGCAGTTTAGTGTTAGTTCATCTCGACGCTTTCAGATGACAGTAAGCAATTTAGTGTCAATTCATCTATTCTTTCTCGCACAGAAAAAATGTAGTTTGCAAGCCTAAAGGGAATCAGGCTGCAGTAGGCCCACGAAGGATAAATGAGGCCCAGAAACATGTGATGGCCCTGTTTCTTTCTAAACGATTGCTTTGTTCAATTTTGTTTCTGATTGATTTTATTTCTCTGATTCCAAAGACATGTTCCATATATATAAGTCTCCCTATTTATTGATGGGATTTAATATTCATATTACTACACGTTTTAGATATGAAACTAATAAGTAAGTTCACAACTACACAATCAAACTTTGGTGATTTCCTTTCTACACGATTCCAGAAGCTTTCATTAAATTGTATTTGAATTTGAATTTCAATCAATATTTGAATTTGAGCCAATATTTGAATTGATCCAAAGTTGAAGTTGAACCAAACATATGAGGTCCATAGCTCTGTGCTATGTATTTGATCCAACATTTGAAGTCCAATGTTTGTAGGTGATGAATCCGAATGACAAATGTGCTAGAAACAAGCTCGAAAGCTAGGGTAAAAGGCCCTATTTGTAATCAAAAAAATTCGACCTTGTCTAAAAGAGGCATATATTTGTTATTAAGACATGTTTCATATATATAGAGTAAAAAACGAAGTCTCCCTATTTATTAAATTAATATTAATTTTACTACATTTGTTTTTTTAAATATGCTTTAATTGAAAATCGTCAAATAATACCGTTTAAACATGCAAATGGAAAAGTAAGTTCAAATCCTTCATATTCACTACAAATTGAAGCTTTAGTGATTTTTGTGATTTCTTTTCATCGTATGTGCTTTTTAAACGGCATTTCTTTTTCCCTTGTTCACAATATGAAGGATCGTAACATACTATCATTTTATGGTATTTCAACCAACATAGGAGGTCCATAGCTCTGTGCTATGTATTTGATCCAACATTTCAAGTCCAATGTTTGAAAATAACCCAATCGGAATAAGAAATATGCTAGAAACAAGCTCCAAAGCTAGGGTAGTAGCCCACATTTGTAATCAAAAAAATTCCGACCTTGTCTAAATTAGGCATATATTTGTTATTAAGACATGTTCCATATGTGCTTTTGATATTTTGTGATTTTTTTATTTCTATTCATCGTATGTGCTTTTTTAAACAGCATTTCTTTCCCTTCCTTATTTACAAGCTAGTATAATCCATGTACAATATGTTCCCTTCTTTCTTTCACAAGGCATCCCAAAACGCTTCATTCTTAGTTGAGTTTGGTTACGGTTCATTTTTGTGTCTAAACTTGGGACAAACAAAATACAAATAGATATAAAAAACACACCACTTAATAAAAACACACGACTTAATAAAAACACATGACTTACATAAATAATAAAAGGGGATACAAGTTCCCCCAAGTTCTTACAGGTAGGTAGATAGATCGAACTGACCTCATGGGCAACACACACATACCAAACTCACACTACATAGGGAACTAGGGTAGGGTAGAGTAGGGCAACAACACTATTGGCTTCACCGCCGTCTTCGTCGCTGTCTTCAATGCTCCTCCTCCACGCCATTCTCGCCGAGGTAGTAGGGGAGTCTGTGCATGCGGTTCCTAGTGGGGAAGATGCTCTCGAAGTCGGTGAAGATGTTGTAGGTGGTGAATGGGATGAACTCGCACTCACACCAAAACACCTGGCTGAGCAGGTAGTACGCATCAAACCTGTTGGTGAAGTGGACGACGATCCCAATCAGTGGAGCGGTGTCATGGTGGCGATGCTCGTCGATGCAGAACATGGACGGCGAGCCCGCCAGGAGGTGGTGAAAGCCCGCACAAAGGAAGCCCTCGACAAGCTGACGAGGACCCCTCCAGCGTGAGATCACCCACACGCAGAGTGAGTTCTCCACGATGATGCCTGGCGGGTACCTCCTCTATGGCACGGTGGGCGGCACGCAGAAGGTCGGCGCGTTGAACTGTATCTTCTCTTCGCCTCTCTAACTCGTTCCTTTGGCTTTTGGGGAAGAAGAGAAGGGAGGAGGCACAGATGGAGCTGGATGCGTACAAGGAAGAGCAACGAGTGGCGGTTTAAATAGCCGGGGGAGAGGAACCGACGTCGTGACGATCCGTGAACCGCCGCACCAACTGCATCAATGCGTGCGTGAACTGATGCGACGAGTGTAGCGCGTGCACGTCTAGTCTGTGACGTGTGTGACTCCACGCGTGAAATGACGTAGCAACTGCATGGGGACGTGCACGTCTGGCAGCAGGCGAGCGTGCCTGACTCAATGCGTGAAATGACGAACCATGAAATCGAGCGCGTGCATGTCTGGCGGCTATGTGCGGACGACTTATTCGAGCGGCAGGGAAGCAGCGACGCGGCAGTAAAATAGCGGTGCGGCAGGGATGCATCGATTTGGTGTGGCAGGTGCAGGGAAGCAGCGATGCGTGCGTGCCGACGCGCATGCATGCGACCACGTACATCAAACGGGAGCATCACATGCATAGCAGGCTCAATCGGTTCCAAAGCTGGGCATGGATTGAAAGGCCCGTCCTACGAATACAAACACGGCCCAACAAGTAAAGCCACTCGTCTGGTTGGCCCCACTGTCAGAGTTAACGGTCGAGAAGGCAAGCGTTCAGTATGAGCATTTGTGAAAGTTTCAGCTAAGAAAGTGGGGAAAAGTGAGCAAAAGTTGTAGCGTGGGGAAAAGTGAGCACAACTAAGGAATCAGGGGCACAAAATTAAATATCCCTACTTTCTCATGAGCTTTAAATTACACAAAAAAGATATTTCTAAAAGGTTTGAGATAGAGTTTGTTCCGGTAGCTAATTCATATGCATTACAAACATTCAATATGACGGTACTTTCAATTTAAAAACAAGACTAGACACAAATAAAATAAGGAGACTTCAAGTTTTTGCAAAAATTCTATGTTGCTCAAAAAACAAAGTTTAGAGGTGCTCAAAGCAGGAGTTTTAGAATGAATACAATGGGGTGTCATGGGAATGCCCAAGCTTATGATATTCACCATACTTTAATTGATCTTAGTATGATATTCCTCCATTTCCTGTGAAAAAACATCAACACAAACTTTTCTGCCCATTTTTTTCTATGGGGTGACATTAGAGGTACAAAAATATCCGGTTTGCTGCTGTTTTTATCATAAATAAAATTATATATTCATGAACCAGAGATCATATAATGTTCTACTCATTCTATCATATCAAAATTCCCAAGCAAAAAATCATTCTGATACTGAAAAGAATGGATCTAACAATGAAAGACGGAATCTATCCAGAATTTTTGCTGCAGCAAAACTGAATTTTTAATACGACTTAGACACGTCAGTAATTTTAGAAACTTTACATGCATATAGAGGATGAAAAGTTATAGCTACTGTAAATTTAGAAATATTTTAGTAGTTACCAAAAAAAAAGCGTAAAAATCATGCACTAAAAAGTGCAGCGCAGAAAACAGCAAATCCATATTATGTTTGCAACTTTAAACATCCAAATGGGAAAAACTTGATACTTTATTTAAAAATCAGAGAGTAAAAAAAAATAAAACTAACATGCTACAGAAAAATGTATAACAAAAATAAAATATAAAACATCTCGGGTTGCCTCCCGTAAAGCGCTTTCTTTATAGCTATATAGCTAGGCTTACTTACTTGATTTAATAGGAACTAGATGACCCGTTGCGCTATCGCGCAAATGACAGAATCAAAGCAAAATTTAAATTATAAGTTTTAGCTTATTTAGTATTAAAAATTAGCTTGAAATTTAATAAATGTTTTAGTATAAATGTAGACACAACATTCTATCAAGATGCCGCAATTAGATATGACAATTTCAGCGCAAAGGCAAAAGCGAAATAGAAGCTCATATAAGTATTTTTCAAGGAAACCCCCAGTACCATAATAATGAAGTTATAATACAATCGTATGGCGTGGCAAGCATGACCATCCATTTTCAAATTAATGCAGGAACTTATAGGATGGCAAACTCATAAAATGGCGCAGCAAGCATGACCATCCATTTTCAAATTAATGCAGGAACTTATAGGATGGCAATTCTGCCATTTATTCATTTCATCTGTAAATTACACTTTTTATGTGTGGTCTAATACAATCCCAGGAACTTATATGATGGCAATTCTGCCATCCATAGAGACCGGTTGCACCCTAGCGCAAAGGCAAAGCGGGACATTAATCAAACCATAAGTTTTACACTAATTGGCTGCTCCATGTTCATAAGTCAATAATAAGTTACTTTGGCACTTAAATGAGATGATGTTGAGATTCACTACACATAAAGTATGAAAATCCAGCCAAAGCAACATGATAGTCCTCGCAGAAAAACACATAAGCCCAAAGACCTGAATAACAAAGTCTGATTAGGCATGGGGAAACATACCAAATTCACAAAGATTGCCACAAAATAAAGTATTCTAATTTCTCATCGCTTCATCTGTTTCCATCCAAACTCAGCAAAGTCTGTCCAGATTACTTGGCAGAGTTGCAGAGAATGGTGTCCTTTTAGAACCATAGCAGCTGGTTGTGGCATCTTAAGACAAAGATGAACTACTAAGTCTTCTCGTATTGGCTGCTTGCTGCTTGAGCTCGCTGAACCTTATGCATTATCATTTGTAAACTGGAAAAAAAATAACAAAACAGGATAGACTTTCTGAAGCTGGGAGGAAACAATAATATAAGTATATAACAGAAATGCTCAATATATCATAACCACACACACACACACATTCAAAGAATCATGCAGTAAGAGATTCATCTCTATGTGCAATGTGTCCAAAGAACAAATATATACCAGAACAAGCATTATACATCAGCATATGCGTGTGCCATTCAATGATCAAAGACAAAAAGTCATAAAGTAATACAAGAAAATCTTCTTCCTTCATTCGTTGATACATGCATGATACATGCATATGAATGGCTCCAATAATTAAGGATTTTATAACCTAACTGAAGGGTCTCTGTTGCACAAGAACCACAGATCAGCGAGCTCCATGCACACAATTACATCCTGTAGTAGTTTCCAATGATCAAAAGCGGTTGGAGAAAAGGAAATACATTTGAAGGACAAAAGTTTGAAAGCAAAATCTATAACCTGGAATGGAGACATTGCACATTAACAAACATGTTCTATCAAAAGGGTCAAAGAGTTAGAAGTTGGGGCAATTCAAAGGTTCTTGCAGTCACACATTGATGCGGCTCAGCTAGTCATTTTCTGGTGGGAGGATTAGAGGCCTAGAGTAAAATAGTTATAAAGCAATTAACAGATGATATATCAAGGTCGAAATATTCACTCACAAGAGTTCACCATAAGCACAAAATAGTCGACAAACATATATCCGCTGGTGCACTCAAGTACATAACAATACATACAAACCGTGGATGCCAGTATCATGCAGAAAGAGGTTCAATGTTATTTCACTGCATAAGAAGCTAAGTTATCTATTCTATGAACACATAAAAAACTGTAAAAGCATATATGTAACTCTTAAAATTGATTAAAGTAGCCATATGTAACTCTTGTCGTTATACAAAATACATGTATCGGTCAGAACAATAGACAACCCGTTTAGATACAAGCATAGTCAGAACAATACAAAACACACCAGGAAATTATCCAAGCATGCCCCCAATACTTACAATCGCTAAAAAATAGCAGGACTAATCTTCCAAACAAAAGTACGGCATTAACCTATGTTTTAATCACGCTATGCCAGAAGCATGTGTAGTACATATGTCGTTGCTTAGTTTAATAGCCGACACATCAGAAGATAGAGAATGCATTAATATGGAGTGCTTTGAATTTTCAAACAGCAGAATGGACAAACCACCAACAAGTTTGCATTGAAAATGTAAGCAAGGAACATAATTTTTACAATTAACACAAGCAGATAATTTAAGATAACATAGTTACATGCATCACCGTAGCTCTAAACAAAAAGAGAATTATTCAGAGCAGTACCATTATCTGGCTGTGTGGACGCTGGATGTAGATACAGAGCATGTCTGCTCTTTTTCTTGCTCTCATAGCACCACATCAGAGGAGGGGTTGGAGCCAGCTATGGATGGGAGACGAAGGAGGATGGCGGCGAGTTGCAACGCTAGCGCCATGGTCGGCCCGAGCCAAGCTGCTTCCCTCACTGGCATCCACGGATCCCCGCCTTCTCTGGCTGATGACGCACATTACAATAGTCCAGAAGTTAATACATGCAAAGTTGTCCTTTTCCAGCATATATGTTGACCTCAGTCTCAACTAAATCATAATAGATGACAAAAAGAGTAGTTGCTAGTGTACCTGAATCCAGTATTATGTGGATGTCACAATCCATAACAAATATGTTGTACAATCTAACAGCCAGAAATAATGTTGTCAAATCCTAAGACTTGAGTGACAGTCCTGAAAACAATATAAGAAAAAAAGAAGTCTTGAACAAGTCAGAATTGTGTGGGTTGATTTTTTTTATCAATTGATTACTGTTTACGGCTTTGAGGCCATTAGCTATTGTTAGGTGAACAAAATTGAAAGTGTGCCTGCGGATCAGCAATTATGCCATCAATGCAGTAAATTTCATGAATGTGCTGCATTTATACATGTCGAGTTCTACTTATAATAATCTATATAATCTCATATCAACTTGAGAAAAGTGGGCATTGAATTCCAGTGCGACCACTTCTGTACTGAGTGCCTTCCATGTAACCTGAACAAATATCGGTCATGGTTTGGTACGTAAGTGGTGTTTGAGAGGCTTCAGGATGCTATGCTCATATTTACTTCAGATTGTGAGAATTTTCCCTTTTCTATACCAGGAGCATGAATAAAAAAGTTGATGTCATGGTTTCACCACTAACATATAAAGGGTATTTCACATGGAAATATCTTTGTCCTACCTTCTTACTTCTTAACCTGAAATTGTTTTTTCTCTTTCCTTCCACGTGATTCACAATAGTTCTATCTCAGATGGGAAAAAACTTATCTGTAACATACCAAATAAATTTAAATTAAGAAAATTGCAATGGTGGATGCATGCTTTTCATTTTTTTTTGTGATACTAATCATCTTCTCATGTAAGGATTAAATGACCTGATGTTATTCTCTCATTAAATAGAAAAATGAACTCTTGCATTTAATTTAGCATGTTTTTTAGTCAAATACTTAACTTCTACGTATGATCTTGCCTCTTGGTAGTAATGATGCAACATAAATAGTGTACTGTTAAGTTGATATCCTGATTGTGTCTCACACTGTCCTTGAACTGCTGTCTATACTTTTCATCTTCAGTTTAATTAATGCAGTCAGAGATTTTGACGACATTGTTGACTTCTAGATTGAATAACCATTTTAGCTATGCATAAAAATTAACATTTCAGACTATGACTATCTATTATTACCTCCTTTGCTGGTTCTATTTTTCAATGTGGTAGTGGAGTCATTGGTGGACGGTTTGTCTCAAGTTTTGGATGCGCCTAGTGTGTTGGGAGGCTCCTCAATGAGCTTCTGGTTTTTATGGTTACAGTGAAGCTATTTTCTTTGTCCTTGATCTATATTATTTGTTCCATATCTTTTTACTTGAGGATTGCATTATCTTATTTTCGTTGAGGACCGCTGTTATAAGCACATAGTCACCGGCCACGAAAAAATAAAAACATGTACAACAAAGGACGGCGCAGCAAAGCGCGCGGGGTCCTTCTAGTAGGCATGAAACTACACGGTAGGTAGCAGTAGCCTCAAATCAATAGACTAAAAAGGAGGCCACTGGGAAGGCTCACAACACTATATGAGGCCCTCGAAAGTGTAATGGGTCCACAGGGGGTGTAATGGGTCTCACGCTGCACAACATATCAAGTAATTCCACAGGGAGGTGTAATGGGTCCTTGAAAGTGCCAACAATTATCTAATAAATGATGAGAAAGTATAGCACATCGCACAAGCTTAATGGAAAGAGAGAGATATAAAGAAAGAGGATTTGGGAAAAGCTAACCTTGTTGTGTAGGAATCAGACGTTGTCGCTTGACAGGCGCACCACTCCCCAAGACGTGTTGTCTTGACCGTGATTTCTAAAGCATGTCCAGTCTGCTGCACCGTCCGCTGCGGTCGCCGCTGCTCGCCGCCATCCCGTATCGCTTGAGCCACCTCTCGTTGATCCCTAAGATGGACCGTGCCTGAGCAAAATCAACATTAACCAACTCAGGGACCTGAAAAGGATAAGAGGACATTAAATTTCAAAACCTTACCTATCATCATGGAACCAAAATCCTAATGATACGAGGGTCAATTTTAGGGTACTAAATATGGTACTCCCTCCGATCCACTATAAATGGTTTAAAGCTACTCATGGAACTACACTTTTGACCAAGACCGCTTTTAGAACCTATTTATAACATACAAAGGAATGGTTCTTTATCAGAAGATTCAAATTTACTCAGCAAGTTTTATTTTTTATAATCATTTATCCATAAACCATGAAGCAACTTCAGTAGTTTCAGTCAAACATACATGAACAACATATAATATTAATGTACCAAATACTGCATGTACTTCCCATTTGGTAATTGACTTATGCCCAAATAAAAACTATCCATTTGTTTATCGACAGGAGCAACAACCACGTGGAAGTGTGCTTATTATACAATACTCCTTTAGGGGCAGAAACAGCCAACTACCGTAGAGTTGGCACGCTCTTTGCAGATCAGTGATATCACTGAAAACACTTCGGTTTTTGCTCCCTAGAAATCTCCTAACTCAAGGTTCCAATTAATAAATATGTCATTTCTCCAGACAGAACAAATGCTACATATTCAGAATTTAGTCCAAACGGTCTAAGTAATCGTTCAGCTACAAAGGCTGTAAGAAATGGTGGCATGAACAATTCAACGGAAAATCTAGAACATGAATGCTTCTAGCGCCCAAAACTCTACAATACCTGGACATCAATATCTAAATCTTGGCCTAGCTCCATATATATTCCTGCCACAGACGAGAGCAGTGCAAAAGGCAGCAATATTTGAATCTTAGCCTACCTCCATATATACATATATATTCTTGCTACAGGCCAGAGCATGTGGGTTGCACTTCAAAAAAAAATGGATGATTGATAAACACTACATTCAACCAGTGTAGGCATATGCAGTCTTCTTCACCCAATATGCAGTACCATTCTCTTCTAGCTTCTCATATATTCTCTTATGTCCTGAATATTGCGGTACCATTATAATTTAGGCTGGGTTCAGAAAAGATCTTAAGAAACCAATAAAATAAACAAGATGTCAGGATAAACACCATAAGAGTCAGCTCAGCTTCCATTCTTTCTACATAAAGTCCTAAAGAAGCACCACTTGAATGGAATCAACAACAAAAACCATGAGTTTTTTAATCATTCACCATTAATTCAGACATCATGCTACAAAAACCATGTACCCTACAGAAGAACAATTTGGCTAAAACATTTATTTTAATCCAACTACAATTAGTTCATACATAATCATCAGTGCATAGATTCAAACTAATGAATAAATTTGGAATAGTACATACACAAAAGTCACTTCCTTGTGGTCTCATATAGTTAAAAAGCCTTCCAAAATAAAGTATCAACACAAAAAACTTTAGCAACCTATTTTCAGGGCATGGTTAGTTTCCCTGAAATTACTCACCCATAAAAACGGCGGCGAGTTGGATGAGTCTGGATCTCGAGACAGTTGAGAGGCCCGTCGATGACAATGACACCCGAGCAGAGAAACACTACCTATTGTAGTCCATATATCCATAAAATGGCCTGCATTATGTATTGTGGGTCGTCACGAGCAAAATCAAAGAAGAGAGGGGAGGGAAGGGAGCTGGTATACCTAGGGAAAGAGATGGCGAGTTTGCTAGCAAGGTCGCCCTAATCCAGCTGAGAACACCGCACTGCCAGGGGAGCTGCTGCCGTAGGCACGCCACAAGGCCCAAGCATCTCCTCATTGTGCATCATTGGCATCCTTCACGAATGAAACATAACAAAAATCAATGCAGTTTTCAACACCAAACTTGTTACCTATAGCGCGCAGCTCACTGGGTACAAAAACCTGAGATTTGATAGTGCCATACTGTAAGCATTCAAGATTTAGAGCTAATCGGAACTGACACCATTGCACAAACATGTCACAAAATCAAATTTCATAAACAAAGCTATGGGCATAGGGCTGCATCTCGTATGCGAACACATACTTTTTGAAGTACCTCACAAGGAAGATCTGAAATCACTTTCTTGAGCTGCATAACATACAGTAGGTTTCAGGAAAACGAAATAGCGCCATATAAAGTAAAATATACAACTGAAATGAAATTTCAATTATATACACCCCTCTCTAGTAAGAACTCCATGAACAAAGATACGTCATAAACTGGAAGATGTAGCAATTGACAGCTGATTTACACCATAGTTTAATTCTACTCTTATCAGGTTTCCGAACACCTTCTTAAATTAGGGCAACAAGCAAATGTGGGAAGCAAACATATCAATTATACCTACTGAACAATCTGGTATACACAACACGATATCAGGTTTCCAGTGAAAATAATCTCAAATGAGGGCCACTTGCAAATGAGGGAAGCAAACATATCAATTATGAACAATGAGGGCCACGTACAATACTGGGTTATACCTTAACAGTCCAAAATCTTGGAGACCTCCGTGTGAGTTTTGCCTTCAGCGGCCTTCAGTTAATACGCATATAGGCTCAGGAGAAGCTGGGAGCACCCTCTGTCCATCCCCTTGCTTCTTCCTCAGCAACAAAATTAACTTGCAGCCTCCAGGGAGCCTCCAGTAACCCACAACGTTGAAGTACATAGCTACATGCTATCAACATACCAAACAAAGCAAAACGGTGGAAAAAAGATGGTAGTGCGAAACTGGGATTGCAACTGTCAAAAGGTTGGATGGTGTGGTTAGTGCTTCAGCTTTCAAGCCGTGGTTGGATCAGCCTCCTTGGGGTAGCCTGAAGAGTGGCTGCCTCCGTTAGAAGGAGTCCAACTGTTGGCAGAGGTTGACAGGATGTCCCGGTGACTTTCTTCACAGCTCAAAATCCTGGATCTCCCAGGCCTAGAACGGATGTGTGTTCCTACTGGAAACGGTTCCTGCAAAAATTTCAGATCAAAAGCAAACTATCATTTCAGACTGTAAATTCCAGGTTGAAGAAAAACTATTGTCTTATTGTCAAGGGGCATTCTTTTCATGAAATTCAATATACAAAATTCATCGCCCGACCAAATGTCAAGCATGAGAATGAGAAGATAGTTTTATTTCCCGCTCCCTAACCTATAACCAATATCCAAATATCACTTTATGTGAAGGGCACGATCCACGATGAGCCCATGATGTCACTACAAAAAATAGCAACACCCAGAAAGATGAATGGCAAGCATATGCTTGAATCCAAAAGGGCCTCATTGATTCAAAGAATTTTAGGAGGAAAGGAGGATTGTGCTTGGTTTCTTGATTTGTAAAATTTTAATTCATAAGAACTTTTTTAGGGTATTTCTTTGGACCAAAATTCTGAAGGAATTGAGATTGCTATCTAGGACAGGTGATTCTGATATGGTGCAAGAAAAAAAAATTAACTGCGCAACAAGGCACACTGCATTACTTTAAAATGCAAGATATTATCCACCACAAAAGGCTTGAGACAAGAAGTGTTAAGACCCCATTGGTGATAACTCGATTCTAGAATATCACTACGTGGGCTATATTAAACCCAGTAGCCTCCTTGGATGGAAATGCTCATAAAAGTTAAGGGATGCATTGCTAGTGAACGGGGATTCATGGATTTTGCAGGACTACAACTCTACCCAGGGAAAAGAACTGTAACTCAAATAGGCTTTTACAGTAATTTAAAAGGGATGCAAATTGCTAGTCAACCTTATATTCAAGGAATATGAGAGATTTGCCTTCAAAGTAACATGGATTCCAGAATATGCGAGGATAACATTCAGATTTTGAATGCAAGTGTCTTTGGTCAGAACCAGCAGTTTCCGAGGGTTGGTGCTGACCAAATGCTACTTTCACCACTCGCCACATGGTTTGAGTGTAAAATTGATGAACTCCAGGAGGGCCCCTCATGCCAAGTTTATTGTATAACAAAGTCTGGGCATGTTTTACCTTACTAATTACTCTTGCATTTGCATGCACTTTATCACTGACGGTATTTTCTCAAACTTATCAGATATAAATCATATGGGCAAAAATGAGCTCAACTATTCACCAGCTTGGCGGAGTAGATAACGAACCGGAGAAGGAGATCTTGAGCCCAGCCGCCTGTGGATGACCTTCTCAAGCCGGCGTGCCGCCGCCCTCCATGCTCGCTCCTGCAGCCCACGACCTCGGCCGTCCCCGTCGTGGCCATCCATCTCGCTCCATCCGTTCGCCTCCACCCTCCTCCGGCCTGGGATTGCCCTCTCCAGCCTCACATGGGGCTGGGGCGGGGAGAGAGGGGCGGAGGAGGAGAGACGGGATTGGGGAGCCAGGGAGAGACGCCCAGCCGCCGCCGCAGACCACGCTCCCTGTTACCGACTGCCCCCGCGTCCATCCGCCGCGGTCGCTCGAGCGCCGCTCTTCCTGCGCCGGAGCTGGAGAGAGGAGAGGAGCAGGAGAGAGGAGCGGGAGGCGGCTCAGAGCGGGAGTGGGGAGGCGGAGACGAGAGAGAGGAGACGTCGGGGCCGATCTAGGGTTTTCACCCACCACCACGCGCACAGAAAAATGAGGGGAGAAAGGAGACCTGAGCGAGCGACCCTCGCGGACTCTGCTCGCTGACCCCACGCCCGCGAGGCCCCATCCGTCATGGACACTTTCAGACTAACAAAGAGTGAAACAAAATTTACCGGATCCGACGGCTGTGGTGGAAAGTGGGATTGGAAAGTTACTGTAGCGCTCCGATTGGACGAACCAGATTCATTTGCCCCTCTCAGATGGCCTGGTTGGCTGGGTAGTCTTTCAACATTTATAGAAGTAATAATGATGTTGTAGGGGTGATGTTTCTTGATAATCTCCTTCTGATCATTAGAAATAATATATGACAACAAGATTCCAGGATCCCATGGTGTGATGATACCAATAAATATATTTAACACTTTAAAGCACATTAGTAGACAACATAAAGTATGCAACAAGTAATAACAAAATCTAACTTTCTTCCTATGCATTGGGATTTTATATATATGAATGAATCACAGCCAATAGGAGTATAGCAATACATATCTATGGTAGGTAAATGCAACTTATAATTATCATTAGCATAAAGAGGGTGCTTATATCCTCCCCTTTCATAATAATTGCATTTAATTTAAGGAAAGTTAATAGTGTAACTATTTGAATCATGAATCTTAGGCTACTCATAGTGGGGAGTAACTTAGACATATGTTACTATTCTAAGTTACTACCTCCATAGTGGTAGAAACTTATATGTGGTGTCATGCATTCTTTCATTTATTAAGTTGTAGACTCATCTTGTCTTAAAATGTGTGATGTTATGGTAACAAAGCTAGTTACCATCTCACTCTCTTCATTCATTGTCATGCCATGTCATCAAAATGTCTTGGGTTGTGTGATGTTACTAGCTATGTTACTCCCACTATGAGCAGTCTTAGAGAATTGTGGCATATAAAGAGGATCATTAAATTTATTAGGGGATTTATAATCATGATTTACTCTTTCAAAATAATTATTAGTACCATTTTTAATCATGACATCATTTCTGCAAGAAGATTATCCATAGGCATAATATAGTTGCAAACCATACAAGTATTTCTCAACATGAGCATATTTCTCCTCTATTGTGTGAATATGAGACTTTCATAATAACATGGAATTCTCATGAATAAGAGCATTATCACAAATAGAAAGTTTATCTTTTTTATCCTTACATAACATAGTACTTTCTAAGCACGGAGGATTCTCAAGTAAAAATAGGCCATCATCTAGAGCATAATTAGTTTTAGAGTTATTATCACATATTGATGGTGAATGTGTCTCTTCCCTAAGCTTAGATGGAACTATGGCTTCTTAATTTTCTTCTTCATGTAATAAGCTAGTGTCTTTTTGAGTTATGTGGTTTCTCTTATTATAATCAAGAACATAGATATTATCAGAAAAGTTGTCTATGCAATGATCAAGGATAATAGTGACCTCAAAATCACATTCATGAGTCTCACCAGTGGCTTTATAAATTTCATCAAGGAAAGTCTTTAATTCAAAGGCTGCAATAAAGATCACAAATTGTTCTACTTCCTCTATCCGGCCTATAACTATAAATATGATAGGATGCAATTGTATTTTGTTCATGTGATCTACATTGGAAGTCAAAGTGTTCACCACAGCAGAACTCACAAGATATTCCATAATGTGCAAGCAACTCAATAGCATCTCTATTTAGAAGTCTTAAGAAACTCTTTAGTCGTTTCCCTTCACAAGATTCTTCATATTTCATAGCTATCATAGCATTTTTTTTATATTCCTCTTTCAATGTGACCCTTTTATCTAGACTAGTAGCCATACCATGAGTATTTTTGGAAAATTTCCATTTTTTATTTTTATGGGTTTTTGTGTTTTATGAAAAAGAACTATAAAGTAAAGACTAAAAACAAGACAAATAAAATATGATGCAAAATCTAAAAGATATAAGAGCGCTCACAGTGGTGCAACTGTCAACACCCGGATTTTTAAGTCCAGATGCCTATTATGCCATTCATCGCAATCCCAGGAATATTGTTTTTGCGAGACATAATAGATTGATATCACAACACATCATTCATTACATCACATAATTGTCTTACATAGAGGGATCACATGATCCAGTCTTAATACATCATAGTGGATCTAGAGATCCTATTACAAAACACATAGCGGAAGCGAAGTAACGGTTGCGGTCCATCTATTCCACAGGCAACTGTTGACGTCGGGAGTGATCCTAGTTGTCGTAGACGTCTGCTGTCCATCTTCCTCGTCTTTCTTGTTCTCCTTCATAGTCGGCCATTTGAATAGCCAGGACAAAGCCATGAGTACTTTAAAGTACTCGCAAACTAATACTAATGTAAGCACTATCAACTATAGTAAGGGGTGCTAAGCTCTAAGTTTATTTGCATAAAGCCAAGTTTATTTCATAAACATTTAGTAAAGATGCTTGAGTCGTTAGACTAAATCCAGTGGGAACATTAGTGTCAATCCCACAACTCTGTTGTGATTCAAGTCAAAGTCACCATTTCAAGTTCAAGTCACAAGTCACCCTTCACATGTCACATTTTTGAAAATGGTCTGATGACGGAACATGTATGCCTTTCCAATCGTCCGTGCCGTGGACACGGCTATTCGAATAGTTCTACACTCTGGAGGTCGTACACTTGTGCCACAACATTTGCAATAATCCGTCAGGGTTAACTGGCCCTGATTTATCATACTCCGTATGCGGACTACCAACCATAACCTTTCACTATATACTCTAGTACAGCACCTCTCCCCATGAGCTTGGCCTCCCGGTGGCCAACCTGTTAACCGGGAAGCACAGGGCTTGGGCCGGACAATTCACCTCATTCACGTCATATCACATCATTTCTTTTGTAGAGGCAGCCCTCGGCATAACCCCGATGACGCTTGTTTAGAGGGAACCCATACTAAAACACATAAATTTCTAGTTAAGCCCTTACCCATGTCGGGTATTGTGGGGGTACTTTCAGAATTGGAATGGTATCGCATCCGAACCCAACCATCAGTTTTTGTAAAATTCACCAAGTCATTCACAAGTCCCATTCACCTTCAAAATCTTTCAATAGAATGACTCATCATCCCAAGGTTTTCAAAGTCATTTCATTTCACAAGTTCCCATCTAGAGTAGTCAATTTTATTTGTTAGCACTAGCAACTAATCATGAGGGGTGCTATCTAGCTTTCATTGCTCTAGGCTAAATTTGATACTCTTGTAGTATTCTATCTCTAGACCAAAGTTAACTATAAAAGCAAGTTATAACAATTAAAGTAAAATCTTGTAAGAATAAAACTTGGGATTGGGATCATGAAGCATATAGTAAATTGGGGAGTGTGCCTTGCTCTAGTAGAGCTTTGCACTTTGCAAGAATATTAGCTTGCAAGAGTATAGCTTGCATGGGAGTTAGCTTGTATTAATAATAGCTTGCCTTGGTTGGAGTAGTGATCAAAGTTCTCTTCCTCTTCAAAGTAGTCCTCCTCCTCCTCGGTGTACTCCTTGGTACTAGCGTCTAGATACGGGTACAATACACACAATTACCACACAAACCTAAATACTAGACTAAGCACACACATAAATTACTCCTACTAAGTTATCACTCAACATGCTTATTAGGTGAGTTGATTTAATTCTATTCTTAAGAAAAATAATTTCCTCTCATTATAAATATTAATTAGAGTTTCTATTTAACTCTTGAGAGAAAATAATTTCCTCTCATTGAATAATATTAAGATTTAATTTCCTCAATTAATGCCATATGACCTAGGTTGACCAAAGTCAGCCTCTTCATAAGGATTAATTGGGAAGAGATTTAAATGAGGTACACCACCTCATGCCTTTTCTTGTAATACTCAGGATTAATGATTTAATATCATCAACTAATTTAATATGAGTTTAAAATTGACCATAGTCTATACCCCATATTAATCTTAGTTGAGGCAAGATTTAAATGAGACCACTACATCTCATAAGATTTAATAAGTAGCCTTGAATAATTTTAAATATTACTCTGAAAATGATTGAATATTTTTAAATAAGAACCTATGGATTATTACTACATGTGCCATTAATTCTCATTGAATTACTTGGGGTAATGTTTTAAATGAGAGGCTACACCTTATATAGTTTAATACCACATACTAATGATTTTAAATGAGGTGTAGCACCTCATATCATTTAATTCTAACATGGCAAGGATCTAATATTATCAACAATTCATATGAGACCTAAATGACCAGAGTCTCTAGCTTATTGTGAATTGTTCATGACAAGATTTAAATGAGAGAAATATTCCCATAAGATTTATTAATAGTTTTGGACAATATCTTTGACTAGAAATAGCCATAAAGTCATTTAATTCAACTAGGCCATGATCATTCAAAGTAACCATACCATTTTACTGCATAAACAATTGGTGTAAGTCAAATGTGAGCTATTAGAGTTGGAATTAACTTAATATCTATTTTGGTTGATTTTTAAGAATTATTTGAATAGGGAAAAGTCCCTAGCTTGTTCTTGTTGCCACATTATTTCTACAACGAATCTGGTCATGAGACCAGTGGCATATTGTAGATATTTTTACTAGCTTTCCAACCATATAAAGTTTGCTAAATTTGGCCAAGCCAAACAGATTCTATGCAATTTCAAAGTTGGGGTCCAGTGTAGAATTCAGACCAAATTATTTAAACTCCATTTGAATTAAAAAGGCCGGCGGGAAATCCTAACGGGCCGAAACGGCGTGAAATGGCCCAGGTCCAGCCCACCACGGTCCACAGACGCGTGGGCTGCCTGACAGGGTGGGGCTGGCCTGTCAGCGGCTCACCGCACCCGAATCGGTACGGGGCGACGTGGAGCGTTAGATTAGGAAGGGATCCAACGGCCTAGGTTCATCGTCTCGCCGGCGAGAGAGGTTCACTGGCACGGCGGCGCTAGGGGGTCGGAGGGCTCACCGTGGCGCCGGCGGTCGGCGGCGAGGTGCAGGAAGGGGTTGTCGATGAAGGGGAAGAAGCCTGTAGCAGTGGCGCAGCTCGAGGAGGCCTGGATCAATGGCGATTTCACCAGGGCTTCCGCGGCTCCGAGCTTGCGATTCCGGCGACTCCGGCGACGATTTAGCTATCTAACGGCGGGAGGTGGAGCAGGGGAGAGAGGTGAGCCAGTTTGGTGTTGAAGAAATGGTCCAGGGAACGCGGTATTTATAGTGGCGGAGAGGGCAGTGGGGTGCGGCGAGGTCGACATGCGCGCGGCGTCTCCGGCGAGCTATCGGGCTAGTTGAGGGCGCGGCGCTGTTCAGCACGTCCGTGCGGTCCTCCTGGCGTTGACAGCGGGGTCGGACGGTGGCTGGTTTGGTCGCGTGACGTCCGTGTCTGCCGCGGCGTTCGCGGGATCTCCTTCTCCGGCCACGGCGGCGGCGGTCCAGGGTCTGGTCGAGGTGGTGTCTGGTGGCTTCCAGGTGTCGTGGGGATGCTCAAGGCGTCGAGAGCGGGGCCAGTGCGTGAGCGAGGTGGTGGCGCGGCGTGTGTCCAGGGCGTGCACGGCGTGCACACTCGCGACGCGAGCGGCATGGCCCTGCCGTGCTGGGCGCGCGTCGTGCGGCGACTGTCGGCCTCCTCCTTGAGGATGGCTGGTGTAGGGCGTTGTAGGGGAGGGAGGTGTCGAGCCAGGGCACCAGGGCCGGTGCTGAGGTTGAAGGAGGGAAGAGGAGGTGCGGCATGGCCGGCATGGTTTGGCCTGGTCATGTCCATGGCTAGCTAGGGCTTGTCCCTTTAGGTGTTCTGTGTAGGGTGAGGTAGAGAGGGGACAAGGGGACCAAGTAGAGTAGAGAGGGGTATTAGGGTTAGGCAAGAAACACTATTTCAAATAGTGTTGGAATAGTACATATTTGAATTTTACAACTTTTGCCCAAATTTGGTTTGGTTCAAATAGTTGACCACTTTGAAAAGGGTGTGTTTGGTTTGGTTCTAAGTGACCAGAGGCAAAGAGAGGTGGTGGTGGAATTTAGAAAATCCAAGAATTGCAAAAAGGCTAAGTGTGAGATTGTTCACATTAATAAAAAGTTCCAACTTTGCATGTGTGTAGATTTTGATCCAAGAAGAATTTGGCATATATTTCTTCACATAAAGTGTTCACCTTGATGTCCTCTTGGATGACATGCAAAGAGTGGTAAGAGTTTAGTTTGAAAATTTTGAAATGTAGGGGCTCAAAGTGGGGACCAGATTATAATGGGCAGATTTGACCATTATTCTATGTGACCTCAATTTTTATTTGAATTCGATTTAATTGGTGTTTCTATGATTCACAAAGTTGTAATATGAGTTTAATAACATATTCCAACTAATGGTGAAGGTCAATTTGGTCTAGGGTCAAAATTTATAAAAATGGCATAGAGCCATATGTGAGGGTTTTGTGAATTTCTATCCTTTATTCTTTTATTTTTCTTTTGCTTCACTTTGGCATTGGTGTGGTTCATTTGGGATTAGCATAAGTTGGGTAAAGGTTTAACACCATTTTGGGGCAATGTGGGTTCCTAGGTCAAGATTTGAGATTTTGGCTAAGTGCCACATATTGCCTCTATGCATAGGTTGCTTTTGATTTTTAATTTGATTTGGTTTGACCCAATTGAGGTTGTTGAGTCTTGAAAGGGCATATGGAAGTGATCTAATCATCCACAACAAGTCCCAAGGTCAAACTCCCAAATTTCACAAATTTGCATGTTACTCTCATATGCCTCTATGGCATTTTTAGTTTCTTTTTATTTTCTTTGAAAACCAATTGGATTTGGTTTGATAAGTACTAGGTAAGGTAAATGAAGGTTTTCCAAACCTCTAAGTAAAGTAGAAAGGCTTAGGGTGAAGTTTTATAAATATAGCCCTAGGCACATATGCCTCTTTCTTATTTAATTTCCTTTTATTTTAATTTAGCTAGGGTGGTGAAAAGAGGGGTGAAGTTTAGGGTTTAGTAGGGTTCATAAATGGTTCACCACTATTTAGCATAAATAATAAAGGTAGGGTTTAAGATTTACCTATTAGGACTATATGCCCACATATGTCTTTTATGTTATTTTGTGTTTCTCAAAATAGGTCTAAAATGATTTCTGGAGGAGATTAGGGTTTAAGGTTTATTGGATTTCTTTCTTCTTTATTTTATTGGGTTGGTGACCTTCCTTGATCACCTTAGGGTTTTAGGGTTTAGCATAATAACACTCATCATGGCAAAACACAGGATTTAAAACAAGGTCTATGTGTATCAATCTTATTTTAATAAAAGTTTTTGTTGGTTCCAAAATTTGGAACTAGGGAAATTCATTTTGTTTGTTTTTGAAATTTTTGGGTTGTTACAGCAACCTTCCATAGCTTTGGTAAGATTTAGTTGTAAGATGCTTCTCGGGTTCCACGACAATGATACCAGAAAATATTCCGGCAGTTTCTTGGAGCTTCTTACGCAACAACCAGTATGATGTAACTCTTCCAGCTCCCTGGCAATGGCGCCAGAAAACATGTCTTGATGGAGCTTTACAACACCAGCAAAAACTCTTGAAACATTGGGACTCCAAGTGCAGAGTGTGTAGTCCAAGAAGCAATTTTCCCACAAGGGTGACTCGAGGGTTATATCGAACTATCGCGGAACTGAGCAAAGAGTTGTCTCTCCCTCTCTTCTTCTAGCAATCCTGCAAAGTAAAATAAATCCTTGTGTACCAAACTCCACCGTGTGGTTATCAAGCACAAGGTTTCGCGTAAGTAAATAAAACACAAGTAGTAATAAAACAAGAACATTAGATAAAATAAAGTAACTAAGTAAACAACAGTAAAAGGGTTGATTGTTTTTGGTGTTTTGGATGAAAATAAGAAAATTAAATATTTTTGTATTTTCGGATTAAAATAGTGCAACAAGTAGAAAGTAAGATAAATCAATATAACGATGTTTCTTATGATAAAAAGTGGACCGGGGTTCATGGGTTATATTGACCAATCTCTCTTTTAAGTTGTTCTGGACAATATCAATTCATCAATGAGATATGAAGTTACAAAATAATAACATGTGAAATAAACACATTCATATGGGCATCACGTCTTAACATAGAGATGATGCAACACATCTCTCTTATACTCCACAAGAAAGAGAAAACTCCATGCAATCTTATATTAAGAATTAACAGAGCATAGCCATAAGTACTTTGACATGATGTTTGAATATCAAATATGCTACCTTGACCAAACAAGATCATCACTTTTGTTACGTGACGAACATAGCACATGCATTCACTTTATCCCTAGTGAGGTAGCAAAAGAAAACTCAAAACCATAATAGATCACGAATTTGGTGTCATTATTCAATCAATAAAACCATGCTACTCCATCTATACACACATCACCCCACACACACTCTTGCACAAAAGTTGGATCAGAACAAATACTTAAGAATGAGGTACATAATATGCATCTATCAATACATCTTGCGCATAATATAATAAGATCTCATAGAACAATATCATAGAATAAGGATCCAGCACATAGGTATTACAAATATGGCCATAGTCATTTAGGGCAGCTCATATGGCACTAAGAACTATGAAGAACATGAGAGAAATAGATGAAGCTACTGCCACAAACCTGTAGTCCAGAGGTGGACTACTCCCCCTTGATCATGGTGATGATGATGAAGAGGTTGCAGAAGGTGGAGATCCCTCCGGCGGTGATTCCGACGGGGTTTCCCTCTCCAATCTTCGTTGTTGCAGCCTCTATTTTCATGTTTCTGTCTTCTACGGTCCTCTCCTCCCGAGAACTCTTCGGGGCCATATATATAATGATTTTTAGGTCAAAATACGTCGGTGGGCGAAAGAATTAAGTGATTTGGGCGATCGATGGCCGAAAGAGCCTAGGTGGCGCGCCCAGACATGTAGGGTGTGTCACCTAGTCTCTTTTGGGACTCATGCCCATCCAGGTGTGCTTCCAGGTCCCAAGGTGCTTCTCCCGATGGAAAAAATGACGCACCAAAAATCCCAGATCAATTTGACTCTGTATAGGTGTTTGAAAGTGAAAAATACAAAAAATAGGGAATTCCTCTTCTCCAGAATTATAAGCCAAATAAAGGGAATCATTGCTAAATCCCCACAAATCAATGTAAAACATGGTATTATCATCACATATGTTGCAAATATGTGGGAGTTCAATATTATAAAGGACAAAGTTCATGTATGCATTTTACATGCATCACTTTGTCGGTAGGATGAAATACCTCCATTGCCCTTTTCCCCTCTGTTCGACCCACTTGCCGGTGCTAGCCGACGCCGTAATAGGTCCCGTGAGCCACCGCATCGAGCCTGATCCTGCCGTTGGTTTAAGGTCGATTCCGGCAGTGGCAAGGTTGATTTTTTTGGGAGAAGGGCCGGAGGAGCATGGGGAGGTGTAGAACGACCGCCGTGGACCAAAATCGTCCGACAACAACCGCCATAGCTCTCGGGCCGACAAGCTTTACGCCCGACGGTGGCTTCGATCTTCCTTGACGTCCGGTTGTCGTGTTGGCCCAGCGGCGGGATTAGCACGACCGCTACAGGGTAGCCTGGTCGTCACGCAGCCCCGGCGGAGACCTCAACCCTTTTGCTCGGCTCAACGGTACCGGCCGCCGACTCCTCCTTCGCTGCGCTCAAGGTTTTTGATGGAATGTTTATATGACTTGTCTTTTACTCGTAGCAACCGGCTTGCAATTTTATTTATATGACTTGTTTGATTTGAAACAATTTATTATGTTCATTAATTTGGTTTATAATAATGAATAATTTGATTTATTATATTTATTTTAGTTTGTCATTTTGATACTTTGGTTAGATGGTTGATTTGCAAAAACAAAATTAGTCCTCTAAGTTATTGGGGATCAAATCTACTGCTTAAAATTTAGAGAACTAAATATAGAAAGTTAAGGTATAGGGAGGCATTTTATACTCTAAATTTTAGGGGATCGGTTAGAGATGCTCTAAGAGCTATGTTGCTGCCCGGGTGGTACCGAGATGTAGTATATTCTGATATTTAGTTTGTGGGTTCATTCTCAGAAGAAGAAATGGAGGAGAGTGTGGGTTGGTGCTCGCTGGTCACAATGACGGTCGTTTTTTTATTTTTTTGAAATCGTCAAAAAATGCCTGAATTGAACACTGGACACTTTCCTTTCATGTTCACTAGTAAAGGTGCACGTGCCACGCACGTATTATAATCTATAATAAAATATTTTTATTTGAGTCTTATTTCTTATTTAGCGAGTTTTTTTAATGAGGCCACTATAAATATATCTCATGCCTAATCATGTGAGAAGCGCTGTTACACACGATCAACAACATGTCTTCACATAAAATTTGTATATGTATTATGATTAGGTAAAAAATACTTAAAATAACAACTAAGCAACATTTATATCTAATACTAAATCCGAGTAAATTAAAAAGACCAGAGGGAGTACTATTTATTCGTTGGTGATGGGTTTTTCCTCAAGGTCCACCTATTTATGCAATCTATAAGGTTTCGCTCAATCTGTCATATTGACCTATTAATCCAGGAGTAATCAATGTTAGTTTTTAAATAATAATGATACAATGTGAAATAATAATGGTACATGTTCAAGAATGTCGAATAAAAATATCCCCATGAAGTATTTCATGAAATTTAACGCCCACAGAAACCACACGATGACCTGCATGATTATGACTTTTTGATGATACAAAATTTGGTATATAATCAACAAGAAGAATCATTCTTCGCCAGAAAATACCTTCAATTTATCAAAAAAAGAAAATTTGAGAACAATCATTTTTATCGTAAACATAGGACTTTATTAATTCTCCAAAATGGGTACATTTATAAAATCTGGTGGCTGAACCAGCCAGACATGACGTCCTATGTCGAGGCCTAGAGCTGCTCTACAATGGTGTGCTCCTCAAAGTTTGTATCTCTTTCTCATGCTTAAATACTATTTGGTCAAAATGATTTCTTCTACAGTATCTGCAATTTCTGCGGTGATCGTTCCGTATCTAGCCCTACTGCCTCTGCCTGACAAAATGTATTGCACATTTACCGCACGGTCTGTGGCAATAAGGAAATCTTCGGCGCGACCCATTTTATTGTCCGCGCCCGTTCGTTTGCGTCGCTCCGTGGATGCTAAAATGATAGTTTTTATCCGTGTGTCCGTTTGCGTCTGGGAGTGCCTCCAGCGGGCCGACGCATTTTTTTTACTTGTTTTTTCCTCTTCTCCATTTAAACATAGTTCCAAACATTACATATTGAAATATTATTTTACACAAACTAATACATAGTTTGAAACATGGTTTACACAAACTAATACATAGTTTGAACCATGGTTAACACAAATAAAAAAATAAAAAAATAAACCAGTTGTGTTGATTTCCGTTTGTTCGCTGCCAAGAAAGAATATAGGACTCACCCAAACTGGAAAATCTAGCTTGGGACGGTGCCCCTATTGGTTCTTCGGAGGAAGAACAACCAGAAACCTTCACTACTGGCTTCGACGACTGACCCGTAGCGATATTCGTTGCAAAGAAAGAATACTCTAAGTTCTAACTATCGGTGTCCGAGCCGGATTCGCCAGTGTGGTAGTGCCTGCTGCAGGCTGTGTCGTTGAACACCTTGACGATCATCTTGCCGCCCCCCTCGTAGAGGAAGGTGGTAGCGGGCTCGACGCGAGGCGCGGGCGAACTTGTCCCCCATGTGTGCGGTACATCTTGCCTGCCCGTCGAACAAGATCTCCACAGTCCACCTGCAGAAGTTGCAGCTGGCCTCCCGTAGCTGCAAGTGCGCCGCCTCGACGCCATCGACGAACTCAGTGAACTTGTCCGGAAGCCGCTTGATGCCAAGTGGGTCGTCGTCGATGCGGAGGAGCTCGAAGCGGCGGTCCTCCTGCGAAGACGAGGAGGGCGCGGCGACAACGAGCGTGGGGCCATAGCTGCTCCACCACGGCGGCCCTGCCCCGGCCGGCGCCCCAGGCCCGCGGCCTCGCCGCCTCGCGCCCGGGACCCGCCATGGACTTCCTCGCGGCCTGGCTGCGTTGCAGAAAGAGCTAGGCGGCGCTACAGTGGATCTTGTGACGGCTAGGGTTTGTATGGAGGAGTGGATGAGGAAGAAAAACACGCGACCTCTTTATATAGGCCGGAGCAGGCGATGGCCGCGGGACGCGTGGCGTCGCCATTGCGTGGTTGGTGGAGGTGGCGGCGCTCGCAGCCGAGGCATCACCATTAACGTGGCGCATGCCGAAGCGAATGGCGCCATTGGCGCGCTGAGAAGACGCATCGACAGTGTCACGCCAGCGGGCCGACGAAACGACTGCCAGAAGCGAGCGGACAATTTGCGCGTCCGACGCATCCAAGGCGCATATTTGGTCCAGATTTGTATCGTCACGGACGACCCGGTCACTTTACGTCGCCCCGCTGGAGATGGTATCAGACGGATTTTTGCGTGGCCGAAGGATGTAAACGGTCGTTAAGGGTTTATTTGCGTGGCGGCGCTTGGAGATGCCCTAACATCACTCCGTTTTTTTTTGGCAATAATAACAACACTATGTTTCGACAGGCCCTAGACTAAACACGCCGCCCTCACTCTCATCCCACACACTAAAAAAAACGTACGCACTTCCTTACTCTGTGTGTCTCCCACAACGCCGGCGAGCATACCCCAGCTCCCCTGCCTCGCCGGCGCTGGCCTCAACGAACGTCTCCTCCTTCCTCTTCCTCCAGGAGACCGGAGACCAGGTGGCACTCGCCGAAGGCCAGGTGACCCAGTGGGAGGCGCCAACAGAGGTGTAGGGGCAGACCTCGTCTCCACCGGATCCGCAGCCGCGGCCACCGTCACCGGATCCGCAACCGAGCGGGGATGAAGGGCGCTAAATTGGCAGCTGGAAGAGGCCATCGGCGGCGGCAGGTATCCCGTCCACCATTCCCTTCCTAGCCATAGTCGCAACAATTGCAGAGTGGAGCAGTAGTAGCCGCCTACCTCAGCTCACAGGTCTCTGGCTCTCTGCCATAGTTAGGTGATTTTATTTAGAATTCAAAATTCCTCTATTTCGGTATTCAGATTCCATTTGAGATGTTGAGGAGAACAGGGTTCTGAAAATATAGTCTCACAACAGCATGCTATAAGCTGTTCATTTCTATATGTAACCAATACTATTCTATCTGAAAGTAATTCATTGTGCAGTGTTTTGGCTAGTGTTCACGAACTGCATTTGCATCATGCATCCCTTCTCCTTGCATCCCTTCTCCTTGCCCTGTAAGAACACCCGAAATGTTACATGTAGCTTAGGAAATTCGATCGCAAGTTCGAGGTTTGATGTTCTTTTGATGGAATTAGTGTACCGTGTGACACTCAGTTATGCTTGTTTTACTGCCCTTGCTAGTCTCGTCATAATATGTCTCAAAGAAACTTCATGCTACTTGATCAATTCATGATTGCAGACCACTCTTTTTATCGGTGGAATTGTTGTAGAAGTGTAGGGGGCTTGCTGCAATGCTGTTACTCTGTTATGGTTCTCAATTTAGCTGCTACTCCTCTCGAGCTAAGGTAAACACAACCTCGACACTGACTGCAGTAAATCAAAGTCCATTTTCTTGTTCTCGTATATGATGTTCACACAAACATATATCAAGCTTTCTTTGTAGTCACAGTTGGATTGTCTGACTCTCTTATACGATATATGCATATATCAAGCTTTATTTGTAGTCAAACTTGGATGTGTACACTGTAGGTCCGATAGATACATGCTTTAGTTCATCACTGAGATAATCTGATGTCTTGTGTATTGTGATTTTATTTTATTGACTGTTCCTCCATTAACCCCAGTATAATTTAATTTATAGCATACAAAATGAGTATTATGAATTTCTCCAGAGGCAGCCATATGGATATCAATATGCAGTAACCATGTCAAATATATGTGCTTTTGTAGTTTCTAACTCGCGGCCTATTTGTTGCTTGGATCCTTTAACGTTACAGGATTATGCTCAAACTGTCTTCGATAATTTCAGTGTTAACGATGTGGTCGACCGGAGTACCATTAACTTCGGCTTGTGGGATATACAGCTCTGCTTGCTTCCTTTATTTTCAGCATTGGTCTCACAATTTTGTATCCCAGGTAGCTTTGCTTTGCTGGTAACTTAGTGTTTAAAAAAAATCGACTGCATAGGCTACTCTGGTATTGCTCCGGTAACTACTCAAAAGCATTGTTCTCGTACTTTTCAAATTCCAGTTCACTTAAAATGCATGATTGGTTAGTGCATATGCAATTTGAACTAAACTAAAAAGATATGATGTGTGCCATTAAAAGTGTGCATATTATTTACACCAAGTTTTGAATTCAGTTGTTGCTAAAATCCGGGTTGAGCTTGATTTAGCATGCATATGCGATTATATAAAGTTGTATATCTTAGGATGATTAATGTACTGGTGTGTCTGGATTGCTGGAATGAATTTGTATTGGAGTTATTTGAAGCACACAATCAACCTCGATTTGATCTATCAAGAAAATCACAAAGTACCATTGGTAATATATAGGATGAACAATTTGATCTACTACTGGTTTGGTAGCATTCCAAATGTGTGTTGTGTTGTTTAATCAGTCAGACATTCTCAAAACAGTAGCTTATTTATGATCAGTTGAGCACCGTGCAGATTGGTTTTGACCCTACAACATTTACTAAGAATGGTTAGTTTTCCTTGGGCAAATTGAGTCCTCCAAAGCAACATGGTAGTTGAACATTTTCGTTTTGTTCTCGAGCTCTTCCCCATTGAGCCAAAATCTTCTTAATCTTCATCAGGTTTCACAAACAAACTTGATTGCTTTAATACATTTTGTTCACCAGTTTTCATAATTGAGCCAAAAATCTTAGCACAACATCATTTTCACAAACAAAGCTACCGTTTTATATGTTTTTCTCCCTAGATGATATGCTGGCGTACTGGATTATATGTGTCGCGATGCTTTACTAAAGTGTGTTCATACACTGTTGTGCATAGTTCACTGTTTGTTGGCTTACTGGATTTTAATTGCTATTGGATTTTTTTTACTTGCTTACTGGATTTTTATGAATAGGCTTGAAGAGAGCATGGACCAGATTTATTTTTCTTCACCTCAAATACTTAGCTCATGTTACAGTTATTCCATGATTGTAATTTGGTCTTGTACTTCTTACATATTCTTTGATTCAATCTAGTAATATATTTTCATCCTATTTCACATGATTTATTTGTCATTAGCTCAACTTATCTATTCTCTGCCAACCCTACCATCTTATATAGTCGTTCTTCTGACGCAACACCAATGTTGCGATTGGAATCATACAAGAAACTGATGCAGCTAATAGCCTAATAATAACACTTTTTTACTTATGTACAACCGATGGTCCAGTCCTAATTGGAAATCACTGCGTTTCAAAACGAAAATAACTTCAATCCAAATATTTCATTGTAGCAGGTCACAGGAAGAAGTCGAACCTGAAGAAAGTGCAGCTGTGTGCGTGTGGCGGGAGCCTGTCTCCGTTGACGGGACGTTCAGGCCGGGCGCGGGTGCCGGTGGGAGCCCATCCACTCGTTCAGGGACGTGGAGTGCAGCCGAGGCTATGGCGGTGCTCTTGTGTCACGGCAGCGGGCGGCTCCAGGAGTGCTGCGGCGCGGGCGGGGGTGCCGGCGCGAGCCTGTCCTTGCATTCAGGGACGTGCAGGGCGGCCTGCCATGGAGGCTGTGGCGGATCTCTTGTAGGACGGCAGCGGGCGGCTGTCGGCGGCGCCGGAAAGTGCTGCGGCGGCGAGCGGGACGCGGTGGCGGCGAGGGGAGAGTGGTAGTGGGCTGTTGTTTTGTTCAACCGTTTTTTTATTGTGGGAGATGTCTCGCGTTGGTGGGTGTTGTCTGGCTTGATTCGATCGTGGGTGTTGTCCGCTCCATCAAACATGGAGAGCCTGTGGGTCGTTGGATCTTGTAATTGTACGGTGTGGATTAGTAGTAGAGATAGAGATGTTATCTGTCCTCCTCCAGCTTAGCTTTTGTTTAAGGTGGTCCGTAAATGACAGGCTCAGCTTTTACCCCGCTGCCAAATTGGCTTGTCCAAATCATCATCTTATCATAACCTTAAAAAGTCCCAAATACTTCCGGAACCTCGAAAACAGGAACTTGAGGAATACCCAAAAAATGGAAAGAAAATATTTTTGTTCAAACAACCTGCTATTTTTTTGGGGGGTTCAAGCACCCTGTAAACAATAAAATCCTACATTTAAAAAAAATGAAAATCCTACTAAATAAGAGCAAGAGTGAAAATAAGAAAACTCTAATGAATCGGCTAAGTTTTGCTGGAGCGATTAATATCCATCTAAAATCAGTACAACTAACGCGGATTCGAAGAAGATATAGCTTCATCTACACCTAAGTATAAATAATCTCCTCGAATCCGATAAATACTAGAGCCTATTTGGTACGGAAGACGATTTAATACCACAGACTATTTCGTACCACAGGCTATTTCGTACCACAGGCTATTTCGTACCAAATGTTATTTTGTATTTTCGTCGTGTATAGGGTTTTCCCTCATATTTTTGTCCAAATTGGTTTTAAAATAATTTCAATCAAATTACGGGAGAAGGGTGTTATAATTTTCTACCAGCACTTAGTAACTTCAGGGACTAAATTATAAGTACTTCTTTCTCGCATACGTTATTTCCTTAAGTACTTGTGGGCGACTAATGGAAGCGCACATCCCTTCTTGCATTTAAGCGGGGAATGGATCTAAAAAACCCTCACCGACCCGTGTCTCCTCCGTTCACTCTCCTCACCTTCTCTTCTCTTGTCGAGGACGACAAACTGAAAAAGCCGCATCCTCGACTGCATATCGACAGTGCACAAGGTTAGTTACTATTTCTCCCATTTCTGCTAGTATTAGATCACCCTTCGCACGGAATAGCCTCCAATATTTATCGGATTTGAGGGAATTATTTATATACATTCGATCCGGATTACGGATGCGGTATAGTATCTTTTTCCCTAGAAGATCTAGGTTTCTCGAACCTTGGGAAACACTTGTTGATGGTTAAGGATCGTCTAGAAGATTTTCTAATTTGTTTTATCTTGCATTTACTGGACCTTTCCAGTTTAGTTTGCATCTAGACTTGCGTTGATGGATGAAGATAGGTCAGGGTTGAAGTTTCACCTGTAGCTATTCATACATGTCGGATAAAGATAAAGATAATCACATTCATGTTTAGATGATCTAACATAGATAGGAATTATGGGCAACACATCCGTAAATACTATAGCCCCTGCGAGCCACAAGCATAGCATATAGTAGTAGTCTTTTGGTCCAACCGTTATACTACGAAGCACTAGGCTATCAACAATAATTAAGTAAAATACAGACCAAAGGATTAAGAATAATGACGTTATTGTTAGTTCCATGTGGATCACTAGACGAAATATAGTATTTCCCTTTGTCACTAGGTTTCGCGCACAGTGTCTTTTACCACACATCTCGCCTCGAACCTTGATCAATCCTCGAGGTCTTGGGTACTTACAAGTCCTCGGATTAAAAAAGAGGTAAGAGACAATGATACCAATACAAATCTAGTTTTTCTCAAATAGTTGTTCATCTAGAAGATGTACTTAAAACAACTTTTACTTGCCCCTTTGGTTTATATGCTTATCGATGTATGCCGTTCGGATTATGCAATGCACCTGCTACCATCTAGATATGTATGATTGCTACATTTGCACATTTTGTTGAAAATATCATGGAAGTATTCATGGACAAATTATCCGTCTATGAAACTGTCACTGTCACAATAATATTAATAAATTTTTACAACGATGTGAAGACACTAATATTGTCTTGAAATAAAAGAAATTCCACTTCATGGCACAAGAAGAAATAGTGCTCGGTCACAAAATTTCAGCTAAGGGTATAGAGGTTGATAAAACAAAAATATAAGCAATAGAGATGCTACCACATCCACGTGATATGAAAGGTATAAGGAGTTTTTCTTGGTCATGCAGGTTTTTGTAGGAGGTTCATTAGTAATTTCTCTAAAGGTCCCAGAGTGTTAATTAATCACTTAGAAAAGGATGCTCGTTTTAATTTTGATGAAAGTTTTTTCACTGCTTTTACCACCTTAAAACAAGCTCTTCTAGATGCTCCTATCATGAAACCACCTAATTGGAGGAAGCCTTTTGATTTATTTTGTGAAGCTAGTAATGAAGCCGTTGGGGCTGTTCTTTGCCATAACGATGGTGATGAACTTAATATTGTTCATCATTCTGGTCACACTCATAATGAGGCTCAAAGAAGATACCCATTGGTCGAGAATTAACTCGTTGCAGTTGTCTTATCTTTTGATAAATTTAGATCTTACATTATTGACTCGAAAGTTAGAGTGCATACTAATCATGATAGCTTAAAAGAAATCCTTGAAAGAACCGATGTTAAATCTAGAATATGATTCGTTGGACTTCACTTTTACAAGAGTTTGAGGTACAGATTATGCAAAGGAAGGGAAGGCCACCCGAGGTACCAAATTTGTTCGAAGAAATACTATCACAAGAGAGGGTATCATCAATATATATACCCCTAGGTACCATTCGCTCGGAGAACAAATTTTCTGACACTTTTTGTAACGGATTTAACAATTTCTTGCGACCAACCATACACAAGGGGAAGAGGAAAATAGCGTAAAAGTTGAAGGGGAGTTAATTCACCAAACTCATTCCTTGAAAATCCGGTAAGAGAGGTATCTTTACTCTTACTCATTTTGGTTTTTAATTCTTGCTTTGTCATTTCGATTTTCATTTTTGATGTCCTTGTGTTTTTCTGAGCTGATTGGGAGTTTTCGAAGGTTGGTACTAATGGGCAGTGGACCACACGTGCCGTACCAATGTCCGTTATACTCCAGCTTGTTTTCTTTGATTTTTCAAAGAGATGATAGGAACTGGTGGTACGGGCACCCATCCATGTACCTATGGTCGTTAGACTCTATTAATCTTCACCTTCAGCATTCGTGTTTTTTTTTAGTCAACCGGCTATCGAAAGTCGGTAACTTTCGGTGCAGGTAGATGGTACGGGCGCATCATGCCCGTACTAAATTTTTGGAAAGATTTAACCAAAGTTTACCGATGGAAATCATGCTCGAAGGGTCGGGTATAGGCGTATAGTACGGGCCGTGCTCGTATCAGAGTTCGTTAAAGTGCCCAGATTTTCCGTTTGTTTCTTTATTTCCTATTTTGTTGGGATTCTTTTCTTGTGCAGAAACCAGATGACCATGTCACAGCCAATGGAGATCATTCAAGCAAGGGAGGACATGAAGAGAAGCTCCAGGAGATCATCGGTCTCTTGCGATGCCGCAAAGATGGCCATTGAAGAGAAGGAGGAGGAAAATATTGGTTGGACTAGTTTGGTCCAAAAGATGGGTTCAAACTGATGGAGATGATGAAGGAATGGCGCAAGGTGTTCAGATAAGCCAAGAGGATGATCATGAAGAGGTGCACTTGGCCCCTGAAGAAGATGTAGATTCCTTGCTAATGAAAGGTGAAGTTGGAAGGAGTTGAGATTTAATCCACCCTCGATATCGTGGAACGCCATATCAAAAAAATTGAGATAAAAGCCCCACGATTTTCTAAGCATATTGACCTGTTGCGTCTTTACCTTGATCAGATGGACAAGAAGATAATGAATGGATTGGAAGTGAATCTTGATATTAGTCTTCGTGCAATAAAAACTCATGAGAAGACAAGTGAAATGCACAAGTGCCACAATCCTCAGTTGGAGTTGGAGGCAACAAAAAAGATCCTCCATGACAGGCTCCATGACGCAAAAGCTTCACCTTCAAAGTAGAAATACCACGATATTAAATAATCGCAAGGTATTTTTGATCCCACTTGCCTTGATTCTAAGCTTGGGGAGATCTATAACACCTTTTAATTTATCTTAAAGTTTTTAGCATGTTTGCTTTCTTTCAAGCATATTAGTTTTAAATTTCAAAGTTTTGTATTAGTTACATAATTAGCTCCCTTGGTGGAAGGAAAGATTTATATCCAATGAATTCTCGAGCCATTAATGTATTTGGAGTATTCTTGGTTTTATAATTATTCTATTCCATGTATGAATTAGGATGGGTACTATTTTTCTTGTATTTTGCGATGATTTTAAGGTCGTCCACAATAATATTACTAATAGGATATGAGGAGAATTTCTATTGTATGTTATAATCATTTGTTTAATTACAAAAGAAAGATTTTACCAAGCAAACGATTTAGAGAGGTGATAAAACAATAAGTTCTATCAAATTTATAAAGAGTACAAGTTTAGGGAAATACTCAAATAACAACCTTAAAATACTTCATGCCTAGCTTAAAAATAATCTCAAGTGGTAAGCGAATCCTAAACATGTTGAGATCACCTCGCAAATTCTTTCGGTTGAACTTGATGATCCTATGACATTCTAGTCTTCATGTAACCTTTTAGTGCAAAGATGTGGAAGCCTCTAAATTCATTTGAGATCTGGAAGTGAGATAGAACTTATGATGTGGCTCCATATCTCATATTATAATTTTGCTTCAAATGCCTCGTGTATTTTGACGACGCGAGCTTTGTGAACATGATGACCTTGTCCATTAAGCTACTATCTTGCTCGGGGACGAGCATTTTTGAAGCATAATTACCTTATGTTTTTGCATATGTAGTGATAAGATTTTGGTATTTTACATCGCTCACGCGCACCTTTTATGTTTGCTTCCACATGAGCCCAAATTAAGATGGTATTAATGAACATATCATTTGGAGCTATCATATTGGACGTAAAAGTCATCTAAATTATTTTCCACACACTTGGGTGAAGAGGCACCGCGAGAGGTAACTCCAGAAGGTTTAACAACTGTTGGTAATGGTAGGGCCCGCCCATACCACACGCCCGTACCATGTGGCACTGCCTCCGCCTCGTCAAATAGTTTCACCATGCGAAGATGAATTAGAGATACGACATTCAGATACACCTCAACTCGCAGAAACCTCATCTTCGGAAGGGATCTAGAGGGAGAACTTGCAGAAGGACATCATCATTGCTGCTACAGGGATCATTGGAGCCAAGGCATCATCTTCCATCATCAACCGCTGCATCTCCATCACAATCACCATTCCCATCTCGTTTACTCCCATCTTGTTGTAATTCCAATTGCTATTGTGGATTTGCACTTATATTCATATATACATTGGTATTCATTCCATATGCCTATGATGATGTTGTTGATTGCTTTTATGAGTTAGTATTTTACCTTCTTGTTGGGGAGATGGAGAAACCCTAGCAATATTATGATATGAAATAAAGATGATTTATAATTTTAGTTCAAGATTATTTTGGTTTTCTCTCTATATATTATATGAAGTCGACCATGTAATATCTACCTTCGCAACTAGAGAGGGAATTACTTTTGGACATGTGGTTGTATGTATGGTTCTAAGTGAAAGGTCGGCATGCTATTCATATGGTCAAGGGAGGTAAGGAGAGATTTACTAAGCTCATATCAATATCCATGGGACACCCTTAATTGTGAGGGATCGGAGTGGCTTGCTTACGATCATTGCAGAGGTTATTCGGGATGAAATATCAAATGGATTGTCTGTGATCATATTTTTATGGAACTCTCCCCACACGTCTTACGAAGAGAGGCATAGATTTATTCTAATCATAATTAATACCAATGCTAGAGGTGGGTCCTACATTCTCCTTACTGAAGTTTCATAACTATTTAAATCGTGATTGTCTTTATGTTAATTTTTTTACTTTTCAGTATTACTTTACACACCAAACAACTTTCTTTAAAACACTCTTACTTGCAGTTAGGGGCAGCTTACAAGTATCCTATAATAGATAGTGACGAGCAGCGTACAGACCTTAACCAAATAGCTCTTTGTGGTTCGATCCTCTTACTTTTGAAACTAGCTATAGTTTACATGTGCACTTGCACTCATCAACCTCATCGAACCACCACACAACCAAGATATATAAGATCACGATAAGACTTGTTGTACAAGACAAGGTGTCCGCAGACTCTCAAGACCTACACCTATATGAAGAATAGGGACACGATGAAAGATGGACTAGACTCTCAACGGAGGTAGCAATACGCTAGATAGCCAAAACTCTGGATTTCCCATCTCGCTGAGTTCCTTGTTTAACACTTGTTGAGATCCTTCCTTGTAATCTTGTAATTTTCTATCAATAAAGTAAAGAGGAGTAAAAGTTCTAATGAACACTTTTTAATCCTTTAAAAGTGTGGTTGTGGAAGATGCCAAAAAAATGTTCTTTTACGACTAGAAAAATCTATCATTTCTAATCTTTCTTACATACGCATTTTTATGTCCTTTAGGGCGAGATGGAAGACAAATGATCCATCGGCAATATGACAGGTCAGAAGAGGGAGGATCAAGGCGTTATGGCGATGTGGTCTCTGTCAACGGTGCATTCAAACTGGTGCCACCAATGTATTTTTTTGTGTAGTTAAAGCACTGGATGAAACTTGGACCCAAGCTTTGGATGATGATGATGACACATATAAAAGTAAGAAAACAGGGAAACAAAAATTCAATTTTTATTGCACATCCGAGAACAAGAAGCATGTACGAAAGGTTACATTGGTTTGAGATATATGACAATTGTTGAACTGGAAAGTAAGAGAAAATTGTATTCTTACATCCATGATTAATATGTCGAGGGCATATGCAACACTTGTATATGTCCACGTGGTCTTCTCCCTAACTGTCATTGACAAATGCACACTGGGTTCGGACTTCTCCCAGGGATGGATCCGTCACCGGCCTAATGTTCCCCATCTTGATCATAGACTGTGCGAAGCTCCTAAAGAAGGCGTCTTGGCTGCTTGCAAACCTATCGACGATCGGCGCCGTTGTTGTCGATGCGCCTGGGTCTGACTTAAGCTCTTGGTCAGATTGAAGAAAGCCACGGTTCACTTCAAGGTTCGTGTAGTAGTTATTGTCAAAGGTGTCGGGTGTCGACGGATCAAGGTCATTTAGCGATGATCCATCACCGTTCCTTGGGCATCTCTGTGATAGAAATGCGCGGTAGGCGGGGTTTAGGGTCGGGTCAGGCTGGTTCGTCCCGCTGAAATTGTACAGACGGGCCGTGACGAACTGGCATTGCACACGGCCGAAAGTGTGGCCACCTATACATTTGAAACAAAAACAGATTAAGTTATTCTCTCTTTGATCAGTCCATCGGCTTATACTAGCAATAAAACTTTGGTTTCTAGTGAAATTATTATATTTTTCTTATATAATGCAGATGGTTATCTGCGGGTGAGTTTAGTACCTGAGAGGGCGACAAGGTCAGTAGTATCGTCAAGTGTGGCATTCCGGAACTTGGCTCGCAGGACCGGCAGGCCGTCGAAGGGGCCTGGCAGGTTCTCGGCGTCGGCTTTGCTGGAGGTGAGGCCGTCCAGCCTCCCCAGCAACACGCTCCACCCGGGTCCTCCAGACTGCATCCACAGTACTGTTATCATCAACCAGCTTTTTGCATATAGTTTCATGCATGTGATATGTCATGTGTCCTTTTCTTGTCCATGCACCGACACACGAGACACGAGCCACACGGCTCGTCGTATCACGCACTAGGAAAGCAATCATACACCCCCCTAATACGTTGAGTTTGATCACTGTTTGTAACAAGCCAAGGAATGTGCGTACCAGCTCGACGGAGATCTCGGCGGCGATGGCGAGGATGTCGGCGCAGGAGACAACGCCGGGGCAGGCGTCCTCGAGGGCGGCTTTGGCGGCGTCGACGACGGGGAAGCCCCGCGCCGAACCATTGTTGGGGCGCGCGTCCTTCTCGGACTCGAACCCGTCGAAGGTGTCCAACAGCACCGAGCCGTCGCAGCCCTGCACGAAGCAGTCGTGGAAATGGAGGCGAATGAGGCTGGCGAAGATGCGCGGGTCCGACTGGTGCGCCTCCTCCAGCACTCCCTGCACGATCGAGATCGCGTCCGGGCAAGTGTCGTCGTAGTAGCCCACGCACAGCTCCGCTGCCGTCATACTCCCGCCGCCGTGGAGGACAAGGCAGACGGCCGCCAGCAGCGCCGCCTTGACGCCTAGCTGGGAGACCCGAGAAGAGGAGGAAGAAGCCATGCTGTTGATGGGTTGACGAGTACTGGAAGCAGAGCCGAGATGAATTTATAGGCAGAGTGCGCCCGTAGCACCAGGTGCTAGTACTGCTAGCTCTAACAGTCTATCAGTAACCTAACAACCGTTTTCAACGTGCATCTAACCTCGAGCTGGCTAGCTAGGTTGTTTTACTTGGATATAAAATTTCAGATGGACGGACGGATGCGCCTTAATTCCAATCAACAACTTGCATGCGAGGGAGCAATAATCAGCCATGTCCCGTGGACTAATTGTCAAACATCATCTCAGTAAGTGACTGTGACCCGACAATGCATCTAGCTAGCCAATCTCTACAGTAGCATCACATGCTTGCAAACGTATATACCGCATGCATGTCTGCGGTTCGTGCATGTGTTTGGTGTTGTTTCGTGTCCAATCTATTACTAGTAGCTAGTAGCGGCGAAATGAAAAATTGTTGGGTCATCTTTTGGCTTGTTTCAACAAAAATATGGAAAATTGTTTCTCGATTTTCCCATTTGTCAGATCGCAGCCATGCATTGCTGTACATAATGAACTGTATTTCATGTATCTTATGTCGTAGATGACCAACCAGCCACGCTGGTTTTGTCAGACTTTTCTTCTATTCTCCATCGATCTGCCTTACAAATAATATCACACTAACTAACTAACAGAATGAGATAGACGCTGCAATGCACAAGAGAAAAATGAGACGCCATCAACTTTCACAAATAATTGATATTATGTTCCAAAAACAAATACTACATATTAATTATATGAAAATTAAGTCATCGTAAATATAGGGTGGTGACTATGCCCATCAAGATGATGGATAACAACTCTAGAAGTTGCCCCTTTTCAAGCTTAGTCTATTTGTGCTCAATTGGTTATCAACCGAGGTCAATCACTGGAAATGCCTACCCCAAAAGCAAATCTAAAAAGAGAATAGATTGATGAAACAGGTTGCCCCACTTGATCCTCTCTCTGTTTTGTTTGCTTCCTTCAATTACCCAACAACTGGTATCAACACTAGGAACCTTCACGGTCAGGGTTTATTTTATTAGACCACTATGAAAACTTGTAATTGGTTATTTCTACTTCAGGCATGGTTCTTTCTAGTTAGTGGAAGAGTGTACAACATAGGGATTGGTATCAGTCACACATTTAGGAAAGAAAGTGAAAAGTAGTTGTATCGAAGCGGCGTATATTGTACTTGTTGGATAGCAAGCTACCTTTTTTTCGAAATAGGGTAGCCCCAACTCCTGCATCAATTGATGCATACACCTTCTTTTATTAAAAACAATAGTTTAGCAATACAATCCGCGATCTTATTACAATTCAAGGATCACAAAGAGTCTCGACAAAGATAAGACATCTAAAAAGCAGTAACATGAAGCGCCTTTGCATCATCATGTCAAACGATGATCAGCACACCAGCCGCACCGGTTGTAAAAATCTCGTGCTACCGTTGTCAGTCGGTTGCACCGATAGCAAGCTACCTAACGTGATAAGGCTACGGGTGTCCTCCACTCGTGCCTACTTTCAGTAACCTATAGCTATTGCATGCAAGCTCAATCTTCTATCTCGCACTGTTACGCGATCAAAACAACCAATTCGTTCGTATGGCCAATGCAACCCATAGAGTTTGGGGAGTGCAGGGAGTACGATGGACGAAGTAGTGAGAACGAATGAAGATAGAGCTAGGGAAAGCCTTACTCCTTCTCTTGTGGCGCCCCTTCCTGATGAGGAAGATGCTAAAGACGGTTCGGTAGACTCCTCGAGAGCCTGCCTGAAGCAATCCCTTCGATCGACCATCCCTTGCTTGACAAGAAGCTCTTTCTATTTGCTTGACAAAGCCGATGTTGATCTTTCTAAATGCCTCACTGCCTGAACTTAGAGAGGACGAATTAGACTGCCTAATTGACTACTACTTCCTTTTCTTACCCGACCAAAAAGTTATAGATTCCAAATAAGAGCACATCGACTAGGTCCCAACTATTTCTTTTTTGAATAATAGTTAGTGGGTGTCCTCTAACTAATCTTATTCCGTTTAACTATTAGTATATGACCTTCCCTCGGCTAATCATAGGAGCTAATCCTCACCTGGGGGGGTCCGTGGAATAAGCGTACATGGAATTCTGGGCCCTCCCCTAATGGCAATTCACCGTCCCATTCTTATGGACAGACAGAAAGATCGGATTCGTAAACAGCCTCCTCAAGTGAGGTGCCCTCGGCGGCTAAGACACACGCTGGGTACTATTTGTGGAAAGTGATGCTTGGGATGAACAAGTGTATTTTTTGGCTTTCGAGCAGTAGTGGCAGTAGGGCAGAGAGTTGGTTATTCAATTGATCCTCTGATGTTGGCCCTTCTGCATCATCCAGCAAGGCTCAGAAGTCTGAGATATTAAAGTACGGTTGACGGATAAGAGGCCTTCGATATGTTAAGGGAGAGAGGGGAGACTCATTCCAGAGTTGGGTGGAAATTGTTGATAGTAATTTGGATTTTCCCTGAGGTACGATAGCTTCTGAACTAAAGAAAGGGGATATGGAAAGTGAATGTGGTAAAGGATACCAAGAGTAGGTTCCCTTAATGACTTTAGGCGTATTTTTCTCTGAACAAATAAATCTATAAATAAAATTGGATGGATCTTCCACCTATTCTATGAGTGAATCTTATCATCACTAATGAGTGGTATCGTATCACCATCTTCGTCATGAAAACATCTGTAGAGCTAAGCCAGTGTAGGCTTTGACAGTACTTATATTCGCTACAAGTATTACACTCTCTTTGCTACACTCTTCTCTTATGCTTCGCGCTTCGCATATGCTAAATAAGCCGCTCATCCCTGCACGAATCCTACCCACATAGGAATGTGGAACCATCGGATAGAGGCAAAACATATTGAATCCAGGAGAGAAGTCACGGTTTCGATAGGACCATAGAACCAGGGAGAGGACCCTGATCACCTTGCCAACAAATTGAAGGCCTTAGGAAAATCATCCTACAATGGACCATAGGGCGGCCGTATGCATCATTTTGATGCAGAGGCTGGGGAAACCCATTTCGAAAAAAAGAATGGACCATAGGGATTGAGAATGAAAGAGACATAAAAGTAAGGTTAGGGGATAAAATGAAAACCTCCTCCCACTCAAAGTCGTCTTCAAGTACCTTTTGATTTTAAACCGAGCATGGATGGATCAACTATAGGTTCGAGTTTAGCCAAGATACGTACACGGCTCGGTGTATTAAAATCCAAGATAGAATCAGGGCTGTCTAAAACATAGGAAGGAGAAGACTGGGTGATTGAATATGACTTGCTAATAGATCCTGCTCTTCCTTAAGCGCTAGTTCTGTTCACAATGGTTCAGTTTCGAGAGGGGTTGAAGTACTTACCTAAGAAGATAGATGAATATTCCATGATTTACGATTATCAAATCTTCTTATAGAAGTCTAGTTCTTCATTCTTTTATAAAAGGAAGTCTTGCTCTCCTTTCTTGCCGCTACTTGCGTTTGCGAGCCAATCTTCGAACTGTTACCGAGGAGTCATTTACTGATTAGCTGCTTGAATGTGGAAATATTTCAGCATATCTGCTCTTAGGTTAGTACGAGAACTCGAACCTACTCGTGCTATAGTCGAGGATGTACTTATACGAACCTAAAGAGGGATCAATTAGTGGGGCTCATTTTTCTTAAGGCAATTCTAGGCAAGACCTTGAATCACAGGGTTTGTTCCTGGCAACCTAGCATTCTTTATATTGGCATAAATTGGTGTGATGGGACGAATGTTGTAAAAAGCTTTTTCCTTTGACCGGAATCGACATGTGTGAACTCATCTTGGATGAGTCAAACATAGGAGGGAGGACCTCCTGGCAATATCCCGCATACTAGTAATCGATTATTCGGCATTTTGCGATCGAGCAACCTATGAACAGTTGTAGCCTACATAACCTACCTACCCAGACCAAGGGAAGAAGGTAGCAGAATACTGTAGTTCTAGACCCCTTTTTTCAAATAAAGGAAGTGAAAACGTTTGCCCGAAGAGGTTGAATCAATAGTAAGAAGATATCATCTAGCCACCGAATCCAAAATAACAATCAGGAATAGGACTAGGAGAATTAGGACTAATTTAAGGAGTAAAGCAGTAATTGGGCTTAGTGTTCCAATTGCACCTCAGGACTATGACTGATAGGTAAATGCCCCTTACTTAACCAATGAAGGCGGGTAGGGCTTTTCTTTCTTTTGTTTAGGATTGGCAAGAGGATCTTCAAAGCTTTTAGAGAATGCACTCTTATCACTATAGGGACGCGACATAAATTCCTCGAAGGTATTATTAAAGGGATGCGGCATTACCGGTGTTAGCGATGAAGGGGTTGTTTGCAAGAGAAGGTTGCCCTGTTAAGATACGAACAGGGGGTATGCCACACATAATAGTAAAAAAAGGTAGAGAAGATGATTGAGGGATAGAAGGAACTAGAGGCCAACAAGGAATAGAAGAAGTTGGTCCACTCGTAGCTCTTCTTCTTTGTTTAAATCTTTACTCACATCGCGGGAGTGCATGCTGCTCGAGCTAAGGATATGCCCCGAACTCTTGAATAGATCTCGCTTGCTTTGGACGATAGCTTAGATGACGAACCGTTAGGCATGGTTACAAATGATTTAATAGTAGGACGGCCTCTTGTTTGGTGAGCCAACCGGCTTCACCCGAGGATGAAGGTAGTAGAACAAAGAGGAACCGCATCTTTTCCTGGCCGGAGAGGAATCAAGGTCCATCTCATTAAGGCCGAACATTTAATCTCGTTCTCGATAATAATAGGGAGCATCTGGTCTTGTTTGGTTTTTCTTTCAAGGATTCAGTCTTTCTTGAAATTTGAATGCATCATTTCCTCCATTTCTCGGAACTTATCATGGACCTAGGTCCGCTAGGACTCGGCGGGGATTTATGGTAAATAAAGCTCTCTTGGGGGTGGAAGCCTGCACCCACTACTCGATGTTATCACTCTGCAGGATTCAACAATGGATTTGTCTTCCTCAGTTTCTTTGAACTTTTCCAATCCTGCTATTTTCTCCAGTATTTTGGAGTAATATGATCCCTACCCCTTTTCCCTCTCAAATGAAAAGAACTACCAATGCAAAAAAATGAAATGAAATGAACAATTGGTACTTCTTTCATTTAATAAATTAAACCTAAATAAAGTATGTAAAAAAAGATCCAACCTAAAACTTAACTACACCTTGCCCTCCCACTGAACCTTCTTTATATAAAAAAAGGAAGAGCGCACCAAAACAAAAAATAATCTAGAAAAACTCTGCAACTTACGCTCTCATTGCAGAAGCACCTGTTAAAATGGCGGCAAGAATGAAAATACCAAAAAGAAGGGTTTTTTAACCTCTGACGAACCGAACCAACCATGACCCCCCCCCCCCCTCTTCTGTCAACCGATAAAAGAGCATAGCCCGGGAATGAACCATATTGATCCAAGGAAAGAAGAAAGGTAAACTAGACCATGAGAATCTTCTGATGAAGGTTCTTTGTTGCCTCGTCTGCTTAGCTTATAGAATCACATTGTTATACCTATAGATAGGATTGAATCACACGGTTTATCACGATAGACATTCCAATCAATGTTTGGATGATTAAACCATCGAACTATTCCATTCCACTGCTGACTGACGGAAACAGAAACTTTTTCTTACTGGTGGACTAAACTTGGGAATTCACACCGACGGTTAGATGGTTGTTTGCTTGTGTGCTTATTTTCCTTCCCCACTCAAAAAACAAGTGTTGCAGAATGTTCTTCAATTCAAATAGGTAAATGAAAGAGTTCAGACTTTTAACAATATTTATGTATGTATGCGGGGATACATTAAAACCGTGCCCAGAAACCAACATTAAATGTCACCTAGTATAAGGTTTGGAGTATTATTAATATTTAGTATTGCTATTGTTATTATTATTTGGACATGATACCATCCTTGCAAGTTATAGCATGCGAATTAATATTCAGAATGAGATGCTGCAATTTGAAGATATAAGGAGGGTTCAGGAGATCCCATTGTTCAGCAAATCCTTGATCTACAAAATTAATACAAAAATGAGAGTTAATTTCTTTGAAAAAATAGAATATTCCCATCCCCATGTAGGAATTTTCTTCCTTCATCATGAGCACATTTTTGATAAACTCGTTGTTCTCCACACCATCCTCCTAGCAGCAGATCTAGATCCGCACACGGCCCTCTAGCAAATCTACACACCATGCATATATCCTTCTCATGGAAGATATAAGGAGGGATTTTCACACGATTAAAGAAAATAATTTGAGATAAAAAAATTAATCATAATTTGGAAAAGGGTGACTTTGGCATGGCTTCTACCGAGGAAAAGACACAATATTGAGTCTTCATGGATATCCTTCGATGTCTAGAACTTATGCACCATCTCTATGGCAAGGTTTGTCACATGGGAGGGTATTGCAACTAGCTAGGGTCTACTTGTGGCGGCGTGGTGGGAGTGGAGTGGTGATGGGAGTTGGGGTAGTGTTCACAAGGGGCAGCATTGAGTGTGGAGAGTAGGACAGCATTGCTAGTGTTTCAAAGGGGTGGTGTGCAGAGTGGGGATGGAGTGGAGAGTTGATGCGCGTAGATGTACACATCTGTTGGGAACCCCAAGAGGAAGTTGTGATGCGCACATCAGCAAGTTTTCCCTCAGTAAGAAACCAAGGTTATCGAACCAGTAGGAGCCAAGAAGCACGTGAAGGTTGTTGGTGGAGGAGTGTAATGCGGCGCAACACCAGTGAAACCGGCGCCAACGTGGAACCTGCACAACACAATCAAAGTACTTTGCCCACGGAGGTTGTCAATCTCGGCTTGCTGAAAACAAAGGATTAAACGTATCGAGTGGAAGATGGTGTTTGTTTGCAAAGAACAGTAAAACAGTAGAATGTATTCAGATGTAAAAGAATGGACCGGGGTCCAAAGTTCACTAGAGGTGTCTCTCCAATAAGATAACTAACATGTTGGGTGAACAAATTACGCGGGCAATTGACAAATAAAGATTCAATACATATCAATCATGATTACTATGTGATTTAATCGGGCATTACGACAAAGTACATAGACCGCTATCAGCATGCATCTATGCCTAAATAATCCACCTTCGGTTATCATCCGAACCCCTTCAGTATTAAGTTGTAAACAACAGATAATTGCATTAAGTATGGTGCGTAATGTAATCAACACAAATATCCTTAGACAAAGCATCGATGTTTTATCCCTAGTAGCAACGACACATCCACAACCTTAGAACCTACTGTCACGATCCCAGATTCAATGGAGGCATGAACCCACTATCGAGCATAATTACTCCCTCTTGGAGTTACAAGTATCAACTTGGCCAGAGCCTCTACTAGCAACGGAGAGCATGCAAGAACATAAACAACACATATATGATAGATTGATAATCAACTTAACATAATATTCTATATTCATCGGATCCCGCCAAACACAACATGTAGTATTACAAATAGATGATCTTGATCATGTTAGGCAGCTGATACGTCTCCAACGTATCGATAATTTCTTATGTTCCATGCTACTTTATTGATGATACCTACATGTTTCGCGACGAAGGCTATTAGCGGAAGGGGTCGGGGAGCGACACGAGGGCCCACACACTAGGCGGCGCGGCCGGGGCCTGGGCCGCGCCGCCTAGTGTCTGGCCACCTCGTGGCCCACGTCTCCTTCGGTCTTCTGGAAGCTTCGTGCAAAAATAGGACCCTGGGCGTTGATTTCGTCCAATTCCGAGAATATATCCTTACTAGGATTTCTGAAACCAAAAACAGCAGAAAACTGGCGCTTCGGCATCTTGTTAATAGGTTAGTGCCGGAAAATGTATAATAATGTTGTAAAGTATGTATAAAACATTCAAGTATTGTCATAAAAGTAGCATGGAACATAAGAAATTATAGATACGTTTGAGACGTATCAAGCATCCCCAAGCTTAGTTCCTACTCGCCCTCGAGTAGGTAAACGATAACACAAATAATTTCTGAAGTGACATGCTACCAACATAATCTTGATCAACATTATTGTAAAGCATATGAGATGAATGGAGTGATCTGAACAAAAGATTGCTAACAAAGATAATGACTAAGCAAATGAATCATATAGCAAAACTTTTCATGAATAGTACTTTCAAGACAAGTATCAATAAGAGTTGCATAAGAGCTAACTCATAAGCAATAAATTCTAAGTAGAATGCATTGAAGCAACACAAAGGATGATTAAGTTTCAGCAATCGCTTTCAACTTGTAACATGTATATCTCATGGTTATTTGTCAACATAGAGTAATATAACAAGTGCAATAAGTAAACATGTAAGAATCAATGCACACAGTTAACACAAGTGTTTGCTTCTAAGATAGAAAGAAGTGGGTAAACTGACTCAACATAAAGTAAAAGAATGGCCCTTCGCAGAGGAAGCATGGATTACTATTTTTGTGCTAGAGCTTTTGTTTTGAAAACATAGAAACAATGTTGTCAACGGTAGTAATAATTCATATGTGCTATGCATAATACTTCCTACAAGTTGCATGTCTCATGCATAGAGTACTAATAGTGCTCGCACCTTGTCCTACTTAGCTCGGAAAACACGGATTATCATTGCATAACATATGTTTCAACCAAGTGTCACAAAGGGGTACCTCTATGCCGCTGTACAAGTGTCTAAGGAGAAAGCACGCATTGGATTTCTCGCTTTTGGTTATTCTCAACTTAGACATCCATACGGGACAACATAGACAACAGATAATGGACTCCTCTTTTAATGCTTAAGCATTCAACAACGTTAATATTCTCATAAGAGATTGAGGTTGTATGTCCAAACTGAAACTTCCACCATGATGCATGGCTTTAGTTAGCGGCCCAATGTTCTTCTCTAACATATGCATACTCAAACCATTTGATCATGAAATCGCACTTACTTCAGACAAGACGAACATGCATAGCATCTCACATGATATCCAACAAAGGTAAAGTTGATGGCGTCCCCAGAAACATGGTTACCGCTCAACAAGCAACTTATAAGAACTAAGACACATAACTACATATTCATCACCATAATAGTTTTTAAGCTATTTGTCCCATGAGCTATATATTGTAAAGGTAAAGGAATGAAATTTTAAAGGTAGCACTCAAGTAATTTACTTTGGAATGGCAGAAAAATACCACATAGTAGGTAGATATGGTGGACAGAAATGGCATGGGTTTTTGGCTCAAGGTGTTTGGATGCACGAGAAGCATTTCCTCTCAGTACAAGGTTTGGGCTAGCAAGGTTGTTTGAAGCAAACACAGGTATGAACAGATACAGCAAAACTCACACAAGAACATATTGCAAGCATTATAAGACTCTACACTGTCTTCCTTGTTGTTCAAACACTTTACCCGAAAACATCTAGACTTAGAGAGACCTGATGGCGTGTAACTCACACGTTTGTTGGGAACCCCAAGAGGAAGGTATGATGCGCACAGTAGCAAGTTTTCCCTCAGAAAGAAACCAAGGTTTAATCGAACCGTGGAGCCAAGAAGCACGTTGAAGGTTGATGGTCGCGAAATGTGATGCGGCGCAACACCGGGATTCCGGCGCCAGCGGAACCTGCACAACACAACCCAAGTACTTTTCCCCAACGAAACAGTGAGGTTGTCAATCTCACCGCTTGCTGTAACAAAGGATTAAACGTATCGAGTGGAAGATGTTTGCAAAGAAAACAGTAAAAACAATTGCAGATTGTATGCTATGTAAAGAATAGGACCGGGGTCCACAGTTCACTAGAGGTGTCTCTCCCATAAGATAAAAGCATGTTGGGTGAACAAATTACAGTCGGGCAATTGACAAATAGAGAAAGGCATAACAATGCATATACATGATATGATAAATATAGTGAGATTTAATTGGGCATTACGACAAAGTACATAGACCGCCATCCAACTGCATCTATGCCTAAAAAGTCCACCTTCAGGTTATCATCCGAACCCCATTCAGTATTAAGTTGCTAAGCAACAGACAATTGCATTAAGTATGGTGCGTAATGTAATCAACAACTACATCCTTAGACATAGAATCAATGTTTTATCCCTAGTGGCAACAGCACATCCACAACCTTAGAACTTTCTGTCACTGTCCCAGATTTAATGGAGGCATGAACCCACTATCGAGCATAAATACTCCCTCTTGGAGTTAAGAGTAAAAACTTGGCCAGAGCCTCTACTAATAACGGAGAGCATGCAAGATCATAAACAACACATAAACAATAGATTGATAATCACCATAATCATAGTACTCTCTATCCATCGGATCCCGACAAACACAACATATAGAATTACAGATAGATGATCTTGATCATGTTAGGCAGCTCACAAGATCCAACAATGAAGCACAACAAGGAGAAGACGACCATCTAGCTACTGCTATGGACCCATGGTCCAGGGTGAACTACTCACTCATCACTTCGGAGGCGACCATGGCGGTGTAGAGTCCTCGGGAGATGAATCCCCTCTCCGGCAGGGTGCCGAGGCGATCTCCTGAATCCCCGAGATGGGATTCGCGGCGGCGGCGTCTCGGAAGGTTTTCCGTATCGTGGCTCTCGGTACGGGGGTTTCGCGACGGAGACTTTAAGTAGGCGGAAGGGCAACGGGGCACACGAGGGGCCCGGGGGTAGGTCGGCGCGGCCAGGGCTTGGGCCGCGCCGCCCTAGCTCTGGCTGCCTCGTGGCCCATCGTTATCTCTTCGGTCTTCGGAAGCTTCGTGCAAAAATAGGACCCTGGGCGAAAGTTTCGTCCAATTCCGAGAATATTTCCTTACTAGGATTTCTGAAACCAAAAACAGAAAGAAAACAGCGGCTCTTCGGCATCTTGTTAATAGGTTAGTTCAGAAAATGCATAAATATGACATATAATGTGCATAAAACATGTAGGTATCATCAATAAAGTAGCATGGAATATAAGAAATTATCGATACGTTGGAGACGTATCAGCATCCCCAAGCTTAGTTCTGCTCGTCCCGAGCAGGTAAAACGATAACAAAGATAATTTCTGAAGTGACATGCCATCATAATCTTGATCATACTATTTGTAAACATATGTAATGAATGCAGCGATCAAAACAAAGGTAATGACATGAGTAAACAAGTGAATCATATAGCAAAGACTTTTCATGAATAGTACTTAAAGACAAGCATCAATAAGTCTTGCATAAGAGTTAACTCATAAAGCAATAAATCAAAGTAAAGGTGTTGAAGCAACACATAGGAAGATTAAGTTTCAGCGGTTGCTTTCAACTTATAACATGTATATCTCATGGATATTGTCAACATAAAGTAATATAACAAGTGCAATATGCAAGTATGTAGGAATCAATGCACAGTTCACACAAGTGTTTGCTTCTTAAGGTGGAAGGAGATAGGTAAACTGACTCAACAAATAAAAGTAAAAGAAAGGTCCTTCAAAGAGGAAAGCATCGATTGCTGTATTTGTGCTAGAGCTTTTATTTTGAAAACATGAAACAATTTTGTCAACGGTAGTAATAAAGCATATGAGTTATGAAAATTATATCTTACAAGTTGCAAGTCTCATGCATAGTATACTAATAGTGTCCGCACCTCGTCCTACTTAGCTTGGACTACCGGATCTTTGCATGCCATGTTTCAACCAAGTGTCACAAAGGGGTACCTCCATGCCTTACAAAGGTCTAAGGAGAAAGCTCGCATTTTGGATTTCTCGCTTTTGATTATTCTCAACTTAGACATCCATACCGGGACAACATGGACAACAGATAATGGACTCCTCTTAAATGCATAAGCATGAAGCAACAATTATTATTCTCATATGAGATTGAGGATATATGTCCAAAACTGAAACTTCCACCACGATTCATGGCTTTAGTTAGCGGCCCAATGTTCTTCTCTAACAATTTTGCATGCTCCAACCACTAAAATGATAGATCCTTCAGACAAGACGGACATGCATAGCAACTCACATGATATTCAACAATAGTTGATGGCATTCCCAGAAGCATGGTTATCGCACAACAAGCAACTTAATAAAATATAAAGTGCATAGGTACATATTCAATACTACGATAGTTTTTAAGGCTATTTTGTCCCATGAGCTATATATTGCAAAGGTGGATGATGGAATTTTAAAGGTAGCACTCAAGCAATTTACTTTGGAATGGCGGAGAAATACCATGTAGTAGGTAGGTATGGTGGACACAAATGGCATAGTAGTTGGCTCAAGGATTTTGGATGCATGAGAATATTCCCTCTCGATACAAGGTTTAGGCTAGCAAGGTTATTTGAAGCAAACTCAAGGATGAACAAGTGCAGCAAAACTCACATAAAAGACATATTGTAAACATTATAAGACTCTACACCGTCTTCCTTGTTGTTCAAAACTCAATACTAGATATTATCTAGACCTTAGAGAGACCAAATATGCAAACCAAATTTTAACAAGCTCTATGTATTTCTTCATTAATGGGTGCAAAGCATATGATGCAAGAGCTTAAACATGAGCATAACAATTGCCAAGTATCACATTATCCAAGACATTTTAGAATTACTACATGTAGCATTTTCCAATTCCAACCATATAACAATTTAACGAAGAAGAAACTTCGCCATGAACATTATGAGTAAAGCCTAAGGACACATGTGTCCATATGCAACAGCGGAGCGTGTCTCTCTCCCACAAAGTGAAGGCTAGGATCCATTTTATTCAAACAAAAACAAAAACAAACCGACGCTCCAAGTAAAGAACACAAGATGTGATTGAATAAAAATATAGTTTCAGGGAGGAACCTGATGATGTTGTCGATGAAGAAGGGGATGCCTTGGGCATCCCCAAGCTTAGACGCTTGAGTCTTCTTAAAATATGCAGGGGTGAACCGGGGCATCCCCAAGCTTAGAATTTCACTCCTCTTGATCATAGTATATCATTCTCCTCTCTTGACCCTTGAAAACTTCCTTCACACCAAACTTCAAGCAAACTCATTAGAGGGTTAGTGCACAATTAATAATTCACTCATTCAGAGGTGGCACAATCATTCTTTACACTTCTGGACATTGCATAAAGCTACTGGACATTAATGGATCAAAGAAATAAATCCAACATAGCAAAAGAGGCAATGCGAAATAAAAGGCAGAATCTGTCAAAAACAGAACAGTCCGTGAAGACGAATTTAAAGCTGGCACCAGACTTGCTCAAATGGAAAAACTCAAAACTAATGAAAGTTGCGTACATATCTGAGGATCACGCTCGTAAATTGGCAGATTTTTTCGAATTTTCTACAGAAGATTGTGACAGACAGCAATGCTGTTTCTGCGCAGCGATCCCAAATATAACATCAACTTTAACATAGAAACTTTACTTGGCACAAAAACATGATAAGGAGAGGTTGCTACAGTAGTAAACAACTTCCAAGACTCAATAAAACAAAAAATTGCTGTAGGTAAAAACATGGGTTGTCTCCCATAAGCGCTTTTCTTTAACGCCTTTCAGCTAGGCGCAGAAAGTGCAAATCAAGTAACATCGAGTAGAAGCATCAACATCATAACTTGTTCTAATAATAGAATAAAAAGGCAACTTCATTCTCTTTCTAGGGAAGTGTTCCATACCTTTCTTGAGAGGAAATTGATATTTAATATTACCTTCCCTCATATCAATAACCACCAACGGTTCGAAGAAAAGGTCTTCCCAACACAATAGGACAAGATGCATTGCATTCGATATCCAAGACAACAAAATCAACGGGGACAAGGTTATTGTTAACCGTAATATGCACATTATCAATCCTCCCCAAAGGTTTGTTTTTAACATTATCGGCAAGATTAACATCCAAATAACAATTCTTCAATGGTGGCAAGTCAAGCATATCATAAATCTTTTTAGGCATAGAAATACTTGCACCAAGATCACATAAAGCATTACATTCAAAGTCATTGAATTTCATTTTAATGATGGGCTCCCAACCATCTTCTAACTTTCTAGGAAAGAAGTTTCAAGTTTTAGTTTCTCTTCTCTAGCTTTTATGAGAGCATTTGTAATATGTTTTGTAAAGGCTAAATTTATCGCACTAGCATTAGGACTTTTAGCAAGTTTTTGTAAGAACTTTATAACTTCAGAGATGTGGCAATCATCAAAATCTAAATCATTATGAGCTACAACAATGGGATCATTGTTCCCAAGGTTGGAAAAAATTTCAGCAGTTTTATCACAAGTAGTTTCAGCAGTTTTAGCAGTTTCAGGCAGTTTTGTACGCTTTGCACTAGGAGTAGAAACATTGCCAACACCAATTATTTTACCATTAATAGTAGGAGGTGCAGCAACATGTGAAGAATTAGCATTACTAGTGGTGGTGATAGTCCAAACTTTAGCTACATTATTCTCTTTAGCTAGTTTTTCATTTTCTTCTCTATCCCACCTAGCACGGTTCAGCCATTAATCTTATATTCTCATTAATTCTAACTTGGATGGCATTTGCTGTAGTAGTAATCTTATTATCAATATCATTATTAGGCATAACTTTCAATTTTAAAAGATTAACATCAGAGGCAAGTCTATCAACTCTAGAAGCAATAGTATCAATTTTATCAAGCTTTTCCTCAACAGATTTGTTAAAAGCAGTTTGTGTACTAATAAATTCTTTAAGCATAGCTTCAAGACCAGGGGTACATTCCTATTATTGTTGTAAGAATTCCCATAAGAATTACCGAACCATTACCATTAGCAGAAGGATATAGTTATTACCAGAGTTGTTCCTATAAGCATTGTTGTTGAAATTATTGCTTTTAATGAAATTCACATCAACATTTTCTTCTTGAGCAACCAATGAAGCTAAAGGAACATTATTTGGATCTACATTAGATCTACCATTCACAAGCATAGACATAATCATATCAATCTTATCACTCAAGGAAGAGGTTTCTTCAACAGAATTTACCTTCTTACCTTGTGGAGCTCTTTCCGTGTGCCATTCAGAGTAATTTATCATCATATCATCAAGAAGTTTTGTAGCCGCCCCCAATGTGATGGACATAAAGGTACCTCCAGCAGCTGAATCCAATAAATTCCGCGAAGAAAAATTTAGTCCTGCATAGAAGGTTTGGATGATCATCCAAGTAGTCAGTCCATGGGTTGGGCAATTCTTTACCAAAGTTTTCATTCACTCCCATGCTTGAGCAACATGTTCAGTATCTAATTGCTTAAAATTCATTATGCTACTTCTCAAAGATATAATTTTAGCGGGAGGATAATATCTACCAATAAAAGCATCCTTGCATTTAGTCCATGAATCAATACTATTCTTAGGCAAAGATAGCAACCAATCTTTAGCTCTTCCTCTTAATGAGAAAGGAAACACTTTCAATTTAATAATATCACCATCTACATCTTTATACTTTTGCATTTCACAAAGTTCAACAAAATTATTGAGATGGGCAGCAGCATCATCAGAACTAGCACCAGAAAATTGATCTCTCATGACAAGATTTAGTAAAGCAGGTTTAATTTCAAAGAATTCTGCTGTAGTAGCAGGTGGAGCAATAGGTGTGCATAGGAAATCATTATTATTTGCATTTGTGAAGTCACACAACTTGGTATTTTCAGGGGTATTCATTTTAGCAACGGTAAATAAAACAAACTAGATAAAGTAAATGCAAGTAACTAATTTTTTTGTGTTTTTGATGTAGAGAGCAAGACAATAAATAAAGTAAAACTAGCAACTAATTTTTTTGTATTTTGATTTAGTGCAGCAAACAAAGTAGTAAATAAAATAAAGCAAGACAAAAACAAAGTAAAGAGATTGAGAAGTGGAGACTCCCCTTGCAGCGTGTCTTGATCTCCCGGCAACGGCGCCAGAAAAAGAGCTTGATGGCGTGTAACTCACACGTTTGTTGGGAACCCCAAGAGGAAGGTATGATGCGCACAGTAGCAAGTTTTCCCTCAGAAAGAAACCAAGGTTTAATCGAACCAGTAGGAGCCAAGAAGCACGTTGAAGGTTGATGGTCGCGAAATGTGATGCGGCGCAACACCAGGGATTCCGGCGCCAACGCGGAACCTGCACAACACAACCAAGTACTTTGCCCCAAAAACAGTGAGGTTGTCAATCTCACCGGCTTGCTGTAACAAAGGATTAAACGTATCGAGTGGAAGATGTTTGCAAAGAAAACAGTAAAAACAATTGCAGTAGATTGTATGCTATGTAAAGAATAGGACCGGGGTCCACAGTTCACTAGAGGTGTCTCTCCCATAAGATAAAAGCATGTTGGGTGAACAAATTACAGTCGGGCAATTGACAAATAGAGAAAGGCATAACAATGCATATACATGATATGATAAATATAGTGAGATTTAATTGGGCATTACGACAAAGTACATAGACCGCCATCCAACTGCATCTATGCCTAAAAAGTCCACCTTCAGGTTATCATCCGAACCCCATTCAGTATTAAGTTGCTAAGCAACAGACAATTGCATTAAGTATGGTGCGTAATGTAATCAACAACTACATCCTTAGACATAGAATCAATGTTTTATCCCTAGTGGCAACAGCACATCCACAACCTTAGAACTTTCTGTCACTGTCCCAGTTTAATGGAGGCATGAACCCACTATCGAGCATAAATACTCCCTCTTGGAGTTAAGAGTAAAAACTTGGCCAGAGCCTCTACTAATAACGGAGAGCATGCAAGATCATAAACAACACATAAACAATAGATTGATAATCACCATAATCATAGTACTCTCTATCCATCGGATCCCGACAAACACAACATATAGAATTACAGATAGATGATCTTGATCATGTTAGGCAGCTCACAAGATCCAACAATGAAGCACAACAAGGAGAAGACGACCATCTAGCTACTGCTATGGACCCATGGTCCGGGGTGAACTACTCACTCATCACTCCGGAGGCGACCATGGCGGTGTAGAGTCCTCGGGAGATGAATCCCCTCTCCGGCAGGGTGCCGGCGATCTCCTGAATCCCCGAGATGGGATTCGCGGCGGCGGCTGGAAGGTTTTCCGTATCGTGGCTCTCGATACTGGGGTTTCGCGATGGGGACTTTAAGTAGGCGGAAGGGCAACGGGGGCCACACGAGGGCCCGGGGGTAGGTCGGCGCGGCCAGGGCTTGGGCCGCGCCGCCTAGCTCTGGCTGCCTCGTGGCCCCACTTCGTTATCTCTTCGGTCTTAAGCTTCGTGCAAAAATAGGACCCCAGGCGAAAGTTTCGTCCAATTCCGAGAATATTTCCTTACTAGGATTTCTGAAACCAAAAACAGCAGAAAACAACAACTGGCTCTTCGGCATCTTGTTAATAGGTTAGTTCCAGAAAATGCATAAATATGACATATAATGTGCATAAAACATGTAGGTATCATCAATAAAGTAGCATGGAACATAAGAAATTATCGATACGTTGGAGACGTATCAAGACCAATCATGCAAACCAAATTAAACAAGCTCTACGGTAGTTCTTCATTAATAGATTAAACTACATGATGCAAGAGCTTAAAGATGATCTATGAGAGCTCAAACAATTGCCAAATTTCCAAACCATATGCAGCATTTTCTGATTCCAACCAAATAGCAATTTAACGAAGCAATTTCAGCCTTCGCCATGAACATTAAAGCACGATTAAGAACACAAGTGTTCCATATGAAAAAGCGGAGCGTAATATCTCCAATATAAGAATGGTGGGATCCAACTTTATTCAAACCAAAACAAAAATAAAAGCAAACCGACGCTCCAAGTAAAGAACATAGGATGTGATGGAATAAAAATATAGTTTCACTACAAGTGACCTGATAATGTTGTCGATGAAGAAGGGGATGCCTTGGGCATCCCCAAGCTTAGATGCTTGAGTCTTCTTAAAATATGCAGGGATGAACCACCGGGGCATCCCCAAGCTTAGACCTTTCACTCTTCTTGATCATAGTATATCATCCTCTTCTCTTGACCCTTGAAAACTTCCTTCACACAAACTTCAAGCCAACTCATTAGAGGGTTAGTGTATAACCAAACATTCACATATTCAGAGGTGACACAATCATTCTTAACACTTCTGGACATTGCACAAATCTTCTGAAAGTTAATGGAACAAAGAAACTCATTCAACATAGCAAAAGCGGCAATGCGAAATAAAAGACAGAATCTGTCAAAAACAGAACAGTCCGTAAAGATGAATCTGGCAGGGGCACTTAACTTGCTCAAATGGAAAAACTCAAAACTAATGAAAGTTGCGTACATATATGAGGATCACGCTCGTAAATTTGCATATTTTTTTGATTTTTCTACAGGGAAATCTGTACGAATTCGTGACAGACAGCAATGCTGTTTCTGCGCAGCGATCCAAATTTATCATCAACTTTAACATAGAAACTTTACTTGGCACAAAAACATGATAGGGAGAGGTTGCTACAGTAGTAAACAACTTCCAAGACTCAACAATACAGTAAATAAAATGAAACTTGGGTTATCTCCCAAGAAGTGCTTTTCTTTAACGCCTTTCAGCTAGGCGCAGAAAGTGCAAATCAAGTAACATCAAGAGAAGAAGCATCAACATCATAACTTGTTCTAATAATAGAATCAAAAGGCAACTTCATTCTCTTTCTAGGGAAGTGTTCCATACTTTTTTTGAGAGGAAATTGATATTTAATATTACCTTCCTTCATATCAATAACAGCACTAACAGTTCGAAGAAAAGGTCTTCCCAACACAATAGGACAAGATGCATTGCATTCAATATCCAAGACAACAAAATCAACGGGTACAAGGTTATTGTTAACCGTAATGCGAACATTATCAATCCTCCTCAAAGGTTTCTTTTTAACATTATCGGCAAGATTAACATCCAAATAACAATTCTTTAATGGTGGCAAGTCAAGCATATCATAAATCTTTTTAGGCATAACAAAAATACTTGCACCAAGATCACATAAAGCATTACATTCAAAGTCATTGAATTTCATTTTAATGATGGGCTCCCAACCATCTTCTAACTTCCTAGGAATAGAAGCTTCAAGTCTTAATTTCTCTTCCCTAGCTTTAATGAGAGCATTTGTAATATGTTTTGTAAAGGCTAAATTCATAGCACTAGCATTAGAACTTCTAGCAAGTTTTTGTAAGAACTTTATAACTTCAGTAATATGACAATCATCAAAATCTAAACCATTATGTTCTACAGCAATGGAATCATTGTCACCAATATTTTGAAAAATTTCAGCAGTTTTATCACAAGCAGTTTCAGACAATTTTGTACGCTTTGCACTAGGAGTAGAAACATTGCCAACACCAATTATTTTACCATTAATAGTAGGAGGTGCAGCAACATGTGAAGAATCAACATTACTAGTGGTGGTAATAGTCCATACTTTAGCTATATTATTTTCTTTAGCAAGTTTTCTTTTTCTTCTCTATCCCACCTAGCATGCAATTCAGCCAACAATCTAATATTATCATTAATTCGAACTTGGATGACATTTGTTTTAGCAAACCTAGCATCTTTAACTTCCTCAGGCATAACTTTCAATTTTAAAAGATCAACATCAAGAGCAAGACTATCAACCTTAGAAGCAAGAATATCAATTTTACCAAGCTTTTCTTCAACAGTTTTATTAAAAGCAGTTTGTGTACTAATAAATTCTTTAAGCATCACTTCAAGACCAGAGGGTACACTCTTATTATTGTTGTAAGAATTACCATAAGAATTACCATAACCATTACCATTATTAGAAGGATATGGCCTATAGTTGTTGTTACCATAATTATTCCTATAAGCATTGTTGTTGAAATTATTGTTCTTAATGAAATTCACATCAACATTTTCTTCTTGGGCAACCAATGAAGCTAAAGGAACATTATTAGGATCAATATGAGATCTACCATTTGCAAGCATAGACATAATAGCATCAATCTTATCACCCAAAGAAGAGGTTTCTTCAACAGAATTTACCTTCTTACCTTGAGGAGTTCTTTCAGTGTGCCATTCAGAGTAATTGATCATCATATCGTCAAGTAGTTTAGTTGCGGCGCCCAGAGTGATGGACATAAAAGTACCTCCAGCAGCTGAATCCAATAGGTTCCTTGAGGAAAAATTCAATCCTGCATAAAAGGTTTGGATGATCATCCAAGTAGTTAGTCCATGGGTTGGGCAATTCTTTACCAAAGATTTCATTCTCTCCCATGCTTGAGCAACATGTTCATTATCAAATTGTTTAAAGGACGAAACCTTGCAGATGACCTTCAGAGCGCAGGCTAAAAACATATCCCCCCCCCCCACGGCCGACCGTCGCCGTCGTTTTCCTCCGGCAAGGCCAAGCCCCACAGCCTCGCGCCTCCGCCTCGCCAACTCCCACCACCACCTCCCACCCTCCCACCAAATTTCTCACCAGCGTTCCTGGGCTTTGCTCCTCCTACGGCTCCAGCTCCCACAAGATCTAGATTCAAGACAACGGCGTCCCCTTCCGCTCCGGCGGTCCCGGTGGGCACTGGGGATTTCTGCATCGGCTCAGGAGCGTGGTCGTCGGACGGCCGTCCCTCGACGAGCCATCCCCGGAGGATTGCCTTTCCATCTGTGAATCGATGGATGCCTGGCGACGCGCAGGCTGTCCGTCCGTCTCTGCTCCTCCGCCGTCAATCCCGGTGGGGATACTCCGCAAGGCCTCCACCCCGGGCTCTTCTGCTCCGCGGAGGGTGAGGAAAACCGTCAGCTTCGACCTCCCTCCGCCGGGCCCTGAGGTCGCCAAGGCCCACTCCTACGCGCGCCATCAGGCCGATCCGCCTCCCCCGCCAGCCGCAGCTCTCCCTGGCCCAGCTGCCGAGCCGTTGGAAGACGGCTGGTCTGCAGTTATGTCGTGCCGTGCTAGGCGCGAGGCTCGAAGGGGCGCAACCTCGCCCAGTTACTGTGGCCGCCGACGCCACGCCTTCTCCACTCCGGGCGCTCCATCTTCGTCTCCTCTCCCTACAAGAGGGAAACCGCGTCCCTGCTACCGTTGCGGCTCCACAGAGCACCTTGTTGCATCCTGTCTGAGAAGGTGCGGCTACAGACGCTCTCCACCAACACCACGCCCAAGCTCGCTACAGCAGCCGCACGCCTTCACCCCGTCTCCGGCGACCATGTCGTTCCTCGGCCACCCCTCCACACGCGAGGAGGAGGACTCCTGCTTCATCGCCACCACCTACGACCTCGACCGGGAGCGCCTCGACTGGGAAAACACCGCCATTGTGGCCTGGGTGATCGCGGCGCCTTCGGGGACGGACCGCACCGACGTTGAAGATGTTTTCCGTCGCAAGTACCGTCTCCGCGCGTCGGAACTGCTGGTGAGCTCGCACTTCCCCGAGCAATATCTCGTCAAGTTCTCCTCCGCCGAGCTGCGCAATGAGGTGATGCGCACGGAACGCTGCAATTTCAAGCTTGACGGACTCGACATCCATTTTCGGCCGTGGCGTGCAGTCTCCCACGCCTACAACGCTGATCTGCACTTCCGCGTTCACCTAGTCATCGACGTTCTTCCTCCTTTCGCTTGGAGACTGGAGGTGGTGGACCAGCTAGTCGGACGAAAGTGCGCGGTGCAGCGCCTTGATGACGGCTTCACCACCATGGAGGACACTTCCTCCTTCGGCCTGTGGGTCTGGACGGCTTCTCCGCACCGCGTCCCCAAGGTGCTTTGGTGCACCTTCGTCAACAAAGGGGTCGGGGGTCTCTCCTCAAAGGTGCGCATCGACGAGGACAGACCCGACCAATGGAAGAGGGGTGTCTCCTTCAGGATCTTGCTGCATATTGACCGCATCGAGGACTACACCGGAGCACCGGTGCTGGATGGTGGCGAGCCCATCACCGACTTCAGGCCGGCGTCACACTCCCTCCCTCAATGTCATCTTGGCACCATTGATGGCATGCCGGTCAGTGAGGGTTCGGGCTCCATTATGCCAGCCCCCATCCCTGCGCTGGGAGAGCTTGGTCCGGCTTTCGCTCGCGGCCATGACAATGAAGACTGGCACGTGCGGGAACGCGAAGACAGGGCTCGCTCTCGCCCGCGGGAGGAGCGCCGGGTTGCCCGCCGCTCACCTTCAAGGGGCCCCGACCGCCAGCGCTCACGCTCAGCTGCGAAAGAGGATCGGCGCCGGCACCGCTCACGCCACGGCTCGCGCTGTGACGACCGCGACTCTCACAAGCGCCACCGCCGGGACGACGACGACGAAGAAGAAAGACGCGGACCTCGTCATGATCAACCAAGGCGCGCCTCCTCCCACTCCAGGCGTGCCAAGTTTTCTTCGTCGACGGTTGATCGACGTGGAGTTCGGGATCCTAGCCGTTCTGTTGGCCGCTCATTCGGCCGCTACGAACGGCGCACCTGCCACAGCACCAGGCGTCTTTTGCCAGCACATGGTCAAGGATCTGAGGAGGCTCCATCCAAGTTTTGGCTCTCTTCTATCGTGGTGGGGGAGCTGGTGGACGCTCCGCTGCAACCCAAGTCTGGCCTTGCTGCCTCGCCTCCAGCAGCCATAGGTGCATGCAGGGACTGGGTTTTGGCCATCAAGGAAGTGCCTGAGGGCCTCACTACAGGCGCCTCTCGCCTGGCCTCGCCCCCTTCTGAAGCGGAAGATGACACTGTTCTACCCAGCTCGTGGGATGATACGTCTCCAACGTATCGATAATTTCTTATGTTCCATGCTACTTTATTGATGATATCTACATGTTTTATACACACTTTATGTCATATTCGTGCATTTTCTGGAACTAACCTATTAACAAGATGCCGAAGTGCAGTTCCTGTTTTCTGCTGTTTTTGGTTTCAGAAATCCTAGTAACGAAATATTCTCGGAATCGGACGAAATCAACGCCCGGGTTCCTATTTTTCCACGAAGCTTCCGAACACCCGGGAAGGACCAGGGGGCCACGGGCCACGGACCATAGGCCGGCGCGGCCTGGGGGTGGCCCGCGCCCCTATGGTGTCGCCGCCTCTTCGACCCTCTGCGCCGCCTCTTCGCCTATATAAAGCCCCTGCATCGAAAACCCTTAGGGAGGAAGCCACGATACGAGAAAAGTTCCCGAGCCGCCGCCATCGCGAAGCCAAGATCGGGGACGGAGTCTGTTCCGGCCTGCCGGATGGGGAAGTGCCCCCGGAAGGCTCCTCCATCGACACCGCTGCCATCTCCACCGCCATCTTCATCACCGCTGCTGCTCCCATGAGGAGGGAGTAGTTCTCCATTGAGGCTCGGGGCTGTGCCGGTAGCTATGTGGTTCATCTCTCTCCTATGTACTTCAATACAATAATCTCATGAGCTGCCTTACATGATTGAGATTCATATGATGATGCTTGTAATCTAGATGTCATTATGCTAGTCAAGTGGGTTTTACTTATGTGATCTCCGGAGACTCCTTGTCCCACGTGTGTAAAGGTGACAGTGTGTGCACCGTGTGGGTCTCTTAGGCTATATTTCACAAAGTACTTATTCACTGTTGAAGAGCGTAGTGAAGTGCTTATTTATATCTCTTGATGATTGCAATGTGTTTGTATCACAATTTATCTATGTGCTACTCTAGTGATGTGTTATTAAAGTAGTTTTATTCCTCCTGCATGTGTGCAAAGGTGACAGTGCGTGCACCGTGTTAGTACTTGGTTTATGCTATGATCATGATCTCTTGTAGATTGCGAAGTTAACTATTGCTATGATAATATTGATGTGATCTATTCCTCCTACATATGCATGAAGGTGACAGTGTGCATGCTATGCTAGTACTTGGTTTAGTCTTTTGATCTATCTTACACTTAAGGTTACTTAAACATGAGCATTATTGTGGAGCTTGTTAACTCCGGCATTGAGGGTTCGTGTAATCCTACGCAATGTGTTCATCATCCAACAAAAGTGTAGAGTATGCATTTATCTATTCTGTTATGTGATCAATGTTGAGAGTGTCCACTAGTGAAAGTGTAATCCCTAGGCCTTGTTCCTAAATACTGCTGAGTTACTACTGCTTGTTTATTGTTTTACTGTGTTACTACTGCTATACTACCACCATCAACTACACGCCAGCAAGCTATTTTCTGGCACCGTTGCTACTGCTCATATATATTCATACCACCTGTATTTCACTATCTCTTCGCCGAACTAGTGCACCTATTAGGTGTGTTGGGGACACAAGAGACTTCTTGCTTTGTGGTTGCGGGGTTGCATGAGAGGGATATCTTTGACCTCTTCCTCCCTGAGTTCGATAAACCTTGGGTGATCCACTTAAGGGAAACTTGCTGCTGTTCTACAAACCTCGCACTTGGAGGCCCAACACGTCTACAGGAAAGGAGGGGAACGTAGACATCAAGCTAATTTTGGCGCCGTTGCCGGGGAGGAAAGGTAAAAGGTACTCACACTCCGGATCTTGGCTACTAAGCTATTTCCCGGCGCCATTGTAAGTACTCGAAGCTATTTCCTTTAGACTCTGCAATTGCGACATTTGGTTTCTTGTTTACACTAGTTTGGCATAATGGAAGACAACAATAAAATGAGAGATCTTTATGAACTTTATCTTGAATTAGGACATGATGTGTTTGAAGAGAGAATTAAAAAACCCATGGAACTTTATATGCATGATAATGGGAATGTTATTAGTATGAATGCTTTGAACACCATTGTTGCTAATGCTATGGAAAATTCTAAGCTTGGGGAAGCTGGCTTTGATGAGCATGATATTTTTAGTCCCAAGCATTGAGGAGGAAATTTACTTTGATGATACTTTGCCTCCTATTTATGATGATTATAATGATAGTAGTCTTTTGTTACCACCTGTTATGGAGGATAAATTTGATTATGATTACAATATACCTCCTATATTTGATAGCTACTTTGTTGAATTTGCTCCCACTACAATTAATAAGAATGACTATGCTTATGTTGGGAGTAGTAATTATTTTATGCATGAGACTCATGATAAGGATATTTCATTTGATAGTTATATTGTTGAGTTTGCTCATGATGCTACTGAAAGTTATTATGAGAGAGGAAAATATGGTTGTAGAAATTTTCATGTTACTAAAACACCTCTCTATGTGCTGAAATTTTTGAAGCTACACTTGTTTTATCTTCCTATGCTTGTTACTTTGCTCTTCATGAACTTGTTTATTTACAAGATTCTTATGCATAGGAAGCATGTTAGACTTAAATGTGTTTTGAATTTGCCTCTTGATGCTCTCTTCTGCTTCAACTTCTATTTCTTGCGAGTGCATCATTAAAACTGCTGAGCCCATCTTAATGGCTATAAAGAAAGAACTTCTTGGGAGATAACCCATGTGTTTATTTTGCTACAGTACTTTGTTTTATATTTGAGTCTTGGAAGTTGTTTACTACTGTAGCAACCTCTCCTTATCTTAGTTTTGTGTTTTGTTGTGCCAAGTAAAGTTTCTATGTCAAAGTTGATGTTATATTTGGGATTGCTGCGCAGAAACAGCATTGCTGTCTGTCACGAATCTGGGCCTATTTCTCTGTAGAAAATTCGAAAAATCTGCCAATTTACGAGCGTGATCCTCAGATATGTACGCAACTTTCATTAGTTTTGAGTTTTTCCATTTGAGCAAGTCTGGTGCCAGATTTAAATTCGTCTTTACGGACTGTTCTGTTTTTGACAGATTCTGCCTTTTATTTCGCATTGCCGCTTTTGTTAAGTTGAATGAGTTTCTTTGTTCCATTAACTTTCAGAAGTTATGTGCAATGTCCAGAAGTGTTAAGAATGATTGTGTCACCTCTGAACATGTGAATTTTGATTATGCACTAACCCTCTAATGAGTTTGCTTGAAGTTTGGTGTGGAGAAGTTTTCAAGGGTCAATAGAAGAGGGTGATATAATGTGATCGAGAAGAGTGAAAGGTCTAAGCTTGGGGATGCCCCGGTGGTTCATCCCTGCATATTTTAAGAAGACTCAAGCATCTAAGCTTGGGGATGCCCAAGGCATCCCCTTCTTCATCGACAACTTATCGGGTTTCTTCTAGTGAAACTATATTTTTATTCCGTCACATCCTATGTATTTTACTTGGAGCGTCTGTGTGCTTTTATTTTTGTTTTTGTTTTGTTATCTTAGTTCTCTGAATAAGTTCATCCTTGTGTGGGAGAGAGACACGCTCCTCTGGTTCGTATGAACACATGTGTTCTTAGCTCATAATATTCATGGCGAAGTTTCCTCTTCGTTAAATTGTTATATGGTTGGAATTGGAAAATGCTACATGTAGTAATTGGTAAAATGTCTTGGATAATGTGATGCTTGGCAATTGTTGTGCTCATGTTTAAGCTCTTGCATCATATGCTTTGCACCCATTAATGAAGAAATACATAGAGCTTGCTAAAATTTGGTTTGCATAATTGGTCTCTCTAAGGTCTAGATAATTTCTAGTATTGAGTTTGAACAACAAGGAAGACGGTGTAAAGTCTTATAATATTTACAATATGTCTTTTATGTGAGTCTTGCTGCACTTGTTCATCCTTGAGTTTGCTTCAAATAACCTTGCTAGCCTAAACCTTGTATCGAGAGGGAATACTTCTCATGCATCCAAATACTTGAGCCAATATTCATGCCATTTGTGTCCACCATACCTACCTACTACATGGTATTTCTCCGCCATTCCAAAGTAAATTGCTTGAGTGCTACCTTTAAAATTCCATCATTCACCTTTGCAATATATAGCTCATGGGACAAAATAGCCTTAAAAACTATCGTAGTATTGAATATGTACTTATGCACTTTATATTTTATTAAGTTGCTTGTTGTGCGATAACCATGCTTGGGGAACGCCATCAACTATTGTTGAATATCATGTGAGTTGCTATGCATGTCCGTCTTGTCTGAAGGTCTATCATTTTAGTGGTTGGAGCATGCAAAATTGTTAGAGAAGAACATTGGGCCGCTAACTAAAGCCATGAACCATGGTTGAAGTTTCAGTTTTGGACATATATCCTCAATCTCATATGAGAATAATAATCATTGCTACATGCTTATGCATTTAAGAGGAGTCCATTATCTGTTGTCCATGTTGTCCCGGTATGGATGTCTAAGTTGAGAATAATCAAAAGCGAGAAATCCGAAATGCGAGCATTCTTCTTGGACCTTTGTACAGGCGGCATGGAGGTACCCCTTTGTGACACTTGGTTGAAACATGGCATGCAAAGATCCGGTAGTCCAAGTTAAGTAGGACGAGGTGCGGGCACTATTAGTATACTATGCGTGAGGCTTGCAACTTGTAAGATATAATTTTCATAACTCATATGCTTTATTACTACCGTTGACAAAATTGTTTCATGTTTTCAAAATCAAAGCTCTAGCACAAATATAGCAATCGATGCTTTCCTCTTTGAAGGACCTTTCTTTTACTTTATTGTTGAGTCAGTTTACCTATTCTTTCCACCTCAAGAAGCAAACACTTGTGTGAACTGTGCATGGATTCCTACATACTTGCATATTGCATTTATTATATTACTTTGCATTGACAACTATCCATGAGATATACATGTTACAAGTTGAAAGCAACCGCTGAAACTTAATCTTCTTATGTGTTGCTTCAACACCTTTACTTTGATTTATTGCTTTACGAGTTAACTCTTGTGCAAGACTTATTGATGCTTGTCTTGAAGTACTATTCATGAAAAGTCTTTGTCATATGATTCAGTTGTTTACTCATGTCATTACCTTTGTTTTGATCGCTGCATTCATTACATATGTTTACAAATAGTATGATCAAGATTATGATGGCATGTCACTTCAGAAATTATCTTTGTTATCGTTTTACCTGCTCGGGACGAGCAGAACTAAGCTTGGGGATGCTGATACGTCTCCAACGTATCGATAATTTCTTATGTTCCATGCTACTTTATTGATGATATCTACATGTTTTATACACACTTTATGTCATATTCGTGCATTTTCCGGAACTAACCTATTAACAAGATGCCGAAGTGCCAGTTCTGTTTTTGCTGTTTTTGGTTTCAGAAATCCTAGTAACGAAATATTCTCGGAATCGGACGAAATCAACGCCCATGTTCCTATTTTTCCACGAAGCTTCCAGAACACCGGGAAGGACCAGAGAGGGGCCACGGGCCCCACACCGCGGCCATGGCCGCGCCCCCTATGGTGTCGCCGCCTCTTCGACCCTCCTGCGCCGCCTCTTCGCCTATATAAAGCCCCTGCATCGAAAACCCTTAGGGAGGAAGCCACGAGAAAAGTTCCGAGCCGCCGCCATCGCGAAGCCAAGATCGGGGGGACAGTCTGGGCACTGCCGGAGCGGGGAAGTGCCCCGGAAGGCTCCTCCATCGACACCGCTGCCATCTCCACCGCCATCTTCATCACCGCTGCTGCTCCCATGAGGGAGTAGTTCTCCATTGAGGCTCGGGGCTGTACCGGTAGCTATGTGGTTCATCTCTCCTATGTACTTCAATACAATAATCTCATGAGCTGCCTTACATGATTGAGATTCATATGATGATGCTTGTAATCTAGATGTCATTATGCTAGTCAAGTGGGTTTTACTTATGTGATCTCCGGAGACTCCTTGTCCCACGTGTGTAAAGGTGACAGTGTGTGCACCGTGTGGGTCTCTTAGGCTATATTTCACAAAGTACTTATTCACTGTTGAAGAGCGTAGTGAAGTGCTTATTTATATCTCTTGATGATTGCAATGTGTTTGTATCACAATTTATCTATGTGCTACTCTAGTGATGTGTTATTAAAGTAGTTTTATTCCTCCTGCATGTGTGCAAAGGTGACAGTGCGTGCACCGTGTTAGTACTTGGTTTATGCTATGATCATGATCTCTTGTAGATTGCGAAGTTAACTATTGCTATGATAATATTGATGTGATCTATTCCTCCTACATATGCATGAAGGTGACAGTGTGCATGCTATGCTAGTACTTGGTTTAGTCTTTTGATCTATCTTACACTTAAGGTTACTTAAACATGAGCATTATTGTGGAGCTTGTTAACTCCGGCATTGAGGGTTCGTGTAATCCTACGCAATGTGTTCATCATCCAACAAAAGTGTAGAGTATGCATTTATCTATTCTGTTATGTGATCAATGTTGAGAGTGTCCACTAGTGAAAGTGTAATCCCTAGGCCTTGTTCCTAAATACTCTTTGAGTTACTACGCTTGTTTATTTTTTCTGTGTTACTACTGCAATACTACCACCATCAACTACACGCGGCAAGCTATTTTCTGGCACCGTTGCTACTGCTCATATATATTCATACCACTGTATTTCACTATCTCTTCGCGAACTAGTGCACCTATTAGGTGTGTTGGGGACACAAGAGACTTCTTGCTTTGTGGTTGCAGGGTTGCATGAGAGGGATATCTTTGACCTCTTCCTCCCTGAGTTCGATAAACCTTGGGTGATCCACTTAAGGGAAACTTGCTGCTGTTCTACAAACCTCTGCACTTGGAGGCCCAACACTGTCTACAGGAAAGGAGGGGGAACGTAGACATCATGGGACGATGACGACGAGACTCATGCAGCGGAGAAGATGGTGTTGTCGCCACAACACGCTACCGTCTTGCAGCTCATCCTCCCGCTGTCGGAAGTGCCAGAATCCTGGGAAGATAACTTCGGCTTGGTGCAATTTGAAGCTCCAGTCACGGACGCCGGCGTCGTCTCTCGCGGTGGCATGCTAGCCGCTAACCCGGCCCTAAGTGTCGACTTCGACTCGCAGAACTCCAACGAGCTCATGGTCCACGACTCACCACCGGCTGCTACGGTCGAGCTGTTTGTTCACCCACAGTCGCCTCTACTATCATGCCCCGCTCCGGCGTCACCGCAACCACGCCCGAACAAGGAGCAGCCGCCTTCCGATACTAGGCGCAGCGCTCGCCTCGGAAGCAAGCCAAAGATGCATGCCATGGACAAGGCCATCCAAGTGTTGAACTCCAAGATGGGAGTTGCTGCTGAAGGAGTGTCGCTACTGGAAGCCAGGAAGGCGTACATGGACAAATTCAAGACCCAGCTTTCGAAAAAAACGATTGACGGTCTTGCCAAGCTTTTCAAGCTCAATATCCGCAGCATGACTGAAGCGGATGAGTCACTCATCGCTATGGGAGGCCCAGGGGGCTGCGAGACTGCTCTGCAGGGCCTGATCGTCTAGGCGAAGGCTGTTTTATCTCTTCCTGTTTTTCGCTTGTGGACGGTCGTTTGTATCTCTGTTTATTTATCCTGGTGGTGTGGAAGCTTTTGAAGTCCCCTTTTTTTTTATCGCTGCCCGTTTTTATCGCTGCTCAGTCACAGTTCTGGACAAGATGATTGGACCAAATCTATCCATTGCTGATTGGAACACCCGTGGACTTAATGATCAAGGCCGTAAAGACACAGTTCACGCTTTCTTCACGGATACCCTTTGTCACATTGCTTGTATCCAAGAGACCAAACTCGACCACATTGACCAACAGACTGCGTCTTATATCGGAGGCTTTAGACTCCGATCCTTTGCGCACCGACCAGCCATTGGCACCCGGGGAGGCATCCTCTTGCTCTGGAATGATGATCATGTGGAAATCTCAAATATTCATATCGGCAATCATCTTATCTCGGCAAACGTCACCATCCGCCTTTGCGGCACCTCTTTCAAGCTGACAACGGTTTACGGACCTAGTGATCACTCCGAGAAGGAAGCTTTCCTAGCAGAAGCAGTTGCTGCAAAACCTTCTAATGACTCTAAGTGGCTCATTATCGGGGACTTCAATCTTATTTATCAAGCGGAAGATAAGAATAATGGCAACCTAAACTTCCGTCTGATGGGTCTTTTCAGGAGAGCACTCGCCACTTGTCAATTGAAGGAGTTGAAACTTCAGAACAGAAAATTCACGTGGAGCAATGAAAGAGAGACCCCAACTCTTGTGCGTTTGGACCGGGCTTTCTGTAACACAGGTTGGGATTTGGTTTTCGAAAATCATGTTCTCCACGCCCTGTCGTCTTCCCTTTCGGACCATTGCCCCCTTCTCCTCTCCAACCAAAGCGGCCCGAAGAAACCACCGATCTTCCGTTTTGAGTCCTTCTGGACCAAAATGCCCGGCTTTAAGGAGACGGTCCAACTTGCTTGGTCTACGCCTTCTACACACACTCAGCCGGTTCACAGTATAAATCACAAGCTGAAGGCCACGGCGTTGGGTCTGAAATCTTGGAGCAAAAGTCTCTTCTCCGATTGCAAGCTTCAGCTTCTCATGGCTTTGGATGTCATTCTGCAACTCGACATTGCGCAAGAATCTCGAGTTCTTTCTCCTGATGAAAGAAACCTCCGCGCCGACCTCAAGAAACGGGTTAAAGGTCTTGCTGCCCTGGAACGGTCTCGTAAGCGCCAAGCTTCCAGAATTCGATACCTTCGGGAGGGTGATGCAAACACAAAATTCTTCCATCTTCGAGTTAATGCTAGGAAGCGCAAAAACCACATACTTAGACTCAAGCATAACGATGGTTGGGCTGCGACACATGAAGAAAAGGATAAGCTGATCTTCGATCATTTCTCACAGACCCTAGGTCAGCCCCCTCCCCGCTTGCTGGACTTCAACTGGGAAGCCCTGAATCTCACTCATCATTCTTTAGAAGGCCTGGATCTTCCTTTCTCTGAGATTGAGATAAAAGAGGCCATCTTTGACATGCCTTCGGACAAGGCCCCGGGACCAGACGGCTTCTCTATGGCTTTCTTCCGCACCTGCTGGGACATTATCAAAGATGATCTTATGAAGGTCATCAACGCCTTTTCTGAACAATCGGCGCGCAATTTCCACATCATCAACACCGCAAACTTGGTGCTTCTACCTAAGAAGGACGGAGCAGATTCCATTACTGATTTTCGGCCTATTAGTCTTATCCATGTGATCCCGAAGATCATTGCGAAAGCTATGGCTCGTTGCCTCAGCCCGAAGATGAATGAGATCGTATCTCGCAGCCAAAGCGCTTTCATAAAGTCCAGAACTATTCATGACAACTTCATGTACGTCAGAAACACCGCCCGCAAGCTTCACCGCAGCAAAGTCCCATCCCTTCTCATCAAGTTGGACATCGCCAAGGCGTTTGACTCGGTTCGTTGGGATTATATTTTGGATCTCTTACAACACCTCGGCTTTCCTCAGAGATGGCGTGCTCTTTTGACGACTCTCTTCTCCACGGCATCCTCACGGGTCTTACTCAATGGGTTTTCGGGAAAGGAAATTCCTCACGGACGCGGTCTCAGGCAAGGAGACCCCCTCTCGCCTCTTCTATTTGACATTGCCATAGACCCGCTTCAGAGAATCTTAGAGAAGGCTACGGCTTCTGGGCTTCTTCATGCTATGCCGGGAAATCTGATAGGCCCTCGAATTTCGTTATATGCCGATGATGCGGTCATCTTCCTGACTCCTACATTGCACGACCTTGCTGGGCTTGCAAGCGTCCTTCAACAGTTCGGTGAGGTTACTGGTTTGATGACCAATGTGGCGAAGAGCTCCATCGCCCCCATCCAATGTTCTAGCATCGACCTGGATGCAATACTGACAAACTTCCCAGCTGCCACGGCCTCCTTCCCCATAAAATATTTAGGTCTGCCTATTTCTCTTGGACGGCTCAAGCGGGCAGATCTTCAACCCTACATCGACAAAGCGGTTGCACGCCTGAACCCTTGGAAAGGCAGTTTCCTCAACCGCGCTGGTTGTACCGCTCTGGTTAAGTCGGTGCTCTCCTCTATGCCAATCTTCCTGTTGACGGCCTTGAAGGCAGACAAGGGCATTCTTAAGGCCTTCGCAAAGATCGGTCGAGGCATGCTTTGGGCATGTAAGGAGGCGGTCAGCGGAGGGAAGTGCAAGGTCAACTGGCAAAAAGTGTGCCGACCCAAGGACCTTGGCGGTCTTGGGATCCTAGATTTGGAGAAATTCTCTCGGGCCCTGAGGCTCCGCTGGCTTTGGTACGAATGGACTGCCCCAGATAAGCCGTGGGTGAGTTCAGAAACACCAACTGATGCATCGGATTTGGACCTCTTTAATGCTGCTACTACAGTCACAATCGGCGATGGCGCAAAAGCCTCCTTCTGGTCTTCTTCCTGGCTAAATGGCACCCCACCTAAAGACCTGGCCCCTCTAATATATGTGGCATCTAAGAGGAAAAATCGGACTGTCAGAGATGCCCTTGAAGGATATAACTGGGTGGCTGACATTTCGGTTGAGGCTTTCACCGTCGAGCATATAGAGCAATACGTTCATCTTTGGGATCTTCTTTCGGCTGTCCAACTATCTCCAGGCACTGAAGACTCCATAGTTTGGATACTGACTCCCAATGGGTGCTATACGGCCAGCTCTGCCTACAAAGCCCAGTTCTTGTCTGCTTTGCCTTGCTCCTTTGGTAACATCGTTTGGAAGACTTGGGCCCCACCAAAATGCTGTTTCTTCGCATGGCTTGCGGTACAAAACTGCCTCTGGACTGCTGACCGTCTTGCCAAACGAGGTTGGCCACATCAACCTACTTGCCAACTATGCAGATGCTCTCCTGAAACAGCTCGGCACTTGCTCTTCGAATGCCGCTTCTCTAAGAGAATTTGGAATGCCGCGGCTTCCTGGCTGGATTGTCCGGACCTTATCCGCTGCCTCGGTGCGGGAAGATCTAAAGTGATAGACTATTGGCATGCTATCGCTAAAACCCCAACCTCCTCTCCCAAAGGTCTACGAACTGCAATCATGCTTATCCGCTGGGAGATTTGGAAAGAGAGAAATGAGAGAGTCTTCAACAACAAATCTTCCTTGCCCTCGATTGTCATGGAGAAGATCAGGGAAGAAGGAAAGGATTGGGTCCTTCCCGGCGCGAAGAACCTGGCGGAGCTTTTAGGCTAACCGTGTTTTGTTTTGTTCCTTTCCGGGCGGGTTTTTCTTTCCCTGCCTTTTCTTTTTTCTTTTATGGCTCTTGCCGTCCCCTTGTTTGCTTCTCCTATATTAATATAAGGCAAAGGCTTTTTTGCCTGTTTCAAAAAAAACAAATTGTTTAAAGTTCATTATGCTACTTCTCAAAGATATAATCTTAGCAGGAGGATAATATTTACTAATAAAAGCATCTTTACATTTAGTCCATAAATCAATACTATTCTTAGGCAAAGAAAGCAACCAATCTTTAGCTCTTCCTCTTAATGAGAAAGGAAACAATTTCAGTTTTATAATATCACCATCTATATCCTTATACTTTTGCATTTCACAAAGTTCAACAAAATTATTAAGATGGGCAGCAGCATCATCAGTACTAACACCAGAAAATTGCCCTCTCATAACAAGATTCAGTAAAGCGGGTTTAATTTCATAGAATTCTGCTGTAGTAGCAGGTGGAGCAATAGGAGTACATATAAAATCATTATTATTTGTGCTAGTGAAATCACACAACTTAGTATTTTCAGGAGTACCCATTATAACAGTAGTAAAGTAAACTAGGCAAATAAAGTAGGGATTTCTATTTTCGTGCCCTCGGCTTCTTAGTTGTACTCAGTTTTCCCCAGATCCTTAGTTTTTCCTTAGTTTTCCCCAACCCCTTGTCTATAACCCGCAGAAAGAGCTCGGACGGAAGGAATCCCGTTTAGTTGACGTTGGTTGGTGCTGGCAAGTGGGGCGCTGTTGGTGCCCCGCAATGGACACGTCTCCACTTATCCAGATCATCGTGGGACCCACAACTTGTCCACGTTAGCGCGCCGGACCCACAGCTTACCTAGGTGACCGTTTCAAAATGGGAGCCCTAGCCGCCCGTGCCCGTGCCATTGCTTCCCCTTTCTTTCTCCGCCCCATTGTTCTTCTTCTCCGCCGGCGGCAACCCTTCTCCACACGCGGGTGATGTCTAGTTTCTCTTCGACCTCCCGTTCTTCATGGCCGCAGTATGGACCCGTGCCTTTGACAAGATGCCCTGACTGCCCACGCCAGGAGCCTCTGAAGCGGTCGATCGTAAGACGGACGAGAACGGCAACCGTGGACGTGAGTTCGTTGCATGCGAGAGCTTGCCATATAGAGAGGGGGATAAGGTTAGATCTCGCTCCAATTTCTCTGTTTTCTCTCGATTTTCTTGTTATTCCCTCGAATTTGGGATTTAGGGTTCACGTTGTTGTTTTCAGATCTTGAAGAAATGCGGGCATTTCGAGTGGATCGATGTGTACGTTCGAGGCAGTTGCGGGAATCAATTGGCGCTATTGGGGCGCAATTTGGGAGGGGACTTGCTGTAGAGAATGCGGCGAGAGAGGAGCCGTTCCGATTAGGGACCTTCCGATTATGCCTAATGCTCCCAATGCGAACTGGTGGAAGTGAAGGGAGAACTGAAGAAAATGAACAAGCAGTTAAGGCAGGTGATCGAGTTGAAGAAGCAAGCTAATCGATGGCTGGTTGTTTTTTTGTTGTATAATTACGATTGGATTCTTATCATTGCTCACCGGGCGCTAGAAGTTGTTACAAGGGATACCTTGTTACAAATCCATTATTCAGTTACATGTACTTGTAGTTGTTTTCAAAGTTAGTGTGTGCATTCACCGAAATTACCAACTATATTCCCTAAAAGAAAAGGAAAGCTAAAGATAGTTGATAATTGTTAGAGGGGTGACAAATAATGCAATCACCGAAATCCGCAAATATGTATGCCTCATGTTTATACCAAAATTATACCACTTTTAGGCCTTTCCAAAATACCAATACCATATCCCAAACTATATTCCCTAAAAGAAAAGGACAGCTAAAGATAGTTGATAATTGTTAGAGGGGTGACAAATAATGCAATCGCCGAAATTCGCAAAAATGTATGCCTCATGTTTATAGCAAAATTATACCACTTTTAGGCCGTTTCAAAATACCAATACTATATCCCAAACTATATTCCCTAAAAGAAAAGGACAGCTCAAGATAGTTGATAATTGTTAGAGGGGTGACAAATAATGCAATCCCCGAAATCCGCAAATATGTATGCCTCATGTTTATACCAAAATTATACCACTTTTAGGCCTTTCCAAAATACCAATACCATATCCCAAACTATATTCCCTAAAAGAAAAGGACAGCTAAAGATAGTTGATAATTGTTAGAGGGTGACAAATAATGCAATCGCCGAAATCAGCAAAAATGTATGCCTCATGTTTATAACAAAATTATACCACTTTTAGGCCGTTTCAAAATACCAATACTATATCCCAAACTATATTCCCTAAAAGAAAAGGACAGCTCAAGATAGTTGATAATTGTTAGAGGGGTGACAAATAATGCAATCGCCGAAATCAGCAAAAATGTATGCCTCATGTTTATAACAAAATTATACCACTTTTAGGCCGTTTCAAAATACCAATACTATATCCCAAACTATATACCCTAAAAGAAAAGGACAGCTCAAGATAGTTGATAATTGTTAGAGGGCTGACAAATAATGCAATCACCGAAATCCGCAAATATGTATGCCTCATGTTTATACCAATACTATATCCCAAACTATATTAAGTGGCATACTCGTTATTGCATTCACCACAGAGAGAGAGAGAGAGAGATGGGTGGCCACGAGAGAGAGAGAGAGAGAGAGAGAGAGAGAGAGAGAGAGGTTGCCACGAAGAGACGGATAGGGGTATACTGCCCGTTAGATCAGTGGATCAACGGTTCGTGGAGTCGATCCGTGTGACAACGGCTCAACCAATCAGGATAAGTTTGGGCTTCTCAGAGCATTTGTGACAGTACTTGAGGGCAAAACTGAGTAGTACTAAGAATCCAAGGGCACATAAATAGTAAATAGACTAAGGGATTCAAACAAAAGAATTACAAAATGAAAAATGTGTGTTTTGTACAATATAATTCATATTGGGCTACATCAAATTATTTGCAATTCAAATATACATGAGTGTGACAATTATGGCATCATTTAGACAAACTATGTTTTGGGAAAGATGTTTTGCAAAGGGGTTTGGGTGGAAAACCATGCATCTTCATAGCTACACTAGTGATTCGAGAAGTGGCAATTTGTGGTAAAACTTGATTTATATATGTTTGTTAAGGTTTTCTAGGTGGCAGGTTGCGTAGGAAGACTCCATGAGTAGTTGCCACTATGTTTTTATTTTTTGGATTTTTTTTCAATGAAATGACTCAATTATTTGTTGACTCATTTTTGACCAGCTACTTGAGGTAAAACTGAGTATATTGCACTTTCCGGTCTAAGTCCTCGAGGGAAAACTGAGTACGGATAAAATTTCGTATAAGGCCGAGGTTATAACTGAGTACACCAAACGTCCCGGGGTTAGACTCGTGTAGCGGTGCACGCTGCAGCCGTGCATAGCGGACGCGTGTTGCGGTACACGCCACCTTCGTCTTTATAGAGCCCCTCTTTCTCTCCCTCGACGCACGTTCTCACTGGCTCACTGCAACCATCATCTTCTCCACAACCGAAGAAAAAACCCCGAAGAAAACCGCGGCGATGGAGAAGAATGAGATGCCCATTGTCGGTGCATCGGCCGCTGCCCCCGTCCAGGCCCCTGTCGCTGCTTCCAACGTAGCAGCCGGCGCATCGGCCGCCGTCCCCGTCCAGGCCCCCGCTGCAACGTAGCAGCCGGCGCATCGGCCGCCGCCCCCCCCCTCGCTGCTTCCAACGTAGCAGCCGGCGCATCGGCCGCCGCCCCGTCGAGGCCCCTGTCGCTGCTTCCAACGTAGCAGCCAGCGCATCGGCCGCCGCCCCCGTCCATCCCCGTCGATTGGGACCCGTACGAACCAGTGCGTACGACGCGCCGGAGAACTCCTACGACACCACCATCGTCGACTACGAGCCGAGGTAACCCTTTGTTCCCTTGTTCTTATCTCATTTCAATCATTTTGTGTTAGATCTAGCGTTATTACGGTTCGTCTGTTCCTAGTTCAATCCTTTTGTGTTAGATCTTGCGTTATTACTGTTCGTCTCTTCCTAGTTCAATCCTTTTTGTTAGATCTTGCGTTATTACTGTTCGTCTGTTCCTAGTTCAATCCTTTTGTGTTAGATCTTGCGTTATTACTGTTCGTCTGTTCCTAGTTCAATCCTTTTGTGTTAGATCTTGCGTTATTACTGTTCGTCTGTTCCTAGTTCGATCCTTTTGTGTTAGATCTTGCGTTATTAGTGTTTGTGATTTGCTTTTGTTTCAGATTTGTGCCGATGATGATGAATATTTGGGCATCCCTAAATTGATTCACGGTTTGGTCAGTAAACAATTGGTGTGTACAAATTTGTTGTGCATGATCTTTGGTTTACTGACTCAAATCCTGGATATAAGTGTGTCCAATGTAACTGAGGCTACCTCTTTTTTTCGAGCCCATATTATCATGCATGATTTTTTGTTCACTCTCTGTTCAATCATCGTTGCAATTGACTCCGTGTTTTTGCACGATCTTTGGTGCTACGTGACAGGTGGAAAGCAGCGACGTCGATAGCGACGACGAGTCCTTCCACACCAAGACTCGTCACGTCCTCAGGAGGCTGCAGTCCGGCCAATACGGTCGCCCCTTTGCTCGAGGCATTTACAAGTGCCCCTTCTGCAACAGGAGGCTCTTCGGCACCAACTTCAACACCCTGTTGAACCATGTTGAATCCATTGGCAGATATGGCGCTAGAGTTGGAAGGATCGTGAACGTGCATGCGTACATGGCCAAACACAAAGCACTTGGGATTCACCTGCGCAACCTCCAAGCGAGTCACACGCGCCACCTGGAGGCGTTGAACGTGCCTACTGCACTCTCTGTATGTGACTGCTCTAGAGCAGCTTAAATTCATGTAAAATGTAGCTTATGTTGGATCTATCGGTACTACATTTGGATCTGTCCTGAATATATCTATGTTATGTTGGTTGCTGTATGCAGCTTATCCTATATTTTCTCTCTGGATTTGTGCCCTAGATTTCCTACCTGATTGGGTAAAAACGAAGGCATAAAGAAATGAATGGCGTTAAAAAACAGAAGGAGAAGCTTCTCTAGATTTGCTACCAATTTGGGCTATCAAATATGAATGAGATCGAGCGATAGAGAGGAAAAAGGTACATTGAAAACTGCTAATCTGGGCGAAAGAGACAGAAACCACTTGTGCCCCCGTCCGGACCCACACGGCTCCACACGCCGGCCCCACACGCTACGGCCCCACAAACACGGCCTCGTCCTGTCCCACGCGGTCCCTTCCTACCAGCCCCACACGACGCGGTCCCACACGCGACCCCACAAACGACACGACCCACTCGTCGGCACGGAACGGTCAACTTAACGGATTCCTTCCGTCCGAACTCCTTCTGCGGTTCAGACAAACGTTTGGGTAAACTGAGGAAAAACTAAGGAGCTGGGGAAAACTGAGCACAACTAAGGAGCCGAGGGCACGAAAATAGAAATCCCAATAAAGTAAAGACAAGTAACTAATTTTTTTGTGTTTTGATATAGAACAAGTAAACAAGAAAATAAGTAAAGTAGCTAATTTTTTTGTGTTTTTAGATATGAAGCAAACAAGACAGTAAATAAAATAAAGTAAAGCAAAGCAAGACAAAAACAAAGTAAAGAGATTGGAAGTGGAGACTCCCCTTGCAGCGTGTCTTGATCTCCCGGCAACGGCGCCGGAAAACAGTCTTGATGCGCGTAGATGTACACGTCCGTTGGGAACCCCAAGAGGAAGGTGTGATGCGCACAGCGCAAGTTTTCCCTCAGAAGAAACCAAGGTTATCGAACCAGTAGGAGCCAAGAAGCACGTGAAGGTTGTTGGTGGAGGAGTGTAGTGTGGCGCAACACTAGTGAAACCGGCGCCAACGTGGAACCTGCACAACACAATCAAAGTACTTTGCCCCAACGTAACAGTGAGGTTGTCAATCTCACCGGCTTGCTGAAAACAAAGGATTAAACGTATCGAGTGGAAGATGGTGTTTGTTTGCAAAGAACAGTAAAAACAGTAGAATGTATTCAGATGTAAAAGAATGGACCGGGTCCACAGTTCACTAGAGGTGTCTCTCCAATAAGATAACTAACATGTTGGGTGAACAAATTACGCGGGCAATTGACAAATAAAGATTCAATACATATCAATCATGATTACTATGTGATTTAATCAGGGCATTACGACAAAGTACATAGACCGCTATCCAGCATGCATCTATGCCTAAATAATCCACCTTCAGGTTATCATTTGAACCCCTTCCGGTATTAAGTTGTAAACAACAGATAATTGCATTAAGTATGGTGCGTAATGTAATCAACACAAATATCCTTAGACAAAGCATCGATGTTTTATCCCTAGTAGCAACAGCACATCCACAACCTTAGAACCTACTGTCACGATCCCAGATTCAATGGAGGCATGAACCCACTATCGAGCATAATTACTCCCTCTTGGAGTTACAAGTATCAACTTGGCCAGAGCCTCTACTAGCAATGGAGAGCATGCAAGAACATAAACAACACATATATGATAGATTGATAATCAACTTAACATAATATTCTATATTCATCGGATCCCGCCAAACACAACATGTAGTATTACAAATAGATGATCTTGATCATGTTAGGCAGCTCACAAGATCTATACAATGATAGCACAAGCGGAGAAGACAACCATCTAGCTACGCTATGGACCCATAGTCCAAGGATGAACTACTCACGCATCAATCCGGAGGCGGGCATGATGATGTAGAGCCCCTCGGTGATGATTCCCCTCTCCGGCAGGGTGAGGCGATCTCCTGAATCCCCCGAGATAGGATTCGCGACGGCGACGTCTCTGGAAGTTTTCCGTATCGTGGCTCTCGGTACAGGGGGTTTCGCGACGAAGGCTATATGTAGGCGGAAGGGTAGGTCGGGGGCGACGCGAGGGGCCCACACACTAGGCCGGCGCGGCCAGGGCCTGGGCCGCGCCCCCCTAGTGTCTGGCCACCTCGTGGCCCCCCTTCGTCTCCCTTTCGGTCTTCGGAAGCTTCGTGCAAAAATAGGACCGGGGCGTTGATTTCGTCCAATTCCGAGAATATTTCCTTACTAGGATTTCGAAACCAAAAACAGCAACTGGCGCTTCGGCATCTTGTTAATATGTTAGTGCCGGAAAATGTATAATAATGCTGTAAAGTATGTATAAAATATTCAAGTATTGTCATAAAAGTAGCATGGAACATAAGAAATTATAGATACATTTGAGACGTATCAAGAGTGCAGATTGGGGATGAGGTTTCCTTATGTTCTAAAGCAACGCGGTATGGGGAGTGGCGTTTTGGCACCCGGGAGCATATGCTCCCGGTTTTTAAACTTCATTTTAAATGCACTTTTAAAATGTTGAAAAATTTGAACATAAAATTTAGTGGATACATCTCAAAATTCTACACGTTCACAAAGTGGTTCCACAGAAAACCGACATTTTGAGTGTCATCTGTAAAAAAGACAAATTTTTCTGTAAAAAATGGTTGTGTACGAGACGTTTTGTTTATCTTTTTCACACAAGTCACAAAAAATGTCGTTTTTTCGCAAGACTTGGTTTGCGCACGTAAAATGTTGATACGTAAGCGAGAAATTTTTTGTTCGAATTTTTTGAACATTTCAAAATATTTTTCCGGTGGCAGGAGCATATGCTCCCATGTTCCGAATTGAATTTCCGCGCGGTATGGGAGTTTTTTTTTGGATAAATGGAATATATTTATATCGCGAAGATACCAATTACACCCGGCCTATGCATCAACAATGTCAACCCTAATGATAGTATAGATGCACACATCTGGAAAAAAAAGCTAAAATGAGAAAAGGCCCACTATAGTGTTCTAGTCCTACAGCAGGAGCACAAACACCACAATGATAATAGTCCAAGTTCTCCAAAAGCGACGCCTCCTATAAAGAAACATTGCACAAGCCCCGTCGTTGCCCAATCATAGATCTTAGGCTTTCACCCTGAAGAAAATCTTCGTGCTCAAAACAAAGCCTTCAAGAAGGCCATTGCTAGTCACAACCAATTAAGGCCAGACCTTGGATATTCACCCTGAAAGATAGGACATTGAACTTCTCATATGTTCACGAGGTTCACCATCGATGAATAGCCTTGAACCACCAGCACTAGTCCTCAAACATCGGCTTCCATGACGTTCTCTGCCTCTGACTTCAGCATGGAACCAAAAAAAGACGTGTACCATGATGGCAACACATAGCAGAGCTTCGCGTCGCTCCCTCCTGAAACCAAATGGTTGGAAAAAAACATTGGAACGCACGACCGAATCATGTCTGATTCAGTGATCTCCAGGCATGAGTTGTACAAGGGAGTTCGTCGGTGGAGTCTTCCGGAACTCGACACTCCGGTCAGATCAAGGAGGACAAACATCTAGTAGATCTTCTTTCTAACGCGAGAGGAACTCTAGGACCTCCAACTTTATTCTTCAATGCGGATGAACAGGCCCCCACGCCGTTGTCTATCACCCAAACACGACAAAGGAGGTTCAAAACCTCCAGCGTAGTATGAAACGACAGGCTCACCAGTGACATATGAGAAACGCGGTGCCCACTGCTGCCGCACTGGCAGCCATCACCCCAGGGCCGATGAGGTACGTGAAGCAGTCGTGGCCCGCGTGGCCCAGAGTTGGAGATGAAGAGCCCTTCAACAAGTGTGTCACAAAAGGATGAGTTTCAATTTCTCAAGGGTGCATAGTGAGTCTAGCATGGTGGATTTTGCGGTGGAACATCCTTGGCAGCGACATTCAACATGGCCAATCTCCCGCTTGGGATCACATTGGACCCATCAAAAATGTCGCATAGATTATAGAGACCATTCATATATGCCATCATTCACCTGCATAGGCATTTAGAAGATAAGTGTTTGTCTTGCTTCAAACCTATCCCAAGTACTCAAGTGTCACAGTAAAATATATCGGACCGTATATCTAACACCGTATTTGTTGCGCGGCAAGAACAGTCGTGCCCCAGGGAATTCTCAGCCTTTATGGCTTGTGTGTTCTTTTGCTAAGTGTACCAAAGGGAATTCCGGGTTCTAATATTACGTACCACCGCTCTTAGTCACTTCTACTTTCCACCTGTAGTGAATTAGAGCTAATATTACATTTCATGATAGGAGGTTTTGGAACCAACTCGTAAAACAAGGCAACCTCCTTTTGTTTCTCCACGAGAACCACCTTCAAAACTATTGTCCATGGGTCGTTTATAGAGTAGAAATCAACTCCAAAAACTTGTGTGATGGCTACTTCACACACAATATCAGTTGGGTTCCTGTTGTAGAACCAGATGTAAGGATATTTACCATGTATTACTTTTTTTTTTTGAAACGAGGTAAAAGTTTTGCCTTTCATTGATATAGAAGAAAAGAGTTGGCCCGTTTATGAGGAAAACTGGCCGAAAAACCTTACCGCAACACCACACCTCAACGCAACAGGCGGAGGCGAAAGACCGGAGCCACCGCTCCAACTACCACGTCGACCCCAAGGCCGCGCCCCGCCTGGCCGAAGACGAACCGGCCTCCGCCGAACCACCAAAACACTCCACAAACCCCTATGTCCGGTGGACGTCCAAAGCGAGGCCCCAAGAGGCAAAGCGACACAAGAGCGCCGCCCACGCCCGATCCCACGAGGGATCTAGGGTTTTCCCCGGAGAACCCGGGCGGAGATCAGGAGACACCCGCTTCGACGATGCCTTCAACAAGGATGCGGCGCCCACGTGCGTCACCGTCGTCGGTCCAGGCCGGCCGCCAAGACAAAGCTTTCGCCCAGCGAAGAGTCCCAAAATCTCGCGCCCGCCCAACAAGGACCGGCACAGACCACCACCTGCATCCGCCGGAACGCTTCCCCCGGAGCAACGTGCATGTAGCCAACAGAGCACCGCCGAAGAGCACCGAGGGCGCCACCGGAACGCCGCATAGAGGGGACGCCGACCAACACCAACTCGGGGCTCGAGGACGAGCGCTGAAGACCGCAGACAAGGGCTCCCAGATTATTATTATTGTGCTGCAAATCGAACATGTATGCCCAAAGATCATCCAAATCATAGTAGATCGCCAAATCTTGTATTCATAGGACACTACTAGGAAACTGCATATTTGTGGCACACTTTTTTTTTTACTTTCTGTGGCGCATATTCCATGCGCCACAGAAGTCGCGTCACTAAATTTTATTTCTGTGACGCATTGAATTATTAGATTTTTGTGGCGCATATCCACGATATGCTTCACAGAATTCTCAAAAAATTCAAAAAAAGGAAAAATAAAAATAAATAAAATAATCTGGAAAAAAACTAAATATGTGAAATTCTTGAACATTTATTAACATTGCGAACATATCTCAAATCATATTAAAATGACAACTTCCCGCTCGGTCACGCATCCTCTAATTACTCCAACCAAAGCAGGTTTAACTTCTATGTTCTGATTAATTGAGCTACCCTTATGCTACTATAGTTCTTATTCATATTAATATCATATCAACCCTCTTAAGACAAGAATTTCAAAAAAAAATCAAAACTTTCAAAAAATCTAAAATTTTGAAAAAATCAAAAATATATAATATTTTTAAAATGAAATAATTTTAATAATTCAAAAAAATTCTAAAAAATTAGCTTTTCCAAAAGTATCAAAAAATTCTTAAAGTTGAAAATTAGAAAGAAACTAAAAAATTATAAAATTTAGAAGAAAAACTAAAAATTCAATATTCATAAAAATCAAACGAATATAGAAATTTAAAAATATTCAAAAAAAGTATTTTTTTAAAAATTTAAAAATTTAATATAAAAAATAAAAAACCTAGAAGTTCAAAATTTTGAAAAGATTTTAAAAGTTATAAATTTTAAAAAACCTAAAATTTTAAAAAATCTAGAATTTAAATTCGCCACAGAAATGTGTATTTATGTGGCACATATATCAATATGCTCCACAGAAAGCCTCAATCCTGTGGCGCATTTTTTTTATGCACCACAGAATTCCAACAATTTTGTGAAGCATATTTTTTTTATGCGCCACAGAAATAATTTTATGAAGCACGGTTTTTTAAATGCGCCACAAAATCTATTTATATCTATAAACATTTTCCTAGTAGTGGGACAACTTCAAAATCTCAATAACTCAAGATCCATATGCCACCGCAAAAGGGTAAACTGCCAAATGCGATGAAGCTTTCATAGTCGGTTGGTTTAAAGAACAATTCTGATATTGCAGACGGTGCTTCTTTAGGTTCTCACTATGATAGTGAATATGGCAAACATACTTGAGAATGCTCCGTTACATTCGGCTTTTGGTATCAGATGCATGTTCATTTTTCTTTATTTTTAAATTTCATTTGGAGTTCAACAAACAGAATCAACACATGTTTATATTGTGTCAATTCATCATACAAATTACATATTTAGTAGCACTAATCCTATTATATTCAAAATGACATACAAATTAGAGTTGCTAAAAACGTTTCTTGGTTTATCCATTTTCTTTCTCACATTGCCTTCTTATGTCCTCATTTACCTGTTTCTGCATGTTTGCTTCATCAGACAATCATCTCTCTTTGGACAGATGAAGACACAATATGTCTTGATCATCTAACAAAACGCAATTTTGCGCGGCAAATTTGCAAGATCAGGTGAGGATTATATATAAAAATACAAAGCTATTAGAATTAGACATCTCAAAAAATTACACTGTAGTCCCAAACAATAGAGAAGAGATAGTTTCATTGACCTTTACTTGATGCTCGGAGGACGGCTTGAAGAAGATTTTCATGTGTGTGCGGTGTCACCAAAATAGAGCATCATCTCACCATCATGGAGAAAAAAAAATTTAAATGGTATTTTCAGCAGTGCATCAAAATGTCACAAAGAAAACGGCTATGTGGTATGTACTGGGACAACCTTTTATTTTAATAATTGATCAATGTATGGATAAATTGGTCATAACCGAAAAAAATCCCAACCACTTGAATGCTGAAGTATAAAGAAACTGTCAAATGTAAGGTGATCTAATTTGTGTATCAACCAAGTGACAGTACAAATATACAACTAACTTATAGGTACATGAATATGTATGCATCATCATCTAGTAATAATATACACTAGATTTAAATGTGCGCCTTGGCGCACGATCCCGTGAAATTCGCATTGATTAGCGGTCTGTATAACAGCGATGAAAATGACGTGGGTAAATGATAACATGTTTTTTTCATTTACCAAATGAAAATAGTCGTCGTATCCTATGAATCCACCTGCTTTCGTGCATCCCCGCATTCCTCCATCAACAACCATCTGATTCAACTCCAGGGACCGCTGTGCCATAGCTATTTTTATATAAACATGCCTACCTCTTGGCGCACTCATTGGGCGATTGTGTGAAAACTACCCAAACAACACCGAACACCCCCTACCATTCCTCTCCCTAGTCTCCTTCTCTCAAGCCGAAATTATCGGCTGCATCAGAGTCCTCGACGACTGCAATGATGTCCAGGACCACTACATTTCACCGAAAGAATCCCGCTACACCACCACAAACAATCTACATACGCTGGAAAAGACCAGCATATCCTAGTGACTTGGCTCTCTCAAACTGAGATCCATGTATCATGTATGTTGTTCGTTGCATCCGCAGCCTAGGACAAAGATCAGTGTAGGTGGCCACAACATCCTGGAGGTGGTAGCATGTGATGAGCAGAGACCACAATATGTTGCTTAGAAGCTGACCATAGTTGCAGCAGGTAGCTTCAGAGTTGACAGACTTTCCTTGGTGACTGAAAAATTCAGAAATAAAGGAAATAAATGCTTATTTTTATTTCTCTATGCTGAATGACATTGTGGAGGCCAATAACCGATGATGCACTGATGATCACATTGCTTATACAATATGTGGTGAGCTACCGGCTAACGAAGTTGCTTGTTCTGCAGTGCTAGAAGCTTGGAGAGGTAGCAGGTTAGATGAGAAGGTAATGGTTGTCTTGCCAGCCAGCTGAATCAGTATCAGTCCGTGACCTCTCAAGGAAGTAGGGCAAAAGCCGATTGCTAGATTGTCCGCAGAGCATATTTGCCATTCCAGGTCGTGGTAGCAAGCAGATTTTGGCCACCATGCCGATTTTCCATCCAATCCAATTACTATCCAATCAAAGTATTAAGAATAGTACTTCTGGAACTTTGGCTACATGCCACACCACTTGTTCTTAACCACTTGATACATGGTGAAACTGTGACGAAGTATCTATCAAATAGACTGAAACAATGTTGGTTGATATATGCATTCCTCATACCAGTTTGTTAGGTTGCAACAGTAGGCTAGGATTTTAGAGACCACTTAACCCAAACTAAGCAAAGCTATGTCCAGACCTTTTCATAATTCAAAGTTATCGTGGAACAATGCATGATTTAAAACCAAACATAACAAAGCTATATATCAGAAAATGGACTTTATTCATGATGCAATAAATGTGTGTACAATTAGTTACAACAGAATGAACAATTTCATTAAAGCATGCCATTCATAATCCTGATCAGCTAAACTTCAGGAAGTATATAATTTAAATGACACTACAGAATCTTAGACATCGGGGCCTTTTTTCTTGGATTGATGACAAAACACAACGTGCCAAAGGTTTCTACTATGCGAATTTAGCAATGGGGGAGTGCAGACTGGTACTACAGTAATCGAATTATCCAATTGGTTCAATGAATTTTGGCGATATTGCTTTAAAAGACACACATGAGCTGGGAAGAAGTTATGGTGAGATCTGAAATATGTTAATACTGAAACAACACTTGCGCCGTGGTTGGTGTGTGAGCTATTTTATTTTTGCATCATGCCAGCATTCCTGTAAAGGAAACAAAAATCAGTAACAGTTCTGATAATTCTATATACTGATATACGGCATAATTCTTCAGCGCACCGAGAGCATTGAAATCCCATGGTAAATTCTCTATGTTTATTTTTTGTTGTCAGATTGAGTTTTTCCAAAGGATTTACTTGCATTATATTTGAAAAGAAAACTTTTAATATGAGACCTCTCAGAAGGAAAAAAATAATCATGTGATATAACAAAACAAACTATTGTTGTGTATGATTCAAATGGCGGTGACATTGCAGCCCTATAAATTCAAAATTTGTTTTACCTTATTTCTACTGCCACCAGAAACAATCATAAGATAGGGCAAAACGTTAGAAACTCCTATTTCAGTTTAAAAATTCCCCCTGACAACTTTTTTGAGTCAGAGCAGGATATTAAACTAAGTCTGTCATGTCCAAGAAGAGAGGCGTTTCACAGTTTTTTCTTTTTTATACTTAAAGAATATGTGGCATCCATCCTCATCAAATTTATAGCAAAACAGTCATCGAGTATAAATATGAATACCTTTCTTTCCTGAAGAGCTTCATTCTTAGGGGTAGGCTGAACACCTTATTGGGAAAGAGAGAGAGCGTCATAGCTTTTTCCAGTAAAAGCAAGATTTCTTTTCATCTGCATTAGAAGTAGAGGTTAGTCCTGAAGATGATTCTTTTTCTGCCACTTTATAAGCTGGTTTACCATGAATTAACACTTCTTTTATCATGATGGCATGACAGGAACTCACCTGTGTCTTCTTGGACATGAATCTTGAGAATAATATCAGCATCTTCAGGCCAAAGTGTTGTCAGGAAAGCTCCACATCTCATCTTCTAGCCAACGGATTCACATGCCTTGATTTTGAGTGTGCTCCCTCTAGGAATCGATGGATCTGATCAGACGCTTATGTTTTCACCATTGCCCACTCGGCAGATGAATCCTATTTTCAGAAAATTCAGGCCTTTGAGAGAATACTCCTCCAAACATATGAGATGCCTTTCTTTGGAGTAGCATTCAACATCAAATACCATCCAATCATACCGCTTAGTTTACAACTGTGTGGAGGAACACCAATTAAGGTTATTTTCTAGAATTCACGATTAAGGTTTTTGGGAAAGGGCACATCATTGAATATCAAACAATTTCCTCACGGAAGTGAGCTTCCATGGTGGGACAGAATTAGCTTGCCGCAAAGTTCCATGAAACTAACAATACAAACTAAAGATAATTTTAGGCAATTGCCAAATACTACTTAGCAAAATGCTACTCATACAGTAAACAATTACAATCCATATTGGTGCTTCACTAATTTGAATATAGATTTTTCTCAAGTACTCCCCATGGATTAGTTCACAAATTTTAGGTCAAGTTAAGGGCAGAGGGCAAAAACTGCTCTGTGTAGCCTATACCGGTAACTTGGTCTGTAATCTTGGGCAGCATGGCAATAGGCCTCAACTCTTCTCAATAAGCCTAAAGAGCAATCGCTGGATTGCATGGAGAACCAAAATGTTGTTCCTTTATGATGAGGAAACAATGATTTAGTTTATAACCAATTAGCATTTCGGAACTAAATTTGTACCAAACAAAAAGGCATAACATCAAGAAAATCGACCCCATCACTAACCACTCAGCGGTAATTCAGCCCCGGAATCCATCATAAAAAGGAAAATCGAATTAACATGTATCATGGGAGACTATATCTGATATGCTTGTATCATTTGTCCTCTAACCAAAATAGATCCAACCCGAGTGTCTTATCAGCTTCTGCAATCTTTGTGATGATTCCGTCTAGAGAGCATGGTGAGGTGAACATATGTCTCTCTTTTATACTCCTACCACAATACATGTAGATTTGTTTCACATAAATGACAATATTAATGAGGCTACCTTCTTATGGTAATAGTGTTGTATTAAAAAACAAACATATATAAGCAAGAAAAAGACATCACTCATATTCATCAAGTCAAATTTCTTACACAGAGTAGACAATACATTAAACCCAGATCATGCTTTCTAGTACACGCTGCTCAGAACCTAGTTCATCCGGACGAAAAATAATTGTCAACCAAAAATAGCGCCTTCAACCAAGAATAATAGTCCCATGTTAGATTTCACTTGAGTGTAACAGAAAGAAATACCAGTGAACTGTGAAGCCTTTATCATGTCTCTTTTACAATTCTAGTAGGCATCACATTCATAAACCTCTCATCAAAAGACCAACTAATTCATACAAGAAGGCCCTTTTATTTATCTGGACACTCTTTTAACTTTTAACTATCATCTTGATTGGTTCATGCCAAGGGAAGACTATCATTAACCTATTTCCTGAACTCTATCCATAAAAAATAATTCAAACTAATTACAGCAAAGAAAGCCACTGAAGTCGTAACGTCCATTCTTTAACCTATTTCGTGAACTCTTTTCGTAAAGAATAATACAAAGTAATTCCGAGAAGAAAGCTGTTGGTACAATATTATTCCTAGCATTTCAAATTTAGAGAAACTCAAATCGAAACCCTGCCATCGTACCTACCATATTTTGCAAGATAATTCTGAAACATAGACAACGCTATTCAGATACAGAAGCACAAATACTTACACGAGCAGTAAAAGCTAGGAAGGCATATTCAAGGATCTGCAGATGCTTCAGATCAGTCAAATGGGGCATGATTTTTCCAGTATTAATCCATCAGATGGGGAAAACAACAGAATAACTAACTTGGCTTGTCAAGAATTAGTGCAGCTATGCATACCAGACAACTCTTGTACAGCCCTACCAAATAAATTATTAGAATTAAACAAATCTCAAAGAAGAAATAATAAGTGGCTGCAAAACATTAGAGCTCCCATGTAGCGTGAATAGTTCTTTGTATATATTGGGGTGTAGACATCTTATCTAAGTTTTAAAATCAGCCCTAACAAATAGAAGGTTCGGATATTTTTCTTCTTATTATGAGCAATATAATTTTATAGTAGCTAATTAGTACTGGGAGACTGCAACAAATGCAAAATTACAGGAAGCTCAACCAATATATTTCCAGGACCCAAAAATATATAAAAAATTCAGTCTTAGGAAATGATATACACTTGTAACTCAAGAATTAATATTTTGTAATAGAAATCCTTTCCCTTATAAAACTGCAATGGTCTAGCAGATTCAAGCTATTCTTCAACCATGAAAAGAAACTTCAAATATTTTACCATGATGTGATGCGAGGAAAAAACTAGTACATTTTCAGTGGTTCATGTTGGACATCATACATATTAAATATTCTAATTAAAAGGGAAACAAAAGACTGCCACCGAAGCCTTACATAAGAGGACCAAAACCAAGAGCGGAAATGGCAACATCCTACAAAACAAACATGGAAAGTTGTTGCTAACATAAGTTTGCGCAAGAATGGTGGGTGCACGATACCAATGGACATGTGAGGCAGATGAAAAAAGAGATTTTCCTACCAGAAGCTAAAACTTTACCATTCTCTTGTAACCATTGATGCTTGATTGTATAAATGGGCCATGTCCTCGCGTGCAGAAAACATTTCTGCAATATGTTGCTCACATGTACAAAGCAACACAACACCATCTTCATTGTCCTGCATTTTGTTCCAGATGAGATATATTGCACTAAAGAATGAAGAAAGCTAAGAAGATAGATAATAAAAGATGATGCACCTCCTTGTTTTATAGAGATAAATAGAAATCCATGAATAAATATGGATTAGAAACTTCATGGTCTCCGTCAATACAGAACATGGAAGCTAGACGCTCTGAACTTGTTACTTTTGACGTGACAAAAAAATTAGAAAAATACAAATTACTGAGAATGAACACCTGGTTGTAGTTCCATCAAACACCTCATAGGCATATATTGAAAGAATCCGCAGAGAGAAGAAAGAGAAGTCATATGTATGGAATCAAAAGAGGGGAGGTGAGTACGTAGATCGGGAAGGGAGAGAGGATTCGAGGGTACCTGCGAGCGGTGTATCGATGGAACCAAGGTCTGATTTTGGTTATGTTTGCATACCTGTATGCGACACCTGCGACAGCGAAAACATGTGGACTTAACTCTCCAAATGGTGCCCCTTATACTGTTGCATCATATGTGGGTCATATAAATGCGGCAACCTTTGGAAAGGATTGACAGCAATGAGAATATTTCCAGTGTATGTCTGCCCAAATGAAGACATATCAGCCATACAAAACATCAAGTGAGTTTCAAACTTTAAACCCAGATAGTATGGCTGACATAACCACAGCAAACATACATAGATTTCATTAAGTTCATACCTGATCGCCAGATTCTGCAAAACTCCTGGCTCATGGAGATAGGAGAGTTTGGTCATGTCATCAACTCCACCGGTAGCTGCTTCCATATCTTTAGGATATAATTTCAACAAATTTGCAATGATCTAAAATTGTGACACTTACATATAAGTAGCAGTATTATATCAGAATGAATTCCTATATAAAAAAAAAGGAGCAGAATTGTTCAACGCAACTTACCTTTTTCCCATTGGTTGCTTGGATCTCGGCCTCTTCGCCATTGATCTTAACGACCTCTCCATCAACCCAGGCAATATCAGTATCTTCAGCCCATACATGTGAGCCTACTATAATATTAACTTTCGTCCCCTGAAAGGTAGAAATTAACTTATCTCAGTTATGCTTGCTATCATCTATGGGAGCCTCTGACGAAAATACATTTGCATTTATTTAGACTAATGCCGAAATATTGCAATCATGCTGCATAGACGAAGGACAAACATAATTGGATGTGCCTAGACTCGAAATCAGTTGCCCCAATCAGGAAGCTGGAATATCCAACGCAATGCCAGACAATTCCACCAGATCCTTGTAGGCTGTTAGCGACGGGGCAGATGAACTCATATCGGAATTGAACAACGACCATGATTCAGATAAAATAAATTGAACAACGGGAACCTGTCGGAATGGCGCGCTTGCCACCGCTGCACTGCACTGCGCATTACTCAAAGCGGTAGAGCCGACGCAAATCAGAAGGCAAAATTACCATTTCGCCGGCCCTTGGAGGATGATTATTTCGCCGGCCTGAGGATGGTCAGTTGTAGGCTGTTAGCGACGGGGCAGATGAACTCATATCCCTCTCCCCCGCGCACGCGGTCGTGCTCGTCCGACCAACCACGCGCGCGCTGTCTCCAGTCGCGCGCTCGCCGTCGCCGCCGCAGTCGCTGCCGTCGCGCAGGCACACGCTTGCCGCCGCCATTTCCAGCCGCGCGCTCGCCGCCGCCGTCGCCAAGCGCGCCTTCGCCGCTGCCGTCTCTAGGCGCGGGCGGCCGGGGCCCAAGCGTCGTGCTCGTGCGCGTCGGCCCGCGCCTTCGCCGCCGCCGTCTTCAGGCACGCGCTCGGCTCCGCCGCCCGGGCGCTTGGTCGGCGCCGCCGCCGCTGCCCTGTTCTTCTCGGTTGGAGATAGGGCGTGGAAACGAGAGGGGATTGGGGAGGAGATGGGGGCGATTGGGTCAGGTAGGGTTTCGGGCGCGGTGAAGATATTTTGCACACTAGCTGGCCACCCCCGAAACGAGCTTTAGAGACTGACATGTGGACCCGCCGAACCGTAGGACCCAAACGCAGCCACATGCGGGTAGACAACGGCCAGTGCATGTCTTTCCCTAGTGCGCTGCTTGTAGACACGGACGGCTGAGATCGAATGTTAGCCAAGCACAGTAAAGATCTGACGGCCCACAATCATTAACCGCTGTGAAGCCCCCTATGGGGGGCATCAATTATACCTTTAGATGCTATTCAACACCTAGGGTGCATGCTATGTTATTTTACAATCCAATTTTTCTTGCATTGTTGCATTCAAAATATATGTTTGAAATAGAAATAATTACGCTCATATCGACATAAGAAACACAATATATAAGTCTTAACAACATAGAAACAAAAACAAAACATCATGTATACATTTTCTTACGTTCTTCTTGACTACCGAGGTAAGATAAAAGTTTATGTGACGTAAAAATAATGCATGGTTACGAAGAAACAAGAGACGTGTAGAATATTTGACTTCCGAGGTAAGATAAATGTTTATGTGACGTAAAAATAATGTATGGTTACGAAGAAACAAGAGAAATGTAGAATACTTATTCTTCACTCTGAGTGTCAAATAGTGCGTCAACATCTAGTAAATCATATACGTTCAGTATTCATAAACTGTATTCGTGTTTTACCTTTCATGCATTTACACCTGAAGGAGCACTTGGAGCATTGGAGAAAATGGGAACTGGATTTATAGGATAACATTTCATATGGACGGATATATAGGTTCCAATCGACAACTGGGCAGGGAGGAATCAGTTAAGCTCCCTGAGTACTTTTCAAACTTTGCCACGCGTCCTTTCTTTGATGTTTCCATGAGTGAGCATGACGGTATAACTCTAGCTATAGCTACTTTCACTCACATGCTTGCAAACGTATATACGGCCGGCATATCTGCTGTTAATGCATGTGTGGGTGGTGGATCATGTTCAGGTAGTGCAGAAATGAAACATTGTTTTTTGAATTTCTGCATAACAAATAATGGCCATGATTTCTATATATCATATGCAGTGATTTTATTTATTCTGCGTCTGCGGTTTAGTCAAACTCAAACTTTATAAAATTTGACCAAATATATAGCAAAACGTATCCACATTCATAATACAAAATTTATATAATATAATAATATGGTCTACAGAGATTTTAATAATACAGACTATGGAGCTTATAATAATACTCCTCCCGTCTCGGTTTAACAACCATGCAATCATTAATTTGGTCAATAAAATATAAATTTTATGCCTATAAAATCTATATCATTAGATTTGTATGCAAAAAAGCTTTCCAATGATATAATTTTTGTGACATATATTTCATATTTTATTGACCAAAATAATGGTCAAAGTAATTTATTAAACTATGTGCGTGCATGTTAAACTAAGACAGAGGGAGTACATGATTTCTATATATCATATCCGCCAAAAAAATTCAAGTTTACTAAAATTTATATAATATACCCTCTCAAAAATAATACAATAATAAAGTATATGGAGATTTAATAATACTAAAAGTCCCTCAGATTCAAACTAATTGGATGTATCTACATCCTAAAACATGTCTAGATACATCCATGTTTTGGCGATTATTTTAAACCGAAGGGAGTATTAAATTTTAGTTGTTGATATCTTCTTTGCTTATTTAGGTAAACTTGAAAAATATTGACTTTCATTATACCCAAAATGCAGACTAATTGTGAACGAAGGGAGGTGGGCGGAGCGGAGCATGATTGGGGTGGTGGCGCGTGTCCTGCAACATCCCGACGGGGGCTTCACGAGCACGGGCTAGGTGGGTCTGTGCTTGGCCGGGCCAGGTGGGCCTAGTATGCCCCTTGTCGGCATGTCCGGACTGGTACCGCCGCTGGCGGTGGAGGTGGTTCCATCCTGCGTGTCCAATACCTCGCCATTCCTCGGTTTTGGGATCCTCCTTGGTCCTGCTGGCTTCGGTTCGTTGGTCGCAGTTAGACGGTGGTGGTATCCCTATGGCCGTGGTGGCGCAAGTTGGTGGGCGGTGCGTCTGGTGGAGCACGATGGAGCGTCCGGGGCAGGGTTGCGAGGGTCGGGAGAAATCTCTATCGGTCTGGCCGACACCGACGCGGTGACGCCTGCGGGCGCCATCTTGCCTTCCTGAAGGGCGTTGGGTGAAGCCTTCCTCCCTTGTCCCTGCGCGTACAGGGGAAACCCCAGGATTAGTCCGGGCAGCAACGTCGTCGTCGTCGCATTCCTTCTTGGAGGTGTTGTTTGGTACGCGGGGCTTCAGAGTGCTAGGAGCGTGGTGAGAATTCTCCGGAAGGCGCGGCGTCTATAGGACATTTTCGTTTTCGTCGATCCGACCTTGTCGACATTCTTTCTCCTTTCTTTCTTTTGTGTTTTCTTTTGGGCGTGCTTATGCTGATGCCCCAGCAGTTGTACCGTGTGACAGTTGTACCGTATGATTGCTATATAAATATAGCGGGGCGAAAGCCTATTTCAAGAAAAGACGAAACCTTCTTATTTTTCTCCTTACAAAACCGACGTGGATGCAAACATGCATGTCATGGCTCATGACATGGCAACGCCAGCATTATCTTCGTTAGAAATACATCGGATGCAGTCGGGAGGGCGTGATCTCTGTTAAAGATCGCTAATTTATGTAAGTACATGACACTAGTAGTTTTGTCGTATGCCTACTAGATGACATTAGAAGGACCACGGTATCAGTGTGACATTTCATCCATGTCTCGCTGGCATCGTTGGCACATTCGTGCATATACATGTCAATGATTGGAGACTGCTATGTAGACTTTATTCATGGAGTATGGACAAACAGCTAAAAGTGGAACTATATTAGTTAGGTTGTTGGTCATGTCAAGAGGAGTACAGAAGGTGTTGTCGGTCACTCGGTCAGTACCAACTAATACTTATCACAGATTAGCTAAAATGTAGGATAAAATGTATCTAGATGCATAGAATTTGTGATAAGTATTTAGGTCCGAAGATAAGCATAAACTTATATTCAAATATTATGGCCCTTATAAAGGTGACACAGTATCCCTACATCCAGTCTTCAGTTGCACCGCTAGACAATCATAAACTTATGTTCAAATATTACTGAAGAAACTCATGCAGAAAATATTCAGATTCTTGATTTTTTGGATCTGTAATCTGTACAAGAGTTACAGAGTTGAGGACGGGAGAGTTCTTCTCCATTTTTCCTATCTCATCTCAATCCTTCTCAGGTATTCTTTATGGCTTCTCTTTGATGAAATGGTGATCTATCTCAATATGTTTGGTCTATCGTGTTGGATTGGATTGTTTGCAATGTCAATAGCAGCTTCATTCCTTATCGAAAAAAAATAGCAGCTTCATTGTCACGGTAGAGCATTAGTAGACCATGCTTATAAAGCCTCAGCTCTACTAGAAGAATTTGCAGCCAAAATAGCTCACATATCCCATGAGCCATAGACCGAAATTATGCCTCCGATATTGATCTTCCTACCACATACTGTTTTTTACTTATCCGTGACACGAGGTTCCCCCTCAACAAATGCACAATAGCCTGAGGTGGATGGGTGGTCATTGAGGTACCTTAAGATTCTATTCACGGCATGAGTGCGGATTTGTTGCCACCAGTGGGTACTGCCACCCCTTTGGCTGCCGTGTGATCTGGTGTTGGAGATTCGTGTGGAGTTGTCAGTACTGACAAGGCCCATCATTAGATGCTGTGATACACATGGTTTGGCAAGATTAATGTCCTAAATATTCGTCGATTAACATCAATTTGTGTCAGTCGTGCAGCAAATTTCTGTCAGGTGTATTCATGCAACCTGTCCCTGACGTTATGGCTTAGGTGAAAAACTGTCATATGTCGGGCCGTGGCAGAGCTTTCTTCATCAGTATGACCACTGAATGTTGACCGGTCATAGCTGGCTACAACAGTCACACGAGTTCACCTGCATATACAAAGAAAATGACAGCATGTCAGGAAAATCATTAAATGTAATCGACCCAAAGCTACAATATGAACACATTTCAAACAGTGAATATTGGTAAGAGCAAATCCACCAGCACACCTAAATAAATAGGCGTCGGTAGGTACGCAAACACCTGCTTTCCAATTTGAGGAGAGGTTGCACACGCTAGCGATCCGGAAATAACGGTCCCAATTTGTTTTAAAATTGCATAGAATTTAAATATTGCAGAAAAAATATTGGATTTTGATTGAATTTATACAAAATTTGCAAAATATATATACAACCAAACAAAATAATCTAATCTAATGGGGGCGATCGAAGCCATTGTAGTCAAGGATGATGTCGGCATCATCGCCACCGCTGCCGTCGTCGTCCGAGACGAAATCGAAGTCGTTGGAGGAGTCATCCTCCGGCTTTACCGCTAGTGTGGGTGCCCATGTCAGTACCGAAGAAGGCCCGTCGAGGTCGACAACATTGTTGTTGCTATCGATCGCCAACCACCACTCCGTCTATCATTCGGTCGCCACCAGCACGTCTTCGTTGAACGACCGGTTTAGCGGCAAATGTTGCCCTAGCGCGTTCTCTGGATCGTCGGCGTCGTGCTACACCGCTGCATCTCCAGCTCCACCTCCCAACACTTCTTCTCCGGCTGCGATGGCGGTGGCGGGAGAACCGACGAAGGATTTGCGCCCTGCGGCCCCGAAGTACATGCACCACCCACGCAGAGGTGAATGTGCCTTCTCCTACTTTGGGCAAAGGGGCGCCGGCGCCAAGGATGACGACCTTGACGCGTCGTGGATGATGATCCCGCCGCTCCATCCCGGCGGCGGGTAGGGCGCCGATTGCTAGCGGCCGCCGGAGCTGGAGCGCGACGATCCCCAATGCGCCGCGGGAACGACGGACAGGTCTACGGGAAAGCACACCGGTTGGCGAGGAGGCTCGCTGGATGGCCGCGGGCAATAGCCATACACGGCGAGCGTAGCATCGATAAAACGTGTGCCACCACGCTCGCCAGCCAACATTGTTGAACCGGCTGGTGTCAGAGCCAGCAAACCTAGCGCTCTCCTCCTTGCACTCGCGCTAAAGCGATTCCGCCCAGCTGCAGCTTGTCCGCACGCACCCCAGCTCGACGCGCTGCTACACCGTCATCTGCACCTAACGCTCGTCGATGGGCGCGCGGATCTCTGCGTCCTCCGACAATGGCAGGATGTCGTAGCCAGTGTTCAACATTGCCACCCGTGCGGGACGAGGTACTCCGGCAGAACGAGCTGGTGGGCTTGGTGATACACCACCGCCTCGTTGAGGGTGAGGGTGTGCGGGCTATCTTCGTTGACTCCAGTGGTGTTTCTGCTGACCTCGTGATTGTGCGCCATGAAGGTGGAGAGAGGAAATAGGAGTTGTCGGCGGCTAGGGTTTGTCGAAGGAGGATAGCAGTGGAATGGACGAAGATGGGAAGGGAGGAGTGGTTTATAGCGGATGGTGTTGCATGTTGATGAGCGGGGAGCTCTGTCGTCGCCTCGTGGACCTAGCGGACGACGTCCCATCACATCGTCTCCTCGGGAACCGGCGCATCCATTGAAGCTGATGAACGACCTTCTCCACGCGGGCATTTAATCATGACGGGCGGCTACTCTCGCTGTCAGGCTGGCCCCACATGTCAAATCCGATGTGGCGTGAGGCGCCGACGCACCCGTTTGGTGCACCACGCGAAGGGGCCGGCACGAGGTTGTCGGTGGTTGTATTGGACTCCGAATGATGCTTACGTTCTATTGGATGCGCCGGTGTGGCCAAAAGATAGCGCCAAATCCCCAAATCGCTATTGGGGTTTCTATTGGGGCCGACGGTGCAGCAGCGGAGGAGTGCCGATTTTTGGAGCACAAGCTACCTAAATCTCCTTTGAAGTTTTTAATAATTCAAGTTTGGCGTGTCAAGGTTCCAAAAAAAATTGACCAAAAAATTTATATGTAGAAACTAATATGATCTACCAACAAGAAAAAAATCTCACCTCGAAAGATTGAAAAATCTAGCATGTGCTACACAAAAAATAACAAAATCTGCCATCTAAAATAGTTAACCGTGCAAAATAATGAGCTCTAAAATTTATCAGATTTTTTTATGATCAGAATATAAATTATTTCAGATTAAAATTTTATATGTTGGTAGAGCACATCATCATCTATAGCTAGACAGAAATAAAGTATGTGGTCGTGTTGGCCTCTCGGTTCCAAGTTCGGCTCAAGCAGTACTAGTAACACGTGTGAATTAGGAGAGAGAAATGAGTTTTTTAGACCATGGAATAAATACAGGTTGTTACAGTATCATGGCAGCATAGGAGTACTTGCAGGCTTGCAGCACAAAGTCTGACGAGCAGCCTTCAACACTGCGTCAACTGCAAAAGTTTCCTCTCTCCGTGACGCTGTGTGGGACAGGTCATTGCACTAGGGGATTTGCAGATGTGCCAGAAGATTATACTTTGCCTAGGTACGGGAGGTGTGAATCTACATGCTCAATCGAACGGCTGGGAGAAGGGGGGCAGTACCCACCGGTGGCAACATCATATTTACCTTCACGGCATTCATGTGAGATGTCTTTAATTCATGCATAAACTGACTAATGACGCTCACAGCAAATCCTATGTGGGGGCAAGTATGAGAGAAGTATATTAGCCTTCTATCTAGTCTCTGATAGTGCTCCCGATCAACAGGTGTGCCCGCATCATAGCTTAAACGATGATTCTATTCTATGGGAGTTCCTGCAGGACGACCCCAAGCATACCTATCTCTTTGAATAGTTCCAATGCATACTTTCTTTCTGACATAAAAATAACTTTTGAGCTTCGTGAGACCTCTATGCCGAGAAAATACCGCAGCTGACCAAAGTCCTTCACTTCAAATTATCTGCTCAATGATGCTTCACATCATTGACTTCCTCCAGGTCATTGCATGTTATCACAATATCATCAACATACACTGTTAACACAACAACATTATTATCAACATGTTTGTAGAATAATGTATGGTCAGCATTGCTCTGCTGGTAGCCTCTTTTCAGCATGGCTTGTCTAAAACAATTAAACCACAACCTTGGTGATTGTTTTAGACCATACACTAATTGACATAGCCATAACACCCTTCTAAAATTTCGCTTTGGTTCAAAACCAGGTGTAATGTCCATATATACTTCCTCATGGAGATCACCATTAAAGAAGGTATTTTTGACATCCATTTAATAAATATTCCAATCAAGATTTACAACACGAGAAATGAGTGTTCATCTTTTCTAAAGGACGAGCCTAGTAGTTGGCATCAATTTGGGATGCAAATCCTCTATGTGTATGACAGTACATCGATGGATGTACGAATTGCAATCCGGTCGTGTGCTTTAATTCCCTCACATGGATTGATGGCTCGATGGTAAGATCATACAACAATACGTACGACAAAACTTGTATGAGTTGGCAAGACTGCTCTTTCTCATATCCCCTTTTGTCTCGGATCTTCGTTTTTCTTTCTTGAATTCATGTATCTGGTATCGTTGGGTGTAATCGGTTGAACCCTGGAGCGAACGTAACAGATGCCACTTATGACTTTCCCCCTCACCCCCTCTGGTGTTGCTATAGTAGTAGCAGCAGCAGTAGTAGTTTGTGAGCATGAAGCATGTTAAGATATACACGAGACTTTTTTTTTACTTGTTTGACATTTTTTAATATGTTTAAAATGCATTTCAAATAAAGAATGCATATGTACCCGGGTGGAGAAATATCATGTCCCCTATACGTACACTACATATTCATATAAATAAAGGTTGTGATGGAGCAAATGCCTTTTATCAATCGAACTCGTCTTGGTGGGGATAACTAAACAGTCTCGTCGCGGGCCACATGCAATTCGTGAGTATATGCCGAGCATTTCGAAATTGGGTCCTTATCTTCTATGCATCTTCCGGGAGGAGCTCTCATAGATACAGTGTTTTTCGCCATCCACATCATGAAACTTGTATGTGTGTGCCTGGTGCACGAAAACACAAGATATAACTAGATAAGCACCCACGTACCTGTCTAGCTTTTTACTACACATGTGCAAAAATAGGGATTTTGATGCGTGCATATATCCGAATATTAAGTATGTGGGCTGTGTGCTGGTGTCAAGGATAGGAGATAAGGACCTCGACCAACTAGGCACTAGCACCTGGTGGTATTGTTCACTGTATTCTGGATTCTGGAATATGCTGGCTCTGAATCCTATCACTAGACTGCTTTCATGTTATCCCTACTTCAGCTCACCTTTTGTCTGCTGTGGTATGTATATGATGGCTCAAATAACATCTGTATAGTGTTTAACTGTATAGACCGTCAGTCCAATCTCAGTTTACCTTGCATGTTAAAGCTCGAAATACTTGTGATAGGAACTTAAGGACTGCCAGAAAAAAAATATGTTTTGGTTGATGGACGATGTCGTGCATGGTGGTTATGCAAGAGACATCAGTCGCCAATAATTATTACTCCCTCCGTCCCAAAATGTAAAGCGTCTAAGGACTGGCTAAAAGTCAAACTTTACTAACTTTGATCAAATATTTAGAAAAATATATTTGCATCTACAATATCGAATGAACATATTAAGAAAAATATATTTTATGGTGAATCTATTCATGTTGATTCAGTACTATAAATGTTTATATTTTGTGTATAAACTTGGTCAAACTTTAAAAAACGTTGACTTTTGATTAATCCTTAGACGCCTTACATTTGGGACGGAAGGAGTAACATTATCCATCATTTCTAACACATGTACGGGAATATATAAAACCTACTTGAGCTATAATTGGTTGTTGGTGATTTTGATTTTCTCGTCCACATGGCCATGATGAGTAGGATGCAAACCAAAGTCAAACTGTAGAGACAGCTGAGATCGAACATGCACGATGTGACCAAATTCAATGGAGTCAAATCAATCATCTTGGCCATCAATTATTAATTGATTGATTGATTGTTCATCAGCTCACAACCAAACCAGAAACATAATTAGATCATTATTGGTTCTTCACCTTCTTCCTTGGATGTGAAAGATCCCGTATTACACGCATGCAAGAATATATTTTATGCACTAAATTTATTGTAAGATCATCTAGGCAGTGGATGAAGTAACAATACCCAGTGTTCTACCGGCTAGCACCAGTGCACCTTATGGTGGATGGACTAAACGTTCTGGGATTATATTCTCACTGGTGCTTTATTAACCGAGTGGATAGTTTCATTTAGCATCCGATGATTGACTCTACTCGCTGTTTCTCAATTGGCAACCCTGCAGTTGCAGCGGATCTCTCCCTCGTCCCCCGTCAAGGGGCTGATGCTCCCCATCTTCACCATGGAGGCGCCGAAGTCCGCGAAGAACTGCTCACCGTCGTCGCTGTACTTCTGCACAAGCGCCATGGTGGTGCTAGCCACGATGTCCTCGTCGCCGGAGAAGAGGCCCTGGTCGGAGGATAGGAGGCCCCTCTTGGTCAGCAGGTTCTGGAAGTAGTGCTTGTCGAACGCGTCGGCGGAGTTGGCGTCGAGAGCAGTGGTCTGGTTACCGTCCCCGCCGGCGCAGAGGCTCTGCAGGACAGCGGCCATGGTGGAGTCCAGCGTCGGGTCCGCCGAGGACGTGGTGGACGTCAGGCGGTTGCTGAACAGCACGCACCGGGCTCGCCCGATCGTGTGGGCACCTATGAAATTTTTAAGGTTCAGAATTCAAGATCATCTTGCTCTTGACAAAACTGAAAATTTTGTGACAGTTTGCATGTGAGAAATGAAGTTTCTGGAATGAACAGAGTTCTTTTAACTCTGAATTAAGCATGGTCACACTGACTTAGATAGACAAGTTTTGCGATTAATGGGTCAACCGGTGTACCTGACAGGACCACGACATCTGTCGTGTCTAAGCCAACATCGGCAAACTTCTGTACGATCGAGCTGATCGGTTCGAACGGCGAGGGAAGGCCGTTGTCAGCTCCAGCCTGGTTCGCCACCAGACCGTCCCTTCTCCCTAGAAGAACATCGTAGTAAGGGCCTCCACTCTGAGCAAATCAGCAGATAATTACTAAATGATACTTTGGCTGACAAGCTGAACGTATCTGAAAAAGGAAATGGACTATAAGATGTACTGGTAAGATTCTCACAAAGAGTACTCCATAGCCAGCTGCAAGAGCTACAACGTCGGCACAAGACACCACCCCAGGGCACATGCTCTCGAGGTCGGCCTTTATCGCATCAATGACCTCGTACCCTCTAACAGAGTTCTGGTTGGGCTGCGCAAATTTCTCGCCGTCCTCACCATCCAGCAAGATCGAACCATCACACCCCTAAGATACATCACAACAACAACAAAATTCAGTAACTGCAACACAAACAGCAGAAGTGCAACAAACATCCGGAGTAAGTTCGGAAGAAGCATTACTTACATTGACAAAGCAGTCATGGAAATGGAGCCTGAGCAAGGAGGCCCCCATCCTCAGCTCATCCCTCATGGCAGCAAATACATGCTGTTGTACAATGGCGTACACACCGGGGCACGTGTCATCGTAGAAATCACTTGTTAACTCATCGCCCCTCGTGCCTCTGCAGAGGCACATTATAAGAAATGAGCACACAAGGAGCAATCTGCGGTGAGCGTACTCCATGTCTCAACTCTTATTCTTGTTTGTATACTGTGTTGGTCTGCCTGCATGGTTTATGAGTTCTTGGTTTGCTCTTATATAGATGGTTGAAAGTGATGGATCTCGGTTCCAGGTACGCCAAGTCGTCATGATAGTGGTGCGGCTGCGCATGCACTGATCTTCTCCTGTGAACAACTATTTTTGTAGCCAAAACTGCACATTGTGAATATGGCAATCGGCTGCAATGGTGAAGTCACTAGTGTGATGGTGCTGCACTTGCATGCTTCCGGTGACTTTTTGTCTCAGGTCCAAGAGGTAGTGGAGATCCAACCATATAAGAAATTGTAATGTATTGCATGTAGTTTCGTGTGGAAACTGTTCTATGTTGATATCACCCTTAATGATGCAGAGCCTGGTGGTAATGGATTGGATCTTGGCTAGCACTTAGCAAGTGCATGCATTTTTCAGTTAAGTATTTGGAATAGTGACATGTTTGCATTGTGGGGAAATTGATTAATCTGGTCCTGCAGATATTCAGACAAGGTTTTCAACGATAACTGAGTTGCAGTGGTGCTGTGAAGTGACTCTGCATTTAAAGTTGATTCCAGTTCATAGAGCGTTATGGCACTTCAAGTCAAACTTAACGTAGATCAGTTTATATTGTGACAGTGCTATCCATGTAGATTGGCATTACAGTAGAAAACTTGAATGCGAATTTAGGAACTCAAAGCAGCTGTGTTTGCGAGAACATATAGATATTGGACTTTATGAACATCTCGGTTTATTGATAAGTTATGATCCTGTGAGACTTTATTATCTTGGTTTATTTTTCACAAAATAATTTGAGATGAACGTATTTAGGCCTTTAGGCCTTTTCACGAAAATATTGAATACCAATTTAAACAAGGAACATATCAAAGTCCACCGAACTTCTTTAGATAAATTTCAGAACCAACCTTGATCAAATAATTTTCAAAAGCAAAAAAACAAAACAAAACAAAAAGGATAGGAATATCACATCGAGTTTAAAACATTATTTTAGAGGAACAGGATCATCGCCCAGTTGGCCAGTTCCATTGCATGAATATAACCAAAGTACAGTATAGCACTGACAGCTCCTAAACTATCGCCCAGAAACAGAAAAAAAAAAATCATCCAGATAGTCTCTCTGGCTTTTCAACAGGTAAAGAAAACAGATAATATGCCTGCAGCCAGACTAGACAAATGACATGCTACATGCTCAGGATTTTGACATCCAGCGCCCCAGGTGTACACAGCCAGTGCAGAGCTTCAGTAATAATTCGTTATTTCAGCCGTATCTTAGCCAGGGAACTTCCAGCAGTTTCAGGAGTGAGTCTAGGCAGGTGCGAGTCTTCTTCTTCAGGATTTCCATGCATACGTTTCTGATGATACAGCTTGGACCTTGCAGTAGATGCTGTCAAATGGCATCATGCATTAAGAAATCGTGCCCACGTCAAACTTGGCTCTTTCTTTCTTTTCATCTAACTTTGCAAGTCTAGAAAATACACCAGAGTGAAAGTCCACACCTATTTTAGTAGCCAGACAGTACAGTTTATTTACTGTTCTCCCACTGCTATACTTACTGAACAATAAGAAATATTCCCTCCGATCCAAATCCATTGTCACAGATTTAGGTAAAATGTTGCCTAAATCTGTGTAGGTTCATTGAATATGCGACAACTCATTTGGATCAGAGGTAGTAATTCAGTTTACATATTCAGCAAATCAATAGGAAATTTTGAATGCAAGTTAATGGGCAAGAAAATTCTGTAAGCAAACATTAACCTAGAAATTTTAACCAGTCAGAATTCAGGAAGGAGAACGATCACAGACAACTCAATCAAAACAAGAGTCAAAATACACTGGAGGATCATGTTATTCTATTCCCCACAAAAAGTCATCTTCCCCTAACAAAACAAGGATATAAAAGAATTATATTTTGTAGGTACATTGCAGGTTTCATAAGTGGAATACCAAGCAGGTTTCATTAAAGGACAGTAACATTTCTTTACCGTCTGTTCATGCAGTAACAGAAGAGATAATCCACGGTATAATATTGTTGTAGAATAGATAAGAATTTCATATCTTTAAAAAGTGCATAAAAACAGGGTGACATCAATATTTAACAACGACGGAAAACCAGTCGTACACAAAAGATACATATACTTGCAGGAAATAGATGGAAATAAGGAGGTGAAACTAAAATAATTTAAACATAAACATGTAATCATATTCATCCCCCACATCAAGAGGTAACAAGTGAGGCACAATAATTAGTACTAGATGCAGCACATATTTTAAATGTCTAGGTTCATTTATACAACTAAGCATTACGCACTAGAAGGTTGCTTGGTGCTACATATTCTCCATGGCTACACATTGTTCAAAACCACAAAAAGGCATGCCGCTATTAAGAAAAGAAAAAATGAAGTACATGCAAAACAGGGAATTTTATGAAGACAATAGTTCCATGATAGGCAAGCGAACCTGCAGACTTTTAGTGACCATCGGACGGCAATTCTGCAAAACAGGGAATGTAAGGTTGAGCATCACGGAATTCGCCTGAAGTGCTGATAACATGCACCTCCCGGCTATCCATATCATATGAGATAGTCTTCTCCTTCCGGTCAGTAAGGAAGACCAAATTACGATCTGGATGAATTGCAAACATCTTATAGAACTCATCCTCTTTGCGACAATGCCTTCCAAACAGCTCCAAAATGTTAACAGTATGCTTCAAGGTCCAGTTTGCACTAGCATAATCCTCGAGCGCCCAAACAGAGAGCTGGCAAACATTAAGATTACCTATACACCAAGCGTACAAGCGTCCCTGCGACTGTCCAATGGAGATATCCTTATAGCTCTCTGTCATGTTTTCCGGCATATGAATTTCCCTCCAAACTTTCCCCTCTGTGTCCACTGTGACTACTGAAGGTTCTCTGGTCATCAAATGCATGGTGCCATTCAGGAAGACACATTCCAAACCAGGAAGAGGAGTTCCTTCAACCCAGCCACTCTGCACTGTAGTCCATCGCCCAGTGTCTGATGAGTAGATCGTCACTTCTGTGAATTCCCGAGGGTGCAGCGCGTATACCACGAAACGGGAGGGGTCGGCTGGGTCGAAACCCAGTTTGGCTAAGTGTGGCGATTCTATAGGACAATGGGGCAGCTCAATCCACTTCTCAGTCGCCGGATTGCACACAAGAAGATCGTACTCATCGTACTTGAAAGAAAGTGATTTCCAGCATTTGCAGAGGACAAGGCCACCGCAGCAGTGTCCGGGGAAGAAAACTCTGTAGCGTTTGTCCAAGAAAGCGAGAAAGGGGTCGACCATAGGCGGGCCTCTCCCGGACAAATTGCAGAAGCGCCTCGTGTTCTTGTAGAAGAAGCCGGCCAGGGTCTGAGGACACCTCTTGCGGACTTGGTGGTCGGAGCAGAGGGCAAGCCAGGGCTTGGACACGCACTTGAAGCGGCAGAGCGACATGTAGGGCACCCGCGACAGGATCTCGACGAGGGGCCCCTCGGGGAGGCTCCCCAATGGCTCCTGCTCCTGCTCGCCCTCCTGCTTCTGCTTCTTCTTCGTCTACAAATGGGGGAGACGGCTCGATTCAGGTTCCCTTTGATACATCCAAGATCCAAAAGGAAGAAAGAGCAGCGGGCGGAGCAAACCTCACACGATAGCTCGCTGGTGGGCGACCGCGGGGGCGAACGAAATTGAACCATGGGAGCGTCCTTGTCTCGGATCCGTGCCTCCACTCGACGGTTGGCGGCGCAGGTCGCCGCGGCTCGCCGTCGCCGGGACACGAGGACGGTTTTGGGAAGCGGAGAAGTGGCCGAGTGTGTAGACCTTGCGATTTCTTTTCCCTGGGAAATGGAAAGTGGCCTGGGACACTGATCAGTGACATGTGGTGGGATTAGGGATGGCAACGGGTCTGCTCCCCACCGGGGAGTGCCATCTCAGAGCAATTCCAATAGTGTAGCCAGCTGCTGACTATAAGCCAAGTGCCATGTCATTTATAGCTAACTTAGAGCCAACATATACAATAGTGAGCTATAAAAGTGTAGTACTTTTACAATACATGGCCCACCTTTTAGTCTCACATAGTGCCTAGGAGCACGTGCTAGAGCTGGCTATAAGATAAGAGCCCACTCCTCTTCTCTCTCCTAATCTCTCTCCTCCAACTAAGCAAGTTTATAATATTTTATCTCTTATAGCCAGCTGACTATACCTTATTGTACTTGCTCTCATCCCCATCCCCATTTAGTAATTGGGGAGACTTTTTCCCCATCCCCATCCCCACCGGGTTCGGGGCAGGGACCGGGTTCCCCATTAAGAAACTAAATTCAAATGATCTTCTCATAATTTTATGATCTTATATATTTTGCACATAGAAGTAAGCAACTTTTTAATACGTTCGACATAAAATAACAAAAATTAGTATCATATGTTAAATAATATTGAAATATGCTACACGAGCCACATTATTACAACATATTTTATATAAAAACATACGAATTTATATGCATATACAATTATAACGGGGGATAGCGGGGAACGGGGATGGGGAGACCTTTTAATCCCCGTCCCCATTTTAGATTACGGGGATGAAAGTTGCCCATACCCGTCCCCTAATAGATGAATTCCCCACGGGTTTGCGGGGAACGGGGCCCCATTGCCATCCCTAGGTGGGATGGTGCCCTGATCTTTATTATTAAATTGCAATAGGTGACTGGCTGGTGTCACGCTTGGGCTTCGTTTTATTCTAATTTTATTTAGGCCTGAAGTCCTACGGCCCAATCTCCTCTCAATCTAGACCCGATCCAAAACAGTCAATACCGATCGAAATAGTAAATACCAATCAATCGACCATCTGTTTCCGACTCAATCTTAATCTTTGACTAGTGGAATGCCCGTGCTTCGCCACGGCTCCCTACCTTATGCCAGTCACAATATTACATGGATCTCTACTTTATGTAGTTTCACAAATATTACAAGTGTAAATGATGCGCAAAAACATTTAAGTACATAAAAATAACCACATAATATTTAAAATATCATAAGATCATATCACATAATTTAGTGTAATAATTATAAAAGGCAACGAGACCGACATATTATTTCTTATATTATTTATTAAATCCATGCTCTCTTGATCGTGAATAACATATGCTCGCACAACATCCTGTATGTTATTTTCAATGTCATTAGCAAGGTACTTGAGTATGTGTATCAAAAATCTCTTTGTCAACTCGTAGCCATCCTGCACAATCAATCTATCGAGTTAGCATGAAGTTTTATTTTCATAAAAATATAAGAATGTGAACATAAAGTACTCCCGGTGCAAATTGGATGAACAAATCATTTATCGCATGAAAGCATAAAAGAAAATACTAAGTAACCAAACAATTTTTTGCAAATAAATGGAAAATATTATTATCTCTTGGTCATTAGGATGATAATACTTTTTTTGTAATGATAACCACAGAAAACCACATGTCAGTGCTTGTTGGTATTGGAGTACTGAGAAAAGTCGGACAATCCTGCTTTCTTCCTCACCCAAATTTCCCCAACTTTAATTTTAAAATAACAAACTTTTCCCAATTTCACATTCTCCCGACACCACCGCATGGGTTACTCATGCCGCCTGTGGCCACACACGCCGCCAAGGTCACTCGCTGTTTGGCGTCCGTCCACGGCTAGCTCTCTCACGTCCATCCCATCCTCCGGCGCCGAGCCACTCACTGTCGGCCTCCACACCCCCGGCACGGTTTCGGCTGGCCTCCCTGCCATTCGGCGGACGGTTCAGGCTGCTGACCTCCCCGCCCTCCGGAGCTAAACCACTCCTCCATCAGCCGCATGGTTGTTACTCCGTCGTTGAAGAGTTGCCCGTGCTTTCCTTTGGTTCCCACGCGGGCCCACTATTACTATTTTTGGAAATATTCCTTTACCACAAATGGATAGTTTCAGTGACCTGACTATAAGCAAAAAAAAGGTCGACCTCGATGTAGTTCTGTCCAGGATAGAATGGGAAATTAATATGGCATGAACCAGAATCATTCAATAGATCAGTTTGAACCGTAAAATTGGTTTATAATACACAAACTTTATCGTTCATTTTTCTCCGCTCTTTCCCATTCTCATGGCACAACAAAAAAATTCATATGATAGAAATGTATTTCTGACATTGCCATATTTTTTATATGATACGAAATTAATTTCTGATATTACCCATAAAAAATGGTACAGAATTCCAACACGATTTACACATATGGAGATTAAACAAAAGTTTTATTCAGAACAAACCATCCATTGACATTTGGATCTGAAGCATTTGTTCTTGAGATTCCCTTCAACAAAAAAAATCTGTTTGAACAAGAACGATTGGCTCAATAAATATAATGGAGTATATGAACAAGAATTTTCTGCAACATGAAGTAGATAAATAAGATGCATGGACCAACGTGAGCCCTCTCCACGTCAGAAATTTACATCAGGCTACAATCATGTTCCACGGTCACAGGTTATCATGAATATATCACAGATTCTGCATATATTAACAAACAAGCAAAACAGATTTTGATGCCGGTTAGGGACCGTAACGTGCATTCTTTCGGGCGAACGACTCTTTGACAAGACCGGTGAGGGACTCGCTGTCTATGTGGATTCACATTTTGATGCCTACTTGGATAAGAGGAGGTCTATTACATGTTATGTGTTTACTATTGGTGGATGTATTATGAGTTGGAAAACAACATTACAACATGTTGTTTCTCAATCTACAACCAACACAGAATACATAGCTATTGCCGAAGCTTGCAAGAGTCTGTTTGGTTGTGTGTATGTTGAGCTTTGTGAAGATGATTCTTGCATGAACTTGTTTAGTGGCAATCAAAGTGACATATACCTTACTAAAGGTCAAATGTTCAATGAGAGCACAAAGCAATTGATGTCAAGTATCATTATGTTCGCCACATTGTTGAACAAGGTAAACTGAAGGTATGCCCTGCTGATATGGTGACAAAGCTAGTTCACGTTGACAAGTTTGAGCTTTGCTCGAGCTTGGTAACTGTTTAGCCTAAGTGGTTGTTTGGCGCAAGCAAGTGTTTACTATGTTGTTCAGAAGATTGTTGAAATTCATGCTACAGAATAAGCTTTGTCTCAACGTAAAATTTGTTATGTTATGATCTAATCCATAAAAAAAGGATACTAACATCTTACAAGCGAAACGAGGCTCGTCACCGAATGGGTTTGGGACGGGCATGCTTAGGCTTGGAACCAGGTCTCCAAGACCATCATGGAGCAAGAAGGAAAAGACCAGGCATGATGGACCCTACGGGGTAGGAAGAACATGAGGCTAGATGTAGAAGGAAAAAGAGATTGTTTTTTTTTTTGCAAAAAGAAGAAAAGATTGTCTCGACCCCATTAGTTACCGTTCGAAGGAACTAATATTCCAATCCGGTTACCACTAAATTCACTTTTCTGGGCCTGCCTATCAACATACCTCATCTTGGAAATCTTTAATCTCTTGGAGAAAATGTGTAGGTAAAGATGAGAGGTTTCAGAGACAGGACCGATACATGGAAAAATATCAGATGATTCAAGAGCTAAGATTCGCTACACTATAGCTAAAAAAGCAACTGCAACTGCAACAGATACAGATACAGATTGGAAAAATAAACCAAAAAATGTTATGAAATGACTGAAACTTCACACAAATTGACTTAAACATGATTGGAAAAATAGCTGAAATTCTAAGCATACATGTATTAGCAAATCATTAAGAATTAACACTCAACTTCTTTTCTACGGGAAACATTTAAAACTCAACTTGAAGGCAGTGATCTTGCCACTCATAAAAAACTATCGGTTGTTAACCTTTCGACAGTTCAGCCTGACCTCCCCCTGCTCTCCGGTGAGAACGTGTACGCTCGCCAGCTTCACCATGGACCTGGCGAACTGCTTCCGAAACTTGCGCGGCCCGACCGCGAACTTGGCGGCGATGAGCCTGGCCATGCCGTCGGACGCCAGCTCCTGGTCGATCTGCAAGACGACCTTCCCTGCGAGCACGCTTCGGTAGAAGGAGTTGTCGAGCCTGAAGGGCCCGTGCGGCGCCAGGAGGTTCATGGGGACGATGGCGTCGCCAGACTCGTTCTGCGGCGTCACCGTGTGAGGCGGGCAGCTGCCCTGGAGTGAGGCCCGCAGGCCGGCGTCCATGGTCTGGTCCGGCGTGCCGGTTTTCTTGAAGTCGTAGAGCCTGTCCATGACGAACATGCAGTGGCAGAACCCCATGGTGTGTGAACCTGTTTAAATTTACCGCTCTTTAGAATGTCAAATTGTTAATTTTAAACTATGGACTTCGTGAAATGTTCAGTAAAGGAGTGCACCTACCCAGCAAGGTGGTGAGATCAACCACGTTGAGGCCGATGTTACTGAAGGCCGACAGAGCGTCGGCGAACGACACGGACGGGCTGGGCAGATGAACCTCGGCCGCGCTGGAGACGGTCCCGTCGCGCCTCCCGGTGGGCAGCTGGTACCGCACCCTCCCCGCCATGGCCGCAGCATCCCTCGCGGCCAATCCGATAATGTCGGCGCACGATACAACTCCGGGGCATGCCGTCTCGAGGGCAGCCTTGACGTCGTCGATCACGTCGAGCATCCTCAGCGTCAGGTTGGGATCGGCCTCCTTCTCGGCCACATTGCCGCCGGCGCTGTCGATGAGTACCGAGCCATCGCAGCCCTGGTACGAACGATACCATGTTGTTAGACATCACATGAGGTTTTTCTTCGACATGTTTGCACGGCTATCGGGCAAACGCGATCGATCTCTGACAACATATGGTACGTACCCTGACGAAGCAGTCGTGGAACTGCAGGCGGATGAGGGCGGGGAGGACGGAGCGGTCTTGCGCGGCGCGGTGCTGGACGACTTGCCGGACGATGGTCTCGGCTCGAGGGCAGGACTGCGCGTAGAAGTGGAGCTGCAGAGGCGGTGCGAGATAAGATAAGATAAGATAAGATAAGATGGTTAGCTATTTTTGAGGAGTGCGGACCGGGTGGTTTGAGGGAGGAAATATGAATTGAGGACGTGGGGGTATTATTGTCCATCCTGAAAATGTGACACCAGGCATTCACCAGTTTGCTCTTAATAGTAGAGATTCTCGTACGTCAATAGAGGTGGTGTCCTCGATTTGGTGCTCCTCCACCCTGTTTCCGACCAAACCGGATTGATTCTCATATGTCAAAAAAAAAGTTATCCTAGCTCTTTGTCCCGTGAGAAACCCGGAAGCACGAAACGAAAAACCAAACGCCCCGCACCCACGGTCCTTCCTTCCCGAGCCGCCTCTGCGCTTTGGCCGTTTTGCTGCTCCATGCGCCTCCACGGCCGGTCACCACGCTCGCGGCCAACCTCCACGGGATCTCCTCCGACCAGCGCGCCGGACGTTGGAACGGGATCAGTGTCGGCCCCAAAACTCCCCGCTCCCGAGATCCGGGCCCTGCCACGGCCGAGTCCCGGCGCCGCGAGATCTTGCCGTGGATGCCGCCAACAAATACGATCCCCGAGCCCTTCTCCCACCTGCATCGATGCTGCAGTCTGCCCTGAAGCTGCCTATGTCGTGACTGCCTCCGCAAGGACAACCACTTCCTGGACGACGGCCCGCCGCCGCGGGGCGGGTCGCTCTGCCTCAGTGACCCGAGACTACTGCGCTTTCTTCTTGGCTCTACCTGACCACGCGCCCCTTTTCTTTCAACCATGCACATCTGCAGCAGCATTACCTAGGTCTTTTTTGGTTGTGATGGGGTCTGAAGTTCATGGCATGTACTGATTGGATGTGTGTATCAAGATTTGTTAGAGATATTACGTACTACAACTGAAGTTCAGAACACGTGAATCACACGCATCAACATGCGATGAAGTACATCATAAACGAAAGTGGACATTCATGGTGCAGCAGCTGAACGTATCTTCTCCCGGAGGACCAGCGGGATACTATGGCTATTGGATGCAACCGAATCTTGACGGTCGCACGGGATTGTTATTTCCAGGCTACTGGATGGCGGCACACTAGAAGGATTGAAGATTGAAGATGGATAGATTTTGCTTACTGTTCATCTTTGTGTGGCTGTTTATTGTTACAGCTTTAGCTTCCATATGATTGTAATAAGTGCACTATTTTGAATTTCGTTCTTTCAATAAAAGACATGGCTGTGTGCATCTATTGATGCAGAGGCCGGAGCAATGCTCCCATATCGAAAAAAAGCTGAACGCATCGCAGTGTTTGTCGTATATGAGATCATTAGAACAAGTTAATGTGCTTGCAGGCTTGCAGCCGGACAATTAAGCGACAGAAATTATGGCGACTTGCCAAAACCTAGGCTCTATAGAAATTGTATGAGGTCACACACTATGTTTATCCATACAAACATAAATTCATAGTTAATTTTTACTACTTTGGAAATCCTAGCTGATTTCATTGTAATGGCAAAATAAATGTCTACAAGTTTTTTTTCTGATAATAAATGTATAGAAGTATAAACATGGATAAAAAAACATGGTGTTTTGGTCAACAATCATACTCGGAGTATTATCAGTTGCGACAATTAATGTGTTTCTCTCAATATTTACTATTAAACGGGAATAGGTGATGTTGGTAGGTCAAAAAAATCATGTGGCACCTCAAACAAAACGGCAAACTAATAATACACGCGTTGCAAACTGGAGAGGGAGCCGGCGCTCGGCCGTGAGAAGGAGGACGCGAACGGGCAATCGAAGTAGAGGAGTAGGAGATGCAAGGGCCAAGGGCGATGAGGGAGCATGCGGGAGGAGGGGGGCATCGACGGGAGAGCGAGGAGCGCCTCCTACCTGCGTGCCTGATGTGTGAACGACAATGAAAGGAGCTTGATTGCGTTCGGAGAAAAAAGGAAAGATGGTGGCTGCAAGATTGCAAAGGGATTAGGCTTTACTAGGATGTCCATGGTGGGCTTGAAAGATGAAACCGGTTGGCCCACTTGGCCTGGTTGGCTAGCACGTTTCTTCCTCACTCTAAATAAAACAATTTATTTGTTTTTCATTTATAAACCTTTGTGCAATGAAATTTTTATAAATAGTATATTCAGTAAATTATCAAAGGCCTAAAAGCTCTGTCCCTTCAAGAAGAAAAACATTATTGAAATTCTCCATGCCCTCAAAATATTCAATATGCGATCAACTATGAGTTCACATCGGAGTGGGTGCTTATCGGGTAAAAGCGGTGGCCACGAGGTTTAGGTTTGACGATCCGTAGCGCCGCATTTCAGAAAGCTGAAATTTAATACATGTGTTATGTTTAATATGTGATATGCATGGCAATAATTCTTCGTAAAACCCGTAGCAACGCACGGGTATTCAACTAGTAATACTACTACTCCGTCCAAATAAAACGATTTTGAAAAAAATGATCATACCTGTGAAAGAAAAAGCACAAACTGACCCTCTGGCCAAACTATTTCACCGGACTAACCCTTATGTGGTGCCCTTGCTATCGGCGCCACACCTCACTGTGTGGCGCCCATGTAAACGGCGTCGAACATTCAGGAGTGTGCCGCCGCTCGGAAGGGCGCCACACATCCATACCGCCCGCGCCTGCTCGAGCTTGACCCCTCCTCATTTACTGATCAGCTCTTCTTCCTCCTCCTCCGACCAGCCACCCCACCTCTCTTCCCCACCCAAATCCCTCTCAAATCTTGGTGGATTTCGTTGGATATGTCCGTGAAGATCGTTCCCAGCCCGTTCCTTGAGGTAATCTCCTGCCTTCCCCTTCTTGGATTTGGTTGGATCTACATGTGAAACCCTAGATGTGAAACCCTAAGTTGATTTAAGGGTGGATCTGGATTTGGTTGGATATTAGGGTTTGTTGAAGTAGGACAAGTGGTAGGGCTAGGTTGTATGGGTAGAAACCCTAGGTTGATTTGTGTTGATTATGGTAACTAATGAACACATGTATGTATGTGTTGTTCACATTATGCTAGGGGGATGGAAAGAATTGTTCATGTTCATCATCTGAACAAGGATGCTTATTTGAAGGGAAACCTAGAGCCGGACCCGAAAGAGGTTGACTTGGTGTTTGACCGTAGCCCTAGCTTGCCGAGGTGGTAGCACAAGTGAGGATTGAGTTGAATTGGAATGAGCCAAGTGATGGTGTTGAGCTAGAGGGAAGACATAATGTGGGGTTTGGAATGCACACCCGTTGGAAGACAATGCGTATCAACTCCGAGCAACGTTGGTCCGTTTACAAGGAGACGATGGCCGAGTCACAAGACAAGGCTTTGGATTTGTTTGCAACAAAGACGGTTGATGCTCATATCGAGCTTGACCTTAACCGGCGCTCCTCCCCCGTTGAAGCTAAGAGTCCACCACCCATGAGCCAAGAAGAAGTCACTGAATCTCCCATTGTCTAATCTCCCATTGCCCAAGATGCACCCTTGGAGAAGGAATACGACGAGCATGACGATGGTGATAATGGTTTCGAGATGAATTACAACAATGTCGGTGATTTGGATGCATATTTGACACAATAGGACATGGACCACTCCATTCCTTATTCCCGATGCTATGCCTCGGACTCGGATGATGATGAACCCGATGAAGAAGTTGATGAGGATGGCTTGACGGCTAAGGAAGCCGAAAGAGCCGACATCTTCAAGAAGGTAACAGAACGGGATATTCTGATACCATTGTTCCGTGATGTTAGTCTTGCGGATGGAGCTGTGGTTGATGGTGGCAAAAGTTTAATTTCCAAGAGAGATGTGGATGCGAGGACGGCTATGATCTTTAAAGGGCTCACGTTTGATACCTTATTGGAATTGAAGGTATGGTTGAAGGAGTTCTCGATTAAGCATCATCGCCCTTACACCGTTGTTCACTCGGACTTGAAGATGTGGTACACGCTAAAATGTGTAGATAAAAGGTGCCCATGGGTTGTCCGTGCAAGACCTTTCAAAAAAGGGCCCTCTTGGCACATAACAAGTTGTGTAGCCACTCACATGTGCCGGGGCCGAAGCTTGATGGCAAGGATGCGCAGCCGGACCACCGTGAACTCACATCCGAGTTCATTGCATACAAGCTCTCGACGGAGATATCATCACTTCCTACCATGAGCATTAGGTCCGTACAAGATACGGTAAAATCCCGCTTTGACTACGACGTCAAGTATGGGAAGGCATGGAAGGTCAAACAAGCCGCATTCAAGATGTTGTACGGAGATTGGGAGGAAGCATACAACCGAGTCCCTAGGTTGTTGTTAGCGATGGCCGCTACTAACCCGGGCATGGTTCATGTGGTGGAGCCTTCTAGTACCAAAATGACATTGCATGACGGTAAAAGAGTGAGGGTATTTCACCGTGCATTTTGGTCATTCGAGCAATGCACGAGGACATTCGAACATTGTAGGCCGGTCATCGCCGTCGATTGTACCTTCTTGACCAGGCAGTACAAGGGCACACAATTGGTGGCAATAGAAAATGATGTGAGCAACCGTTTAGTACCATTGGCTTTTGCATTGGTAGAGGTTGAGAACAATGATAACTGGGAATGGTTTTTCCATATATTGAGGACGAGGGTCATACCACCCTCAAAGGAAGTGTGTGTTATCTCGGATCGTCATCAAGGAATTCTCAAAGCGGCGGAGCTTGACATTCCCGGGCATGCTCCCGTGCACCACCGATGGTGCATGAGGCATTTTTGTGCAAACTTATACCGGGCATGCAAGAGTTGTCTAACCTTCTTCAAGATTGTTGCCTAGCTTACTCAGGGCGCCGCTTCGCAAACCTATACAACGACTTGCTGAAGCACAAAGAGCTCAACGCAGGTGGTTTTGAGTTTCTTCAGAGGCACCTTATATTTAACTCAAAGTGGGCACGAGCTTATGATGAGGATGGGAGGAGATATGGTCAAATGACAAGCAACATGGCTAAATGCTTCAACAATGTGCTGAAGGGTGTCCGTGCATTGCTCGTGACGGCAAAAATTCAATACACATTTGAGAAGTTGAATGTCTATTTCCAGAACTACACCGAAGAAACGGGGAAGGAAATTGCTAGGAACTGCGAGTTCCCAAAAAAGGTTTAAGAGTTCATGGAATTTTAGGCAAGGAAGGCGGACTCCCAAACGGGTAGATGTTATGACAATGTTGACTGGGTTTATCAAGTGAATGAGCCGGGATGCACCACACAAGGTGGTGTCCAACAAGGAGGCTGGGCTTTCCATGTGTCCCTAAAGACATGTGAATGCACATGTAGGAGGCCATCTTTGCTTCATTTGGCTTGCTCCCACTTGCTCACAGCGGCATGCACTAGACGTGTGGACTATAATCACCCGCTCACCGTTCGGGAGTCCGAGTTCTCCATAGAAGTCACAAAAATGACATGGGCTCCAAGGTTTTCTCCCTACTTAGACCAATCACAATGGTCGGAGTACCATGAAGTCCAAGTTTGGCTAGATCCGAAATGGTAGGTTGCCAAACGTGGAAGAAGAAAGACAAAGAGGTATCACGGAGATATGGATAGATGGGGTCATTCGGGAAACAAATTGTTCCAAGAGGCTCGCGAGCCAACTAATTGTGGATCATGCAATAGTAAGGGGTGATACGTCTCCGACGTATCGATAATTTCTTATGTTCCATGCTACATTATTGATGATATCTACATTTTTTATACACATTATATGTCGTATTTACGCATTTTCTGGAACTAACCTATTAACAAGATGCCGAAGAGCCAGTTGCTGCTGTTTTTGGTTTCAGAAATCCTAGTAAGGAAATATTCTCGGAATTGGACGAAATCAACGCCCAGGGTCCTATTTTTGCACGAAGCTTCCGAAGTCCGAAGAGGAGACGAAGTGGGGCCACGAGGTGGGGACACACCATGGCGGCGCGGCCCAAGCCCTGGCCGCGCCGCCTAGTGTGTGGGCCCCGTGACGCCCTTTGACCTACCCTTTCGCCTACTTAAAGCCTTCGTCGCGAACCCCCAGTACCGAGAGCCACGATACGGAAAACCTGAGACGCGCCGCCGCGAATCCCATCTCGGGGATTCAGGAGATCGCCCGCACCCTGCCGGAGGGGATTCATCTCCCGGAGGACTCTTCATCGCCATGATCGCTCCGGAGTGATGAGTGAGTAGTTCACCCCCTGGACTATGGGTCCATAGCAGTAGCTAGATGGTCGTCTTCTCCTTATGTGCTTCATTGTTGGATCTTGTGAGCTGCCTAACATGATCAAGATCATCTATCTGTAATACTATATGTTGTGTTTGTCGGGATCCGATGGATAGAGAATACTATGTTATGGTGATTATAAATCTATTGTTTATGTGTTGTTTATGATCTTGCATGCTCTCCGTTATTAGTAGAGGCTGCCAAGTTTTTGCTCTTAACTCCAAGAGGGAGTATTTATGCTCGATAGTGGGTTCATGCCTTCATTGATACCTGGGACAGTGACAGAAAGTTCTAAGGTTGTGTTGTGCTGTTGCCACTAGGGATAAAACATTGATTCTATGTCTAAGGATGTAGTTGTTGATTACATTACGCACCATACTTAATGCAATTGTCTGTTGCTTTGCAACTTAATACTGGAAGGGGTTCGGATGATCACCTGAAGGTGGACTTTTTAGGCATAGATGCAGTTGGATGGCGGTCTATGTACTTTGTCGTAATGCCCAATTAAATCTCACTATATTTATCATATCATGTATATGCATTGTTATGCCCTTTTCTATTTGTCAATTGCCCGACTGTAATTTGTTCACCCAACATGCTTTTATCTTATGGGAGAGACACCTCTAGTGAACTGTGGACCCCGGTCCTATTCTTTACATCGCATACAATCTACTGCAATACTTGTTTTACTGTTCTCTTGCAAACAATCATCTTCCACACAATACGGTGAATCCTTTGTTACACCAAGCCAGTGAGATTGACAACCTCACTGTTTCGTTGGGGCAAAGTACTTTGGTTGTGTTGTGCAGGTTCCACGTTGGCGCCGGAATCCCTGGTGTTGCGCCGCATCACATTTCGCCACCATCAACCTTCAACGTGCTTCTTGGCTCCTCCCGGTTCGATAAACCTTGGTTTCTTTCTGAGGGAAAACTTGCTGCTGTGCGCATCATACCTTCCTCTTGGGGTTCCCAACGAACGTGTGATTTACACGCCATCAAGATCTTTTTCTGGCGCCGTTACCGGGGAATTGAAGAAAAGTTACACCACAGAGAGTTGCCTCCCACGGCAACAGCTCTTCTCGCGCCCGGGGAGATCAAGACACGCAAGGGGAGTCTCCATTTCTCAATCTCTTTACTTTGTTTTTTGTCTTGCTTTATTTTATTTACTACTTTGTTTGCTGCACCTAAACAAAACACAAAAAATTAGTTGCTAGTTTTACTTTATTTACCGTCTTGCTCTCTATATCAAAAACACACAAAAAATTAGTTACTTGCATTTACTTTATCTAGTTTGCTTTATTTATTGCTAAAATGAATACCCCTGAAAATACTAAGTTGTGTGACTTCACAACTACAAATAATAATGATTTCCTATGCACACCTATCGCTCCACCTGCTACTACAGCATAATTCTTTGAAATTAAACCTGTTTTACTAAACCTTGTTATGAGAGATCAATTTTCTGGTGTTAGTTCTGATGATGCTGCTGTCCATCTTAATAATTTTGTTGAACTTTGTGAAATGCAAAAATATAAGGATGTAGATGGTGATATTATAAAATTGAAATTGTTCCCTTTCTCATTAAGAGGAAGAGCTAAAGATTGGTTGCTATCCTTGCCTAAGAATAGTATTGATTCATGGACTAAATGTAAGGATGCTTTTATTGGTAGATATTATCCTCCCGCTAAAATTATATCTTTGAGAAGTAGCATAATGAATTTTAAGCAATTAGATACTGAACATGTTGCTCAAGCATGGGAGAGAATGAAAACTTTGGTAAAGAATTGCCCAACCCATGGACTGACTACTTGGATGATCATCCAAACCTTCTATGCAGGACTAAATTTTTCTTCGCGGAATTTATTGGATTCAGCTGCTTGAGGTACCTTTATGTCCATCACTTTGGGGCGGCTACAAAGCTTCTTGATGATATGATGATAAATTACTCGAATGGCACACGGAAAGAGCTCCACAAGGTAAGAAGGCAAATTCTGTTGAAGAAACCTCTTCCTTGAGTGATAAGATTGATGTGATTATGTCTATGCTTGTGGATGGTAGATCTAATGTTGATCCAAATAATGTTCCTTTAGCTTCATTGGTTGCTCAAGAAGAAAATGTTGATGTGAATTTCATTAAAAATAATAATTTCAACAACAATGCTTATAGGAACAATTCTGGTAATAACTATAGGCCATATCCCGCTAGTGGTAATGATTATGGTAATTCTTATGGTAGATATGAGGAAAAGATGCTAGAAATTGAAAGATCCACTAAAAACTTTATGCAATCACAATATGAGAAAAATCAATTGTTTACTAAAACTATGAATGAACAATCTACCTTGTTGAAAAATATAGGAAATCAACTTGAAAACTTGAATAGGGAGATTTCTGGTCTGCAAACTAAAATTTCAAATGCTGAAACCCGAATCTCATACATGTCCGCATCACAATCCTCTTTAATTAATAAAATGGCTGCTAAACCTGATGATATTGATAATAAGATTACTACTACAGCAAATGCCATCCAAGTTAGAATTAATGAGAATATAAGATTAATGGCTGAATTGTGTGCTAGGTGGGATAGAGAAGAAAATGAAAAACTAGCTAAAGAGAATAATGTAGCTAAAGTTTGGACTATTACCACCATTAGTAATGATAATGATTCACATGTTGCTGCACCTCCTACTATCAATGGTAAAATAATTGGTGTTGGCAATGTTTCTACTCCTAGTGCAAAGCGAACAAAACTGCCTGAAATTGCTAAAACTGAAACTGCTTGTGATAAAACTGCTGAAATTTTTTCCAACCTTGGGGACAATGATCCCATTGCTGTAGCTCATAATGATTTAGATTTTGATGATTGCCACATCTCTGAAGTTATAAAGTTCTTACAAAAACTTGCTAAAAGTCCTAATGCTAGTGCTATAAATTTAGCCTTTACAAAACATATTACAAATGCTCTCATAAAAGCTAGAGAAGAGAAACTAAAACTTGAAACTTCTATTCCTAGAAAGTTAGAAGATGGTTGGGAGCCCATCATTAAAATGAAATTCAATGACTTTGAATGTAATGCTTTATGTGATCTTGGTGCAAGTATTTCTTATGCCTAAAAAGATTTATGATATGCTTGACTTGCCACCATTGAAGAATTGTTATTTGGATGTTAATCTTGCCGATAATGTTAAAAAGAAACCTTTAGGGAGGATTGATAATGTGCGCATTACGGTTAACAATAACCTTGTCCCCGTTGATTTTGTTGTTTTGGATATCGAATGCAATGCATCTTGTCCTATTGTGTTGGGAAGACCTTTTCTTCGAACCGTTGGTGCTGTTATTGATATGAGGGAAGGTAATATTAAATATCAATTTCCTCTCAAGAAAGATATGGAACACTTCCCTAGAAAGAGAATGAAGTTGTCTTTTGATTCTATTATTAGAACAAGTTATGATGTTGATGCTTCTACTCTTGATGTTACTTGATTTACACTTTCTGCGCCTAGCTGAAAGGCGTTAAAGAAAAGCGCTTATGGGAGACAACCCATGTTTTTACTACAGCAATTTTTGTTTTATTTGAGTCTTGAAAGTTTTTTACTACTGTAGCAACCTCTCCTTATCATGTTTTTGTGCCAAGTAAAGTTTCTATGTTATAGTTGATGTTATATTTGGGATCGCTGCGCAGAAACAGCATTGCTGTCTGTCACGAATTCTGGCATAAGTCTCTGTAGAAAATTCAAACAAATCTGCAAAATTACGAGCGTGATCCTCAGATATGTACGCAACTTTCATTAGTTTTGAGTTTTTCCATTTGAGCAAGTCTAGTGCACCTTTCAGGTTCGTCTTTACGGACTGTTCTGTTTTTGACAGATTCTGCCTTTTATTTCGCATTGCCGTATTTGCTATGTTGGATGAATTTCTTTGATCCATTAATGTACAGTAGCTTTGTGCAATGTCCAAGTGTTAAGAATGATTGTGTCACCTCTGAATATGTGAATTATTAATTGTGCACTAACCCACTAATGAGTTTGCTTGAAGTTTGGTGTGAAGGAAGTTTTCAAGGGTCAAGAGAGGAGTATGATATACTATGATCAAGAGGAGTGAAAGCTCTAAGCTTGGGGATGCCCCCGTGGTTCACCCCTGCATATTTTAAGAAGACTCAGTGTCTAAGCTTGGGGATGCCCAAGGCACCCCCTTCTTCATCGACAACATCATCGGGTTCCTCCCCGAAACTATATTTTTATTCGGTCACATCTTGTGTTCTTTACTTGGAGCGTCGGTTTGTTTTTGTTTTTGTTTTTGTTTGAATAAAATGGATCCTAGCATTCACTTTGTGGGAGAGAGACACGCTCCGCTGTTGCATATGGACAAATATGTCCTTAGGCTTTACTCATAATATTCAAGGCGAAGGTTGAAACTTCTTCGTTAAATTGTTATATGGTTGGAATTGGGAAATGCTACATGTAGTAATTCTAAAATGTCTTGGATAATGTGATACTTTGCAATTGTCGTGCTCATGTTTAAGCTCTTGCATCATATACTTTGCACCCATTAATGAAGAAATACATAGAGCTTGCTAAAATTTGATTTGCATATTTGGTCTCTCTAAGGTCTAGATAATTCTAGTATTGAGTTTTGAACAACAAGGAAGACGGTGTAGAGTCTTATAATGTTTACAATATGTCTTTTATGTGAGTTTTGCTGCACCGGTTCATCTTTGAGTTTGCTTCAAATAACCTTGCTAGCCTGAACCTTGTATCGAGAGGGAATACTTCATGCATCCAAAATCCTTGAGCCAACCACTATGCCATTTGTGTCCACCATACCTACCTACTACATGGTATTTCTCCGCCATTCCAAAGTAAATTGCTTGAGTGCTACCTTTAAAATTCCATCATTCGCCTTTGCAATATATAGCTCATGGGACAAAATAGCCTTAAAACTATCGTAGTATTGAATATGTACTTATGCACTTTATCTCTTATTAAGTTGCTTGTTGTGCGATAACCATGCTTCGGGGACGCCATCAACTACTCTTTGTTGAATATCATGTGAGTTGCTATGCATGTCCGTCTTGTCTCAAGTAAGAGAGATCTACCACCTTAATGGTTGGAGCAGTGCATATTGTTAGAGAAGAACATTGGGCCGCTAACTAAAGCCATGAATCATGGTGAAAGTTTCAGTTTGGACATATATCCTCAATCTCATATGAGAATAATAATTGTTGTCACATGCTTATGCATTAAAGAGGAGTCCATTATCTGTTGTCCATGTTGTCCCGGTATGGATGTCTAAGTTGAGAATAATTAAAAGCGAGAAATCCAAAATGTGAGCTTTCTCCTTAGACCTTTGTACGCGGCATGGAGGTACCCTTTGTGACACTTGGTTGAAACATGTGTATTGCGAAGATCCGGTAGTCCAAGCTAAGTAGGACAAGTTGCGGGCACTATTAGTATACTATGCATGAGGCTTGCAACTTGTAAGATATAATTTACATAACTCATATGCTTTATTACTACCGTTGACAAAATTGTTTCATGTTTTCAAAATAAAAAGCTCTAGCACAAATATAGCAATCGATGCTTTCCTCTTTGAAGGACCTTTCTTTTACTTTTATGTTGAGTCAGTTTACCTATTTCTCTCCACCTCAAAAAGCAAACACTTGTGTGAACTGTGCATTGATTCCTACATACTTGCATATTGCACTTGTTATATTACTCTATGTTGACACCATCCATGAGATATACATGTTATAAGTTGAAAGCAACCGCTGAAACTTAATCTCCTTTGTGTTGCTTCAATACCTTTACTTTGATTTATTGCTTTATGAGTTAACTCTTATGCAAGACTTATTAATGCTTGTCTTGAAGTACTATTCATGAAAAGTCTTTGCTTTATGATTCATTTGTTTACTCATGTCATTACCATTGTTTTGATCGCTGCATTCATTACATATGTTTACATTAGTATGATCAAGATTATGATGGCATGTCACTCCAGAAATTATCCTTGTTATCGTTTGCCTGCTCGGGACGAGCAGAACTAAGCTTGGGATGCTGATACGTCTCCGACGTATCGATAATTTCTTATGTTCCATGCTACATTATTGATGATATCTACATGTTTTATACACATTATATGTCGTATTTACGCATTTTCTGGAACTAACCTATTAACAAGATGCCGAAGAGCCGGTTGCTGTTTTCTGCTGTTTTTGGTTTCAGAAATCCTAGTAAGGAAATATTCTCGGAATTGGACGAAATGAACGCCCAGGGTCCTATTTTTGCACGAAGCTTCCAAAAGTCCGAAGAGGAGACGAAGTGGGGCCACGAGGTGGGGACACACCATGGCGGCGCGGCCCAAGCCCTGGCCGCGCCGCCTCTAGTGTGTGGGCCCCCGTGACGCCTTTGACCTACCCTTTCGCCTACTTAAAGCCTTCGTCGCGAAACCCCCCGAGAGCCACGATACGGAAAACCTTCCAGACGCGCCGCCGCGAATCCCATCTCGGGGGATTCAGGAGATCGCTCCCGCACCCGCCGGAGAGGGGATTCATCTCCTGAGGACTCTTCATCGCCATGATCGCTCCGGAGTGATGAGTGAGTAGTTCAACCCTGGACTATGGGTCCATAGCAGTAGCTAGATGGTCGTCTTCTCCTTATGTGCTTCATTGTTGGATCTTGTGAGCTGCCTAACATGATCAAGATCATCTATCCGTAATACTATATGTTGTGTTTGTCGGGATCCGATGGATAGAGAATACTATGTTATGGTGATTATCAATCTATTGTTTATGTGTTGTTTATGATCTTGCATGCTCTCCGTTATTAGTAGAGGCTCGCCAAGTTTTTGCTCTTAACTCCAAGAGGGAGTATTTATGCTCGATAGTGGGTTCATGCCTTCATTGATACCTGGGACAGTGACAGAAAGTTCTAAGGTTGTGTTGTGCTGTTGCCACTAGGGATAAAACATTGATTCTATGTCTAAGGATGTAGTTGTTGATTACATTACGCACCATACTTAATGCAATTGTCTGTTGCTTTGCAACTTAATACTGGAAGGGGTTCGGATGATAACCGAAGGTGGACTTTTTAGGCATAGATGCAGCTTGGATGGCGGTCTATGTACTTTGTCGTAATGCCCAATTAAATCTCACTATATTTATCATATCATGTATATGCATTGTTATGCCCTTTTCTATTTGTCAATTGCCCGACCGTAATTTGTTCACCCAACATGCTTTTATCTTATGGGAGAGACACCTCTAGTGAACTGTGGACCCCGGTCCTATTCTTTACATCGCATACAATCTATGCAATACTTGTTTTACTGTTCTCTTGCAAACAATCATCTTCCACACAATACGGTTAATCCTTTGTTACAGCAAGCCGGTGAGATTGACAACCTCACTGTTTCGTTGGGGCAAAGTACTTTGGTTGTGTTGTGTGTTCCACGTTGGCGCCGAATCCCTGGTGTTGCGCCGCATCACATTTCGCCACCATCAACCTTCAACGTGCTTCTTGGCTCCTCCCGGTTCGATAAACCTTGGTTTCTTTCTGAGGGAAAACTTGCTGCTGTGCGCATCATACCTTCCTCTTGGGGTTCCCAACGAACGTGTGAGTTACACGCCATCAAGGGGCACAATAGAAGAAAATGTTCAAACGGCAAGAAGTCAATGGACAATGATGCTAGCACAAGCCAACAATCAAGTAGCCAGCAAGCTTCAAATCAACCTCCAAGCCAACAACGTCCTAGCCAACAAACTCCAAGCCAACAACGTCCTAGCCAACAAACTCCAAGCCATGAAAGTCCAAGCCAACAAGCTCCTTCGCAACAAGGTCCAAGCCAACAAGATCCAAGCCAACAAGCTCCAAGCCAACAAGCCGCAAGGCAACAAGCTCCAAGGCAACATGCTCCAAGGCAACAAGCTCCAAGGCATCAATCACAATGGCGACAACCTCCAAGGCAACCAAGGATTCATGTAGGGCTTAATAGAGGTCGCCATGGTGGACGTCGGGGTGGTAGTATGCTAGGATACATAGCGGGGCCTTTTCCGTATGTGTCTCCAATATATTAATTGTATTGTACTTTCTATTTTCCAATTCCGTGACTCACTTTGGTTTTTTCAATTTTGTTTCCAGGTATGGCAACTTAACCCATCAAGGGGAAGGAGGCATGGGAGGGAAATGACAAGGAGGAGTCCGTTTGGGAGGAGGCTGTGAGGACGGTGCGGAAGAGGGAGAAGGAAGAGCTTGAGAGGAAGAAGAAGGAGGAGGAAGACAAGAAGATGGCCGACCGTGCCCGTATGCAAAGGGAATATGAGGAATACCTATGGCGCGAGAAGAAGAGGAATTAGAAGCTCCAAGCCGAACGGGACCGGCTATATGGAAGGAAAATATTCCAGAGGTACACGCAACTTGCTCAACTAGCGAGGGAGAGGGCCAATAGGATGCACCTAGAGGAGGTGGCTAAGGAGGCTGAGCGCATAAGGGAGGAAAGAGCTCAAGCGGAAGCTTCAAAGACGGAGGATCGCCATCATTTTTTCGACTCGGTGGTTCAGTTGGCTCGTGACATAAGGAGAAGGAAGAACTGGCTGAAGAATCTAGGAAGAAGAAGGCAAAGGGGGAGGGAGCTTTCGCCACGCAGTGATTTCTGTTTTGCTAGCCATATGTTGTCGAACCTTGATGTTGTATGAACCTTGATGTTGTCGAACCTTGATGTTATCGAACCTTGATGTCGTCGAATCTTATTGTAAATTGAACCTTTATGCCTCGAACCATATGTGTAATCTGAACCATTATGTTGTCTGAGAGATGTTCTGTGCAATGATGTATTCAAAAATATGGTAATATGCTAGGACTTTTCATGGTTTAGCACAAGTCAATGTGTGGCGCCAATGCCATGGGCGCCACACTTCACTGTGTGGCGTCGATGCCATGGGCGCCACACAATTCAACTTATAACTCCACACCATCCAGGGGCTCTGCACGCTTAGTCCTTAGCTGTTTTGGCGAGGCTGTTTGTGTGGCGCCCATGGCGTCGCCACACAGGAAGTGTGGCGCCCATCGCATCGGCGCCACACAAACAGCCTCGCCAAAACAGCTAAGGACTAAGCGTCCGGAGCCCCTGGATGTTTTAGAGTTATAAGTTGAATTGTGTGGCGCCCATGGCATCGGCGCCACACAATGACTTGTGTACAAAAAACAGAGAATGACTTGGCATGGTTGCAAAGTGACATATTCATATCAATAGCAATTTCATACACGCATCATACACATAGCAAACATCATAGCACACATCATAGCACATAGATCCATACATTTTAAGATAAAAATGACGACATGGTCCGAAATAACATAGCTATAGTTCATCGAAGATAGAGTTCACACAACACGTAGAAAATCCATCTAAGATCGACGTCCCCTCCTCGCAGGCTGCTTCCAGAGGCCCACCCGTGGCGGCGGTCGCTCTTCTTCCTCCTGCTCCTCCTCCTCTGAAGATGACGGCTTATCATTCCTCATCCTCCTCAAAGCTGATCTCCGCGGTGGCTCCTCATCGGACTCAAGCACAGCCTTCTTTCCTCGGTTCACATAATCGTCCGGAGTGTAACGGTTCGGAGCCTTGCCCCTAGGCTTCAACTGGTAAGCAGACCTTCGGAAATGCGGGTCCTTCTGAGCTTGAGTCAGATTGCCGTCGTCAGGAATCTTGCCAAACATGAACAAATGGTCAGTAAAAACTGAAATTACTAAGCACATGCTTTACGGCAACAAAAGATTCCATACCTCCGCACCGCGACGTTCTTCTTCAAAAGATGATATAGCAATTTCGCCGTCGCGGCAACCAAGAAAGTTACCTAAGCGCCGCAACTTTTGTGAAGTGCGTTGTGTCATGAAATTTAGAGTTAGAAAGTCACCAAATGCAATTGCTAGAGTTCAAAGTTGGTAACAATACCTTAATGAAATTCCACATCGTTGAGCTTGCATTTTCATCTTCACGGCTCTGAACCCAAACAACCTCGCACTCCTCAGCAGTCTTTTGGATCTCGGTCCGCTGTGACAAACATATTTTAAACAATTTGAGCAACCACATGCCAATATAGATGACGAACAGGCTAATGAGAGAATACATTACCAAAAAAATTAGGAGGAAGCAATAAAAGTCTGCCTCCCTCCTCGAACAATCATGTCGTACTAGCTTTGCGCAACCTCGTCGAACATGATGGGCTCTTCCAACGGTTCTTCCTCGTATGCATGGTTCACTAACTCGATACGCGTGCTCCTCAGAAACCAATGGAGATAGTTGTTGAAAGCTTCCGGGTCGTACGGCTTAACCACGACATGGCTGCCATTCCGGACCACGTCCAAACAATGTGCAAACGCTGTCATGTGATTCCTGTGATGGTCAGGCCAATTCGTGATCTTCCTCTGTCGCCGCCTATCAAACCTGCAAGACATTGCAGCATATTTTTGTACAGTGAATTGAATAGAACAATGGATAAAATATGCTTCCGTCGCTTCAATCAACAAGTTGCCTATGAAGCGCGGGGTCCGTGTCTTGCCACTGAGGTGGGCTCTCCTGATACAACCCAAACTGTCTCATCACTCTGTACGGCCGGTGGTATTCAACAAGCCACATGCATATGAGTGGGCAACGCATACGCCAGAAGCCTGACTCCTCCAAGCACTTGGAGCCTGAGCAAGGAGGCCCCCATCCTCAGCTCATCCCTCATGGCAGCAAATACATGCTGTTGTACAATGGCGTACACGCCGGGGCACGTGTCATCGTAGAAATCACTTGTTAACTCATCGCCCCTCGTGCCTCTGCAGAGGCACATTATAAGAAACGAGGAAGAACTGCTGGCCGTGTTGAGCGGGGCGGCGGCCGGATCTTGATGGGAGCGGGCAGCGGCGGCTAGCGTGGAGGCGGTGAACCCTAGAGCAGAAAGGAAAGAGTGGAAAGAGAGAATGGCTGGGCTGCATCTGTCGGGGCCAGGTCTGGGGGTTGAGGCCTGCGTGCAAAGCGATCTCTTTTTTCCTTTTCACACCTGTGAAGATTTACCCATCCTTGTGAATTGTGGCTAGTAGCAAGTGGGAGCAAATGTCAGCCAGAGAATACACAAAGAGTAAAGTGCCAAAAAAACACGCCGACCAGATCGAACGAACGATGTAGATCATCTAAGGGCATCTCCAGCGGCGTGACGCTGAACGACCGCTCGGCCCGCTGACCAAATGCTCCCGCACCTCTCCCCGCGCGACGCAGTGATATCGTCACATGAGACGCAAACCTGGCCCAAATATGCGCCAGTTTGCGTATCCGCGACGTCGCGGTCGCGGCGTCCGCTCGCTTCCCACGGCCCTCATGGCGCGACCTAAGTTCGATCGGCCTCGAACAACGCGTGCGGTGTGGCAACCACCGCAATGGAGCGCCGAACCGCCGGAAGAGCAACCGCCGGCCTCTTCGTTATACGCCGCCGTTAATCCGCGCACATTATAACCCCCGTGTAAAGTTCAACCGCCTCCTTCTTCTTCCTCTTGTTCTTCTCCAACATCGTCACGCCATGAGCGACTACACGCTCGTCCGACTCGACGAGGCAAGTCGCCCGATGGTCGCATTGGTGGGAATCCCCGCGACGCCAAGCGATCCGGCACCACGCCAGCGACCCCGCCTCCTCCACGCCGACCGAGGACGACGACGACGGAGGCGACAATGGCGCGGAGGCCAGGAGGAGACGGAGGCACCACGACACCGAGGACGAGGCGGACGGAGGAGGGCTGAGGAGGAGGAGGACGTCATTTCTTCCGGTTTCAACTCCTCCACGGGCGCGTCTTCTTCCAGTTCCGACGAGGAGGTGACAAGCAAGAGGTGCCGGAGTTTCGACGACCAGGCAGGGTCTTCTAACAAGAAGGCCAAAAAATAGTTTTAGTTTATATGTTTTTAAATTTCTTCTTCTTTGTATGTTAAATATGTTTGAATCTAGTCGATTGGAGTATCAGGTTAATTGTTTATGCTATAATCTATTCGATTGCACCAACATGACATTATTGAGTACAACTTTTCCGCGTTTAAAACTTGATCATTCAACAAAATTGAAAAGAAGTAGCACCAAAAAAAACACTTGCATGTCGAAAATGCGTCGGCCCGCTGGAGGTAGCCCCCGACGCAAACGGACATTTGACCCCTCGCGGTCATTTTGGCGTCCGCCAGGCGACGCAAACGGATGCTTCCGGGCGTCCGAAATGCGTCGCGCCGCTGGAGATGCCCCAAGCTGGAAATCCCACGGCTGTAAAGGCACCCCAACGGGATAGGCTCAGCAGGCTGGGTCAGCAACAGCCTTACATATTTTATACACTATATAAAAGTTAGACAGATTAGCGATCCCTGAGAGTTTCGGTTACTGTTGACGGGCTATTTTCTCGATAGAAGTTTTATCCGTTTGTTGACATCTGTCCAATTTTACGATAGGTGGACTCTTCCAATCTGTTTTTTCTTTTTCGTTTCATTTTTTTTACAGGTTTCCTTCCGGTTCCCGGTAAAAAGGCCTACTCTGCCGGTTCCTTCCTTTTTCGTTGTATACCGGTGCACGATGATAGCTTTTTATCCTCCTTAATTACCGACAGTCATTGCGGTACCAGGTTGTTTCTCTCATGTAGTAAAAACTAGAGACATGTTTAGCTGGGCCCCACCAACACCCAACACCGCTCACCTCTCCAGATTCATCTTCCACCAACACGTCTCTTCCCCAAAACTCAGTCTGGTTTTCTCCTTCTTCTCGGCTTCTCCAACCGCTGGCTTCCAAGTGCACGCCCACGCCGACGTGCGCGCCTCCTTCCACACGCCTTGCACGCTCTCCTATTACCACCGCCTCGCACGCCCCGTCGCCGTGGCCTACGAAGAAGCCAGCCATGGCCGGCGCGGCGGAAACTCCGAGTGGGTCCGACACTGCACATCAATTCCGCCGCAGCGCGAGGTGGCGCGACCTCGGCTCACCGCAGGACGACGGCCTGAGTTTTCTGGCGGCAACGTCCACCGTCGGCAACGAAGAAGACCTACATGGCCGGCGTGGCGGGAGCTCCCGGTTGAACTCCACCGCTGGGAGAAGAACCCAGGCGATGCCTCATTTTCCCCTTTCTTCCTGTGTAATATTTTGCTTCTTCCATGGCCTCTCGATCTGTATTGATACAATGATTGTACTACAATCATGTTTCTCTCCAATTTCGTTTTCATTGATTCTTTTTTCCTGAGATTGTTTTTAGTCCCGTCTCAACTGCTGAACAGAATTTGCAGTGCTGCAAGTTCCATGCCAACGGTAGACAAGGCGGTGTCCGCAGAGACAACTAACTCCATGAGCTGTACTGTGTCTTCTCCTCTCCCCTTAATGTTTTCTTTTGATTTCAGAGCACTCAATTGATTCTTTCCGTAAGATTTGTAGGGACACTTTTTGCCATATGTGCATGCCACATGTTCGACGAAATAACTACTAAAATAGGGTGGGTAAGAAAAATAGAACAACACACATTTGATAACTCAACTCTATTATGGTCGCCCTCAATGCATTCCTTCCATGATGTGTTGGTTCTGTATCCACGAATGATCATCAGACCTTGTTGCTATATTAGACCAATTTCATTGTGAAGGTTTTTCCTACCATATTTACAGTTTACTGCCATTTGTTGAACATAAGGGAATGCGTCAAAAAGACTATCAGGTGATGCCTAAAAGTTATAACAGATAATGAAATTGTCAATGTATTGTAGATTTTTTGATTATTTATCCATATGCATGTACTGTTTTTGTCTGGTTTGCAGGAATTTATGCTCTTACCAGTTACCACCAATTGTACCCCTGCAAATCAAATAAGTGGAAGTTTAACAAATAGTGTCTTATCTTCTATCTCGGAATCCACTCACTAAAATCGAGCTTATAGGATTCGATTTGCTTTGCATAACCAACTACACATACATGCTTTTATTTGTCTGCCATTGTGCGAGTAAAAGAAAGAAAATTCCATTCACAGTCTTGCCCCTTTCTCATGATTTCATTTAACTATTTCCTTTTGCAGCTCAGGTTATTTTATTCCAGATTTTACTTACAAGTTACAATCCTGTCATATGTATAAGAAAATCTACATCACAATGGTAAGTTTCAATCTACATGCATTGATGGTATGGTCCATTCTTTGTGGCTGTTTCATTTGCAACTTTCCATTTAGTTAACACTAAATCTGCCATTGGTGCATTGCTCTCTTACCACGGCCAGTTGATAACAAATATCGATGTGCCTATTTGGCTTACAGACAGAGTGGTGCCTATTTTGTTTCAGATTGTAGAAGCCCTACGTCACGTTGATTCATTTTTTCCAGTTTGCATTTATATTTCTGTTAGCTCCCATGTCTCAAAAAAACTCGTGATGCTAGGTAGCATTGTGTTATATCTAGCCAAACAACCACCAAAGATGCATATTTGCACGCTAGAAGGTATTATTCTCCCTTCTTTGTTTCTTAATATGCTACTTTATTCAGTACTGATTTTAATCAGATACAAAGTAGAGGCCAGCGACATGCCTGTAGATGCTGATCAAGAATCAAATTGGTGGTATTTTTGGTGGCATCGATGAGCTGTTTGCACTAAGGAAGGAAGAGGTTTAGAGGTCTGCTAATACTTTGGCAAGTGACAGGGAAAAGGCTTGAGGGTGAGTTTCAGCCACTTCTTCTCTACGAGAAACATATATCCCAGATGAGCAAATCACAAGAAACAACGTTTTTCAGAGCATACAGGTCAGTACATTTAGAACGCGAGATGCCAGCTTGATTTTCATTGATTATGACTGACTAATTTCATTGCTTCTTTGTTGTTTGTCACAAAGGGGCTTCAAGAGGCCACGGGCTATTTTGGATGGAGTGCTGAGCTACTAGATCACCATTTAATTTCCCCGTTTCATCTTATTTTGGAGGTCTCTCTATTGTGTCAGCATGTTAGCATTTTATTGTTAGATGTGTTTTAATCGTCCACAAGTTTTTGACCAGTTCATTTCGAAATCAGTAAGTTAAGTGGTAAGAAAATCTTGGTTCATCCCCCTGGTTCACTCCTACTGTGTGCTTTACAAATAAATCGCATTGTGCTCGAATTTGTGCTTCAATAGCTGAACTTTTTCGTTTAATTGGTTATTTTTCTGTACAATTGGTGGTGATGCTTCTGGTTTTATAGTCTAGATGAACAAAGAAGAGCTAACATCTTCCGTAACAGTAATGGATATGCTGCTTTATTTTGAAACAGAACTACTGTTGCTAAACCTCCACATCGTTCTTTCGTTGTGCAATTGAATGAACTTTGTTTTTAATTATCTGATGCTGAGGTCTGTCTTGGTTGGGATTGACTAGCCCACCACCCTGCAGGAAATTTCGACGGGACTGTGTTCTCGACGAGGGCGGTTTTGAGTATCAAATTAAGGGGCAGCGATGACTGAATTGATGGTTATGTTCCTTGGCAGGTCTGCTACCCCTTCTTCATTGAAGCTCACTATCGAAGTTCGCATTAGGCACCAGTACTTACATTGAAGCTCACTTGGCGGGTGATACTCCTTCCTCCTCTATCCTTCAGAGCTATCTTACGCCTACAGCTGCTTTGTTTGAGGCGGATGTTCGGAGGAGGCATGAGATTTGGTTGGGGAAGTGGATGGTGGCTCATTCGTCCGATGGTATTGGCGGCTTTTTCTTGCTGGTTTATTCTGCAGTACCTGTTTTACTATGCGTGCTCATTCTGCTTTCTTGGTTGCTTGCAGAAATGTGTTCATGCTAGATTCAATGGTGTTCGTGGTTCTCCTCTAGCTGATCTTTTCCCTGAGATCCTTGCCGGGCAGGCTGCTGGTTCTGCGGTTTCTTCGTTGCAGCTTTGCGAAGGGAATTCTGTTGGCCATTCTCGTGGTTTGTGTCATCTCTGTACTTTTGTCTCTTTTTGTCTGTTTTTTTTTCTTCTCTTGACTTCTCCAATGCATGGGCATCCTTGCATGTCTGCTGCTTTTCCCTCCTTGATTCATGGTTCTGCTTCGTCTCTCGGTTTGCTTTGTACGAGTGATGCTGCCTCTGCACCCTCCCTGCAGGGTCGGGGTTCTTGATCTCCTGTGCCTTTCAGTGGGTGGTGATTTGGGTGGGTCATCTTCGCCATCTGCATATGGTTCTGAGGTTTCTGATCCCACTCATTCTGATGTTTCTGCTGTACCAGTGGATCCGCTGTTTCACAGTTTGTGCATTTCCTGCTTTGATGTACCGTTATTGGCTGTGTACTAACTCCTCTTTGTTTTTGGTTTCAGTATGTGCTACCTCTTTCACGACTTCTCACATGGCTGTATACTGCTTTTGTACGAGCAGGTAGTGCTTCCGCTTTATTGATTATAGAATCTGAATTTTGCTGCAAAAAGAACTAAGAGAATAGCAGAAAGTTAAGCTCTAGGATGTGATGCAACTACATTTTGGTACTATGTACAAGCAAAAATGCTATGTTCTGGATCTTTTGAGCTTAACTAGATATAAGCACTGTAACACACCATCGTACACGTTCTAACACACCATTGTTGATTTTGTTTCAGTCCTCCCAAGTTACTCATCAGTATCAGTATTGATAGAAGCTTAAAGTAGTGCCGACTATTCTAGATTAACTATTGCAGCCCCTAAGATTTCTCTGTTTTTTGTATTTTTTTTTTCAATCTGTTGAAGACCATCTTAAGGCTGTCCACTCCATTTCCTGTTTTTATATTGCTTCTTACTGTTTCGATTAGTGATGATCCAGCGTTTTTGTGTAATTTGTTTTATCTATAACTCTTCGGTGTTCACTTATTCACCAGGCTTCCAAGGAGAAGCTTTAGTACAATGAGCGTACTGGAACTGGAACTAGAATACAGAGTGTTATAGTGTGATAGTTGTTCATTTCTTCATCAGGCAACCAAAGAGAAGCTTCAGTACAGTGAGCAAACTAAAAGTAGAATTCAGAGTGTTATAGTGTGTTAGTTCCAAGCATGTGTATTCGTTTGTTTTGAATTTATAAACTATCATATAGTGTAAACATTTCAAATATGTGCACAGAACGGTTCAGTTGGTGACCGGCGTCGTCTTGCACAACACTGGAATGGTCTTGAGCAGTTCCTACCTTAGCTTATTTTTAAGATCAATGTCGGCGCTAGAGCCCTTCCAATTTACAACCACACAAACAATCAAGATGCACTTCAGGGTACTACTATGGGGTGCTTCCAACAGGAGATACAACTACAGATCATGAGACTGTAAATAATTTTCAGCTTATGCTGGGTAAATTGTACACAACCTGTGCTTCAAATTGATTATGAGAATGAATGCAGTTCATCTTTTGACTTCTTTTCAGGAGGTATAGTCTTACATACGTCAAGGCCTGATTAAGTTATGTGGCCACCACCATGTAATGTATTGTACATACTAATGCCAATGATATAACTGCATCGATGTTGCCTATCATATTATCTGTGCACGTTCACTTCAAAGCAGAAAGATGAATCTACAAAGAACTCTGTACCGGGCGCGGCGTGCCGCCGCGCCAATGCCTCCTAGTTGTAGTAATGAGCACACAAGGAGCAATCTGCGGTGAGCGTACTCCATGTCTCAACTCTTATTCTTGCCTGTACACTGTTGGTCTGCCTGCATGGTTTATGAGTTCTTGGCTTGCTCTTATATAGATGGTTAAAAGTGATGGATCTCGGTTCCAGGTACGCCAAATCGTCATGATAGTGGTGCGGCTGCGCATGCACTGATCTTCTCCTGTGAACAACTAATTTTGTAGCCAAAACTGCACATTGGGAATATGGCAATCGGCTGCAATGGTGAAGTCACTAGTGTGATGGTGCTGCACTTGCATGCTTCCGGTGACTTTTTGTCTCAGGTCCAAGAGGTAGTGGAGATCCAACCATAGAAGAAATTGTAATGTATTGCATGTAGTTTCGTGTGGAAACTGTTCTATGTTGATATCACCCTTAATGATGCAGAGCCTGGTGGTAATGGATTGGATCTTGGCTAGGACTTAGCAAGTGCATGCATTTTTCAGTTAAGTATTTGGAACAGTGACATGTTTGCATTGTGGGGAAATTGATTAATCTGGTCCTGCAGATATTCAGACAAGGTTTTCAACGATAACTGAGTTGCAGTGGTGCTGTGAAGTGACTATGCATTTACAGTTGATTCCAGTTCAGAGAGCGTTATGGCACTTCAAGTCAAACTTAACGTAGATCAGTTTATATTGTGACAGTGCTATCCATGTAGATTGGCATTATAATAGAAAACCTGAATGCCAATTTAGGAACTCAAAGCAGTTGTGTTTGCGAGAACATGTAGATATTGGAGTTTATGAACATCTCAGTTTATTGATAAGTTATGATCCTGTGAGACTTTATTATCTTGGTTTATTTTTCACAAAATAATTTGAGATGAACGTATTTAGGCCTTGAGGACTTTTCACGAAAATATTGAATACCAATTTAAACAAGGAACATATCGAATTCCGCCGAACTTCTTTAGATAAATTTCAGAACCAACCTTGATCAAATAATTTTCAAAAGCAAAAACAAAACAAAAAAGGATAGGATTATCACCATTGAGTTTAAAACATTATTTTAGAGGAATCATCGCACAGTTGGCCAGTTCCATTGCATGAATATAACCAAAGTACAGTATAGCACTTACAGCTCCTAAACTATCGCCCAGAAACAGAAAAAAAAAAATCATCCAGATGGTCTCTCTGGCTTTTCAACAGGTAAAGAAAACAGATAATATGCCTACAGCCAGACTAGACAAATGAGATGCTACATGCTCAGGATTTTGACATCCAGCGCCTCAGGTGTACACAGCCAGTGCAGAGCTTCAGTAATAATTCGTTATTTCAGCGGTATCTTAGCCAGGGAACTTCCAGGAGTTTCAGGAGTGAGTCTAGGCGGTGCGAATCTTGTTCTTCAGGATTTCCATGCATACGTTTCTGATGATACAGCTTGGACCTTGCAGTAGATGCTGTCAAATGGCATCATGCATTAAGAAATCGTGCCCACATCAAACTTGACTCTTTCTTTCTTTTCATCTAACTTTGCAAGTCTAGAAAATACACCAGAGTGAAAGTCCACACCTATTTTAGTAGCCAGACAGTACAGTTTATTACTGTTCTCCCACTGCTATTACGTCAGAACAGGGGAACCAATCGGTAACAATGAACAATAAGAAATATTCCCTCCGATCCAAATCCATTGTCACAGATTTAGGTAAAATGTTGCCTAAATCTGTCTAGGTTCATTGAATATGCGACAACTAATTTGGATCAGAGGTAGTAATTCAGTTTACATATTCAGCAACTCAATATGAAATTTTGAATGCAAGTTAATGGACAAGAAAATTCTGCAAGCAAACATTAACCTAGAAATTTTAACCAGTCAGAATTCAGGAAGGAGAATGATCACAGACAACTCAATCAAAACAAGAGTCAAAATACACTGGAGGATCATGTTATTCTATTCCCCACAAAAAGTCCTCTTCCCCTAACAAAACAAGGATATAAAAGAATTATATTTTGTAGGTACATTGCAGGTTTCATACGTGGAATACCAAGCAGGTTTCATTAAAGGACAGTAACATTTCTTTACCGTCTGTTCATGCAGTAACAGAAGAGATAATCCACGGTATAATATTGTTGTAGAATAGATAAGAATTTCATATCTTTAAAAAGTGCATAAAAACAGGGCGACATCAATATTTAACAACGACAGAAAACCAGTCGGTACACAAAAGATACATATACTTGCAGGAAATAGATGGAAATAAGGAGGTGAAACTAAAATAATTTAAACATAAACATGTAATCACATTCATCCCCCACATCAAGAGGTAACAAGTGAGGCACAATGATTAGTACTAGATGCAGCACATAGTTTAAATGTCTAGGTTCATTTATACAACTAAGCATTACGCACTAGAAGGTTGCTTGGTGCTACATATTCTCCATGGCTACACATTGTTCAAAGCCACAAAAAGGCATGCCACTATTAAGAAAAGAAAAAATGAAGTACATGCAAAACAGGGAATTTTATGAAGACAATAGTTCCATGATAGGCAAGCGAACCTGCAGACTTTTAGTGACCATCGGACGGCAATTCTGCAAAACAGGGAATGTAAGGTTGAGCATCACGGAATTCGCCTGAAGTGCTGATAACATGCACCTCCCGGCTATCCATATCATATGAGATAGTCTTCTCCTTCCGGTCAGTAAGGAAGACCAAATTACGATCTGGATGAATTGCAAACATCTTATAGAACTCGTCCTCTTTGCGACAATGCCTTCCAAACAGCTCCAAAATGTTAACAGTATGCTTCAAGGTCCAGTTTGCACTAGCATAATCCTCGAGAGCCCAAACAGAGAGCTGGCAAACATTAAGATTACCTATACACCAAGCGTACAAGCATCCCTGCGACTGTCCAATGGAGATATCCTTATAGCTCTCTGTCATGTTTTCCGGCATATGAATTACCCTCCAAACTTTCCCCTCTGTGTCCACTGTGACTACTGAAGGTTCTTTGGTCATCAAATGCATGGTGCCATTCAGGAAGACACATTCCAAACCACCAGGAAGAGAAGTTCCTTCAACCCAGCCAATCTGGACTGTAGTCCATCGCCCACTGTCTGATGAGTAGATCGTCACTTCTGTGGATTCCCAAAGGTTCATCAGCGCATATACCACGAAACGGGAGGGGTCGGCTGGGTCGAAACCCAAATATAAGTGTGGCGATTCTATAGGACAACGGGGCAGCTCAATCCACTTCTCAGTCCCCGGATTGCACACAAGAAGATCGTACTCATCGTACTTGAAATGAAGTGATTTCCAGCATTTGCAGAGGACAAGGCCACCGCAGCAGTGCACGGGGAAGAAAACTCTGTAGCGTTTGTCCAAGAAAGGGAGAAAGTGGTCGACCATAGGCGGGCCTCTCCCGGACAAATTGCAGAAGCGCCCCATGCCCTTGTAGAAGAAGCCGGCCAGGGTCTGATGACACCTCTTGCGGACTTGGTGGTCGGAGCAGAGGGCAAGCCAGGGCTTGGACACGCACTTGAAGCGGCAGAGCGACATGTAGGGCACCCGCGACAGGATCTCGATGAGTGGCCCCTCGGGGAGGCTCCCCAATGGCCCCTGCTCCTGCTCGTCCTCCTGCTTCTGCTTCTTACTCGTCTACAAATGGGGGAGACGGCTCGATTCAGGTTCCCTTTGCTACATCCAAGATCCAAAAGGAAGAAAGAGCAGCGGGCGGAGCAAACCTCACACGATAGCTCGGTGGTGGGCGACCGCGGGGGCGAACGGGATTGAACCATGGGAGCGTCCTTGTCTCGGATCAGTGCCTCCACTCGACGGCTGGCGGCGCAGGTCGCTGCGGCTCGCCGTCGCCGGACTCCAGGACGGTTTTTTTTTTTTTTAGTTGCCACGACGGTTTTCGGAAGTGGAGAAGTGGCCGAGTGTGTAGACCTTGCGATTTCTTTTTCCTGAGAAATGTAAAGTGGCCTGGGATCGCTCAGTGACATGTGGTGGGATAGTGCCCTGTCAAATAATACTAGTATTCCGTCCAAATAATAGAATTTTAAAGAAAAAAATGTGGTTGGATGGTTAGGAGAGCAGTGGCACCCCAGCCTACCAGAGTTTAAATTACAGATTTGATATTTTGGTGTCTCATAAAGCCGGAATATTCTTCAGTGGGTAGGGTGTGCGCGTGTGCGTTCATAGGGGTGAGTATATGAACGTCTTTAATTATACTATGTTTCGCAAAAAAAATCTGGGATATAACCCCGGGTTTCTTAGAGTGGGTGATCCAATGAATCAACTACACGAAGCTCTTCCGCCTTCGACTTCTCCCTCGGCATAAGAAGTAGCGGAAAAAAGGAGAGACGGCGCAATGCTGAGGTAGCTCACGCAGGGCACCGTGTAGATGGACACATGCATCAGCGAGTTTCGCGAGATATCTTGGATGGGGATGGAAGTACTGCAGCAGCTCCCGGAGAATTTTCGATCCGGGAGGCATGAAGCGGCGGTCGAGCCACGTCGTGAAGAATACGTGGGATCATCCGGCGCGTGCCAACCGATGTCATTCTCCGTGGTAAGGCGTTGTACTTCGCGTAATCTTGGAGCATGTTGTCACCGCCCCACGAGTCGGTGAAATTGCAGGTCGATACTCTCTCCTTCTTCTTGGCCTTGTTGGTTGCAGCTTTAGGAGCCATGGTGGCTTTCTTTGGTGGAGAGGGCGAGAGGAGTAAAAGCAACGAGCTCTGTAGAGGACCGACAATGGTGGCGATGTAGTGCGAGAGGAAGACGAGATGGGAAATGACTAGGGTAAAAAGCTCCCAATCATTTCCTCTTATTATACGAAGATTTCAAAGTGATTCTCCAGCTGGCTGTTGAGGGGTGCTCACCCTCCAAGAAGTAACAACACTTGTCTAGCACTTGGGTCTTCAAAGCCTTGCAAACATATCACAAATATAGCCTCTTAAAACAAACATTAAGCTCAAATAATTTGAGCGTAAAATTATGCGGTAGATGCAAGGATAGGTAGGTGAAGCTTTGAGCTCACACACTCCATCTCTTCTCAACTTGCTTACTTTGACATGCGATGGGATTGGGAATATATAAGCAACGATAGGAATCCAACCGTTGCTCAAAAAGTACTCGAATTTTCCGATGTTGAAAACCTGGTAGTGTCGGACTAGCTTGAACAATCTGGCAGAATATTGAAAATTCTAGGAGGTACCAAACGCGGCGAAGAGTATGAGAAAGAGTAGAGGGCTAACAAGAGGAAAGACCATGCAAGAAAGGGAAGCATCCAACCTCATACATGAAGATAGCCCAACATGAATTATTGACAATGAGGCAAAGAAATTTCCATGATGATCTATGAGATCTAAGTCAGGTGATCCACAATTCTAACGGTGTGATCACCTTAGGTTTAAGGCTTTCATTGCTTGATGCAAGAAAACAAATGACAACTTACTCGTTGCTTCTCAATAACGGGTCAGTCCAACTCGCTAAATGCTTTAGCGGGTTGTATAAGTCTATTGGCATTACATGCTCATGACTAAGAGCATCTCCACCGGCGCCTCCGATAGCGGCCCTGATAGCGATTTAGGGGTCGGGAGCGAAAATGGGCTCGCACCGGTGCGTCCCAGACGGCGCCAGCCAATTTTCCAGCTCAATAGAATCACCGGCAACCCCGTGCCGGCCCCTTCGCCAAGGGCGCGAATCGGGCGCGCCCGCGCCTCGCGAGGCTGAAAATTTTGGGCGTGGGAGCCGCCTGTCAGCCACACATCCCAAAAGTTGACGCCGGCGGGGAGTCGCGGGGCCGACGCGTCAGCGGCTCATTCAATTTTAAACTAACCGTCGCCTACCTCGCGACGGGAGTTATTGGGACGCAGCGGCGGTGCAGTTTCCGGACGATCAGCGAACCGTCCCGTCGCGCACGCCTTGCTCTTCGTGCCGCCGTTAATGAGCGCCACCGCTCCCCACCTCCCTCCGGCCTATAAAAAGGGTCGCCTCTCATCGTCTCTCTCACACACAAACCCTAGCTCCTTTCTCCCCAACCCTAGCCGCCACCATCTTAAAAGACGACGCCATGTCTAGTCGAGGCCGAGGTCTCGGCCGTGGCCGCGGCAGAGCTGCACGCACGCCGTCGCCTGCGACGTCGTCGTCTTCATCGTCGGACATGGACGAGGAGGGGCCCGTGATGTTCGAGTTTGGCCTCATCCTCAAGGGCGACCCACACGGCATCCAGAGGCTGCCGGACACCTTCAAGACTTCGTCGCCGGCGACGAGCGCCCGGGCTCGTTGCATCTGCGGGAGGCTGCCTGCGGCTTCTGCCGGTGCATCGTGGACGTGATTTACGACGCACGCGGCAAGATGTACCTCCACATCGGCTGCGAGAAGTTCGCGTGCTACCACCGCCTTCAAGCCCGGCTTCGTGCTCATGTTCTCCTACTTAGGCGAGAGGGACATGACCGTCAAGGTGTTCGACGAGACGCGTTGACGCCGCCACTACCACGGTGACAGCGCCGAGGAGGACGACGACTAAGTCTTGTTTCTTCGCAGCGAATATCGGCACGCATGTTTTTGGATGTTCTTCCTCGAAAGAACCAACAGGGGCACCCTCACCAGCTGGATTTTCCAGTTTGGATGATTGGGTGTGCCCTCAAGTGTTCTTTCTTGGCAGCGAACACACGAAACCTGCGATGACCGGCCTAGTTAGGTGTAGTTTTTTGCAATATTTTATATTTGTGTCAACCATGGTTCAAACTATGTATTAGTTTGTGAAAACCATGTTCCAAACTATATCTTCATGTAAACCACGGTTCCCAATTATGTATTAGTTTGTGGAATTGAATATTTGTTATTCGATTTTCTATGCATTTATTTGTGACTTTAATTCAAAACATCTATCGGGGTCGCCGTTTTGGGGGCGCCGGTGTGGGAACATTTCCCCCAAATAGAGGATGCAGTGCGGTGTCCCTTAAACGGAGAGTTAAGGGCATCTCCAACCGGGCGACCCATCCCGCGCCCGCGCGTCCGGATGGGTCCAAACGGACAAAAACCCGGCCCAGCGCGGGGACGCACCGCAAAAACGGACGGCCTCGTCGTCCGGATCGACGCAAACCCGGCCCAAATCTTGGACGGGTTTGCGTGGTCGCGGACGCGAATGGCTGGTCGCTCGCGTCCGCCCCATGTCCGCCCCTGGCCCGCGTGTCATAGGCATAATAATATTTTTCATTAAATAGGAGTCATTACAATTTTTTTTAGCTTCTACTCTATCCTAAATACGTACGGGGCCGGCGGCGTAGCCGGCAACTCCTTGCGGGCTCGCCGTCGGGGCCGTGGATTTCACTCGACGCGGGCGGCCTGTACGCGTGAGGATTCCACTCCAGCTTTATGGGCTAGGTGACGCGGCGGCCGCGGCGGCGCGCTGGCGCGCGCGGCGCGGCGGCAGCGGCGGCATCGGCGGAGGCCTTCATCCTCCTCCTTTCCGTCCGCGCACCTCGGGCGCGCTCGCGCTCGCCTCCTGCGCGGAATCATCCGCCTCCCGCACGCTCCAGCTCCTCGCAGGCGGCGCGTTCCACGCGGTGCGCGCTCCAGCGGACGCGCCGGCGGCCCGGGCCTCGTGGTTCCCCGCCGCCGGCGCATGCGCTCTGCCGGCCGCGCTCCGCCGAGCCGCGTCCTGGGCGCGCCGCCGGCGAGGGCATCCGGATGAGGTGACGGGCTGCTCGCATAGCGAGCAGCTCGTTCTTCCGCCGAGGAGGTCGCCAACGGCGGCGGCCGGCCCGCCAGGTGGCCTCGTGCTCCTTGGTCACGCGCGTGAGGTCGGCGAGGCGCTCCTCGATGGCGGCGTTGATGTTCGCCGCGCGAGGTCCTCCTCTTGGACGGGCTCCTCGGCGGCGGTCGCACCCTCCTCCGCGGCCTCGTACCATCCGTCCGCGGTCTCGTGCCGCCCTCCGCGGACGCTCCGCCATCTCCGTCGTCGCCTTCTTTGCCGCCGCCTCGGCAGCGATGCGGAGCGCCTCGTCGTCGGCGACCCACCGCGAGTCCGCGCGCTCCTCCTCCTCCATCCGCGGGAACCTGGCCCGGCGGCGAGGAGAGCTTGGCCCACGTGGTCCGAAGGGTGCGAGGCATGGCGCCGAGAAGGTGGAGGAGAGGAAGGTGATGTCTGTGAGGCCGCCGCCGTCTTTTTAGCCGGCGGCCCGGCGGGAAACTTGGCGCGAGCGCGCGCCAATGGCGTTTTCGCGCGCGCGGGAACTTTCCCGCGCGTTCCACCGCCCGCCATGGTTGTCCCGTCGAGGCCTGCCATGGCGCAGCGCCGCGCAAGGAAGACAAACCACGTGGCGTCTCTTTGTCGCCGCGTTGGCGCCGCGTGCGACCCAAACAGACACGCGGACGCGGGGCGCTGTCCGGGTGTCCGTTCGGCCACCCAAACGGCCCAAAACGAACGGCCCAGCGCGTCCGTTTGGGTCGCCCGGTTGGAGATGCCCTAACAGCCTGCTCATACACTAGTCGAGGTTATGTGTCCACATAACGTTACCGACTAAGGACAATTTAGGATGCACAATATTAATACATTCCAAAACAGAGTCAATTCGTTGATACATATAAATATTCATATAAAGACAACTTTAAATTATAGTACAATAGAATATACATCATACATGATTGACTCTAAAATATTTTTTTAACACTTTGATCCCCGTAATGCATATGGGAATGTGCAACGCCTTTTCTTAAAGACCATCTTCACATGTCCATCACACGATGATCCCCAAGCTTTAAGGAGCATAATTAGATCATTATTGATTCTGCATCTTCTACTTCGACCATGAAAGATCTTAATAGTACGCACAGATACAACAACACATTTCATGAACTTAATTGGTTTGTAAGATTATCTAGCCGGTTATGAACTATGAAGTGACAAACCAGTGCACGCTATGGTCGGCTAGCCGTCCTAGGATTATATCCTCACTCCTAGTTTATTAACCAATCGGCTAGTTCCTCCTAGCCAGTAACATCTGACGAACTCTGCTCGCCGTTTCTCAATTGGCAACCCTGCAGTTGCAGCGGATCTCTCCCTCTGATCCCGTCAAGGGTCGGATGCTCCCCATCTTCACCATGGACGCGCCGAAGTCGGAGAAGAACTGCTCGCCGTCGTCACTGTACTTCTGCACCAGAGCCTTGGTGGTGCTGGCCACGACGTCCTCGTCGCCGGAGAAGAGGCCCTGGTCAGAGGACAGGAGGCCCTTCTTGGTCAGCAGGTTCTGGTAGTAGTGCTTGTCGAACGCGTCGGCGGAGCTGATGTCGAGAGCGGTCGTCTGGTTGCCGTCCCCGCCGGCGCAGAGGCTCTGCAGGTTGGCGGCCATGGTGGAGTCCAGCGTCGGGTCCGCCGAGGACGTGGTGGACGTCAGGCGGTTGCTGAACAGCCCGCACCGGGCTCGCCCGATCGTGTGGGCACCTGCAATTTTTTTCAAGTTCAGAATTCCTGATCATGTGATCTTATTTTTTTATGGTGCATTTTATCAGATCATGGGAACTGCGAGATGATTGACCAAAGAATATTTCGTAAGAAATGAGGTTTCAGAATCAGAACTGACGAGTTGCTTCTACTCTCAATTAAGCATGGTCGCACTTTTAACAACTTCAGGGGCGTAGCGCAGGGTTGAAATATAGTTGTGCACCTTGATTGAGATAGATCAGTTGTGTGATCAGTGGGACAACTAGTACCTGACAGGACCACGACATCTGTCGTGTCGAGGCCGACATCGGCAAACTTCTGTACAATCGAGCTGATCGGTTCGAACGGCGAGGGCAGGCCTTTCTCAGCTCCAGACTGGTTGGCCACCAGACCGTCCCTTCTTCCCAGAAGAACATCATAGTAAGGCCCTCCACTCTGAAAAAATCAGTACATAATTACTACTTTGTCTGGCAAACTGGATGTATCTGAAAAAATCTATAAGACGTAGTAAGGTACTCACAAAGAGTACTCCATAGCCAGCTGCAAGGGCTACAACGTCCGCACAGGAAACCACCCCCGGGCACATGCTCTCAAGATCGACCTTGATCGCGTCGATGACCTCGTACCCTCTGACGGAGTTCTGGTTGGGTCGCGCAAATTTCTCGCCTTTGTCACCATCCAGCAAGATTGAACCATCACACCCCTGGATACATCACAGCAACAAAATTAAGTAACATCAACACAAGGACCAGTAGAAGTGCAACAAACATAGAGAGCAAGTTCAGAAGAAGCATTTGGTACATTGACAAAGCAGTCATGGAAATGGAGCCTGAGTAGGGAGGCTCCCATCCTCAGCTCATCCCTCATGGCAGAAAACACATGCTGCTGGACGATGGTGTACACGCCAGGGCACTTGTAGTCGTAGAAATCGCTTGTTAACTCGTCGCCCCTCGCTCCTTGGTTGCAGAGGCACAGCCCAAGAACTGAACACACAAGGAGCAACCTGCAGTGAGAGTACTCCATGTCTCAACTCTTACAGTCTCAGTCTTGCTTATTACACTGTCTTGGACTGCCTGCATGGTTTATGGTTCTTGGTTTCCTTTTATAGATGGTTAAAGGTGATGGATATCGGTTCCTGGTACGCCAAGTCGTCGCGGTAGTGGTGCGGCTGCGCATGTACCGATCTTCTCCTGTTAACAAGTATTATTTGTGCCAAAACTGCACATTGTGAAAATGACAATTGGCTGCAATGGTGAAGTCACTAGTGTGATGGTGCTGCACTTAGCATGCTTCCGGTGACTTTTTGTCACGAGTCCAAGAGGTAGTGGAGATCCAACCATGAACCATAGAGGAAATTGTAATGCATTGCTTGCAGTTTCGTGTGGAAACTGGGTTGTGTGGATCACCCTGAATGATGCAGCGCCTGGCGATAATGGATTGGATCTTGCCTAGCACTTAGGAAGTGCATGCATTTTTCAGTTAAGTATTTGCAATAGTGACATTTCTGTCTTGCTGGGAAACTAATTAATCTGGTGATTCAGATGAGGTTCTCAACGTTAGCTGAGTTGGGATGGTGCTGTGAGGTGACTCTGCATTTACAGTTGATTGCAGTTCAGTGAATGTTATCGAGCTGCTGCAAGTCAAACTTAACACACTTCTGTTTATTTAGTCGCAGTGCTATCCTTATGGATTGGCATTATTACAGTAGAAAACTTGAATGCAGATTTGGGTGCACACAGGGAGCAACTGTGTTTCCAGAACATGCAGGAGAACTGATGACATGGACTTAATAATTAACACATAGATGTTTCTTTACGATTGATAAATTTATGATCCTTTTATATCTCGGTTTATCGTTTGGATATGATTATTCTTGTACACTTCATGATTTTGTGCAAAAGAATTCCAGATGTGTGTATCTGTATTATGCTGGTGCTTAACACTTCAGAGCCAACTTTTCCATAACTCACCAGAATTTACTGTACATATAGTGAAGTACTGATTAATTGCCTGTATAGCTATCTAAGTAGTATGTAACTCACAAGAATTTATATCGAGGGAAAATACTTGATGACAACCATCTAACTATTGAATACAAAGGAAAACAAGGTACACATCGGGAAGCTGCCCAACTCCGTTTATAATTAGCAGTTTAAGGAAGTCGTGCTCAGATCATGGAATTTCAGGATCAACTTTGATCAAACAATTTAGCAAAACTATAAAGAATTAGTGTTTAAATATCATTGAGTATATAGAACAGTTTTCAGAGACCAACCAAAGTACAGTTTAATGCCACCAGCTCCTAGAGGATTACCCCAGAAACAGAACAAAGCAGCCAACATGCTGGCACCAAGACCCAACAAAGGAAATTCCAGCGCCTCAGGTGTACATAGCCAGTGCACAGCTTCAGTAATCTTCGTTTTTTAACAGTGTCTTACAACTTCCAACCTCTTGACATCTAGCAGTTGCAGGATGGAGTAGAGAAAATATACATCCCAACATATTTGTATATTGGATGCTGTCAAATGGTGGTGACATGCCGAGGAGTGCTTAGTTTTTGGAAGAAAAATGTCATCTTAATTAACAGGTCTTTTAATCTTCCAAAGTTTAACATTGCAACCACTGATGAGGCAACAATCTAGATTGCAGAAAATTTTCTACAATGATATCAACTACAGCATGATATCTCCATATCGCCAGGCTCAGCTTCTAGTAAAGAGCCAGGCTTGCAATACAAAATAATGCATGGTAACAGTTTAAAAACTAGGTTACATTAAGAATTTGCATCATATAGGATTCATGCCTACCTCAGACTTAGCTCTGATGTCTTTTTTTCTTCCAACTTCATTTAACTTTGCAGGTACAGAAAATAAGTCACACCGGAGTGAAAATGCACACCTATTTTAGTAGCCATACCCAATACAGTTTAGCGCTCAGTTCTTTGAATCTGTACTTACATCAGAACAAGGGAACCAGTTGATAACAATTAACAAAAAGAAATTAATTCAATTTGCAGATTCAGGAACTGAATACAGGCCATGTAATGGAAAAGAAAATTCTGTAAGCAAACATTACGGTCAACATAATCATAAGATGCTCGAATACAGATTTACTAAGACAACAACCTAGAAATTCAGTCAAACTGAATTCAGGTAGGAAAATGATCAGACAGTTCAATCAAAACAGGCATTAGAATACACGGGGGATCATGTTATTCTCTTCCCCTACAAAAGTCCTCTTCCCTTAACCACAAAAAGAAGATGAAAGGATTATGTTTTGTAGGTATGTTAAGCTGCATATTGTTCAACATCAATAGTGGAATACCATGCAGATTACATAAGGGACGCTAAAATTTCTTTACCATCTCTGTTCACGCTGTAGAGGAGATAAGAATTTCAAATCTTTAACAGGTGCATAAAAACAGGGTGACATCAATATTGAACAACAGATAACAAGTCATACACAAAATTTACGTTTACTTTCAAGCAATAAAAAGAAATAAAGGGGGTGAAAATCCAAACAATTTAGACGCAAAGGCTCTCACAATCACCCCACATCAAGAGCTAGCAAGTGACCACAACGACTAGTACTAGATTAAATGTCTAGCTTCATTCATAGAACAAGCATTACCCACTGGAAGGTTTGCTTGGTGCTACATATTCTCCATGGCTAGCCAACATTGTTCAAAGACAGATGTGAAAAAAGATTACATTGTCAAAGCCACAAAAAGGCATGCTATAGCTACGCATAACTTATCTAAACCACTACCCATATCCAACGACTCAACATCATGAAGGCAATAGTTCCATGACAGGTATGTGAACCTGCACAGACTTTCAGTGACTATCTGACAGCCATTCCGCAAAACAGGGAATATAAGGCTGAATATCCCACAAATTTTTAGAAGTGCAGATAACATGCACTTCTCGGTTATCCATGTCATATGAGATAGTCTTTTTCTTCCCGTCAGTAAGAAAAATCACATTACGATCTGGATGAATTGCAAACATCTCATAGACCTCGTCATCTTTGCGACAATGACTTCCAAACAGCTCCAAAATGTTAGCAGTATGCTTCAAGGTCCACTTTGCAGTGCCATAATCCTCAAGAGCCCAAACAGAGAGTTGGCAAACATTAGGATCATCTATAAACCAAGCATACAAGCGTCCCTGAGACTGTCCAATGGAATAACCTGCACAGGTCTCTGGCACGTCGCCCGGAATATGAATTTCCCTCCAAACCTTCCCCTGTGTGTCCACTGTGAATATCGAAGGTTTATGGGTCATCAAATGCATAGTGCCATTCAGGAAGACGCTATTTGAAGGACCAACAGGAACAGGTTGGTTAACCCAACCACTCTGCACCGTAGTCCATCGTCCTGATGAGTAGATGGCCACTTCTCCGAATTCCACAAGCTGCACCACGAGTACCACAAAACAGGAGGGGGCCGCTGGGTCGAAACCCAAATATTCTTCGATTTCGTATGGCGCCTCTATAGGACAAGGAGGCAGCTGAATCCAGTTCTCCGTCGCGGGATTGCACACAACAAGATTATAGTCATCTTCACCGGAATGACCTGATTTCCAGCATCTACAGAGGATAAGGCCACCGCAGCAATGTTCGGGGTTGACAAGTTCATAGCTCTTGCGCAAGAAAGGGAGAGAGGGGTCGACCATAGGCGGGCCTCTCCCGGACAAATTGCAGAAGCGCCCCTTGTTGTAGAAGAAGCCGGTCAGGGTCTGCGGCGACCTCTTGCGGATGTCGGGGTCGGAGCAGAGGGCAAGCCACGGCTTGGACACGCACTTGAAGCGGCAGAGCGACCTGTAGGGAACCCGCGACAGGATCTCGACGAGGGGCCCCTCGGGGAGGCTCCCCAATGGCTCCTGCTCCTGCTCGTACTCCTGCTTCTGCTTCTTCTTCATCTACAGATGGGGGAGACGGCTCGATTCAGGTTCCAGGCTTCCCTTTACTAGATCCAAGATCTAAAGAAAAAAAGCAGCGGAGCAAACCTCGGACGATACCTCGGTGGTCGGGAACGGCGACGGCGAACGGGATTGAGCCATGGGAGCGTCCTTATCGCCGATCAGTGCCTCGACGGCTGGCGGCGCAGGGCTCTGCGCAGTCGCACGTTCTGGCCGAGTGCGTAGCCAGTTCAGCTTCCGTCGTCCAACCTATTTCGATCTTTCGATAGTTGGGTGTCTCTGAGCATTCTCCTCAGCTGCACCTACTGCCAAAGTGCCAGGGCTCTCGGCACACCCACTATGTCGGTGATCTAAGAGCATCTCCAGCCGCGTCCCCCAAACCGCGTCGGATTGAGCGTTTGGGGACGTGTTTTGTTCGTGCCGCGTTTGGGGGACGTCGCTCTCACGTCGCTCCCCAGCCGCGTCCCCCAAACGCCGCCCCCAAACATTTAAAATATTTTTTCTTAGCATTTTTATTTCAATTTCCACAAACTAATAGATAATTGGGAACGTGGTTTACACGAAGACATAGTTAGGAACATGGTTTTCCACAAACTAATACATAGTTTGAACCATGGTGGACACAAATATAAAATATTGCAAAAAACAAAACCTAACTAGGCCGTGCATCGGCGGTTTCCTGTGTTCGCTGCTAAGAAACAACACTCCAGGGCACACCCAGTCACCTAAACCGGAAAATCCAGCGGGAGGATGGTGCCCTTGTTGGTTCTACCGATGAGGCGAACAGGCAGAAACCTCCGTGCACGTATTCGCCGCGAAGAAACAACACTCCGTCGTCCTCCGAGTCGGTGTCGTCGTGGGAGTCCCTGTCGACGTGGTAGTCCCGGCGGCAGCGACTCGTCGAAGACCTTGATGCTCATGTCCCTGTTGCCGAAGTAGGAGAACACGAGGATGAAGCCGGCTTGGAGGCGGTGGTGGCGCGCGAACTTCTCCCAGCCGATGTTGAGGTACATCTTGCCGCGCGCGTCGTAGATCGCGTCGACGATCCACCGGCGTAGCCGCACGAATGCTCCCGCAGATGCATCGTGCGCGACGCCGCCGACGTCGGCGAAGGAGTCCGGCAGCCTCGGATGCCGCGCGGGTCGCCCTTGAGGACGTGGACGAACTCGAACAGACGTCCGGCCCACGTCCATCTCCGACGATGAAGACGACGCGCGGGAGGCGACGGCGATCGTTCAGCCATGCCGCGGCCACGACCACGACCACGACCACGCCGCGGCCGCGAGGTCGGCTCCGCCTCTACCAGACATGGCGGCGAGTTTTGTTGAGAGATGGTGGCGGCTAGGGTTTGGGAGAGAGGCGCTAGGGTTTGTGTGTGAGAGGGACGATGAGAGGCGCCCTTTTTATAGGCCGGAGGGAGGCGGAGGAGCGGTGGCGCTCATTAACGCCGCACGCAGCCAGGCGCGACGGACGCGCCGCGCCCTCGCGGAACCGCACCGCGCGCGCGCCAATAACTTTCGTCGCGAGGTAGGCGACGGTTAGGTTTAAATTAATTGTGCCGCCGACGGGTCGGCCCGCCACTCCCGCCTCGCGCTGTGTCCGGCGCCCCGGAGCGCCCGTGGGACGGGGACGGCTGGGCGCCGGACACCGTATCGGGGCGCGCCGACAAAAAGGGCTTTGGGGACGCGGCTGAACGCTTTTTTGTCCGGCGCGCCCCAAATCCCTTTGGGGGACGGTTTGGGGACGCGACTGGAGATGCTCTAAGTGCGCCCAACTAGAGCTTCGCGGACCGTACGTATCTTTCTTCGGTGTTTTGGTACCAACGCATACACCGCAGGCGCCACCTTCCTAATAGGCTTGCCCTCCAACCATCTGTCTTCCCAGAAGAGGGTGGATTCCCCGTTGCCGACCACCGTGAAGGTGGAGGCCGCAAAGACGTTCAGCTCCGTCTTCGAGAAGTACATGTCCCCGCGCCAAGGTCGTAGGGGTCCGTGTGCATCCTCCAGATCCACCTCACCCTGAGGCTAGTCGTCGTGCGGGCAAGGTCCGGGATCCCAAGACCTCCCAGCCGCAGTGATCGGCAAACCCGCACCCAGTTGACATGGCATTGTCCACCATTGGCATCCGCCCTGCCAGCCAGAGGAATCCGCGCAGGATTTTGTTGACTTGCTTCAGGGCTGTTCTGTTAAGACTCAGCACCATCAGCTAGTGCAACAGGATCGCTGCTAGGACCGAACGAATGAGCGTCAGGCGCCCCGCCCTGGGCATCATAGATGCCTTCCAGGTAGGAAGTTTGTCAGCGAGCCTGTCTACCAGGGGTTGGAATTTTGAGCCAGTTCAAATTTTGAATTGTTTTCCAGTTTGAACTCGAAAAACACTGTGCCCTGAGCCTTCTATTAGTAGTAGTCAACTGATCGTCCATTCTCATTCTACCGTTCCTACATGCAACACCGGCGTCATCTTATTGCACTACTTTCTCTGTTTATAAAAGAATGCCGCAGAGCATATACATATATATCTAGATTTAGATAGATTTGCAATAATTTTTATGGATAAAGATAGTACAATTCCTGATTTATCTTGAAATAAAAAAATGCAGTCCAGAATTATTTAGTCGAATTAGCATAAAGTATGGCCAGAACTTCTGTAAACACATTTAACTAGTCATGCAACTCACAAAGGCAAATATCAGTATGAAAAAACCCAAATACATGATGCAACACTTCAGTAAAAAAATCGGGCCTTGTTCTTTGCAGCTTCCGAATTGTACTCGTCGGAATCACGTGATTTCCAGCATCTGCAGAGGAGAAAGCCGCCGCAGCAATGTTCGATGATGACACTTGCATAGCTCTTGCGCAAGAATCGGAGAAGGTATGATGCGTATAGAAGCAAGTTTCCCTCAGTATGAAACCAAGGTTATCGAACCAGTAGGAGCCAAAAAGCACGTGAAGGTTGTTGGTGGAGGAATGTAGTGCGACGCAACACCAGTGAAACTGGCGCCAACGTGGAACCTGCACAACACAATCAAAGTACTTTGTCCCAACAGTGAGGTTGTCAATCTCACCGGCTTGCTGAAAACAAAGGATTAAACGTATCGAGTGGAAGATGGTGTTTGTTTGCAAAAACAGTAAAGAATAATGATTGCAGTAGAATGTATTCAGATGTAAAAGAATGGACCGGGGTCCACAGTTCACTAGTGGTGTCTCTCCAATAAGATAACTAACATGCTGGGTGAACAAATTACAGGTGGGCAATTGACAAATAAAGATTCAATACATACCAATGATGATTACTATGTGATTTAATCAGACATACATAGACCGCTATCCAGCATGCATCTATGCCTAAATAATCCACCTTCAGTTATCATCCGAACCCCTTCCGTATTAAGTTGTAAACAACAGATAATTGCATTAAGTATGGTGCGTAATGTAATCAACACAAATATCCTTAGACAAAACATCAATGTTTTATTCCTAGTAGCAACAGCACATCCACAACCTTAGAACTTTCTGTCACTGTCCCAGATTCAATGGAGGCATGAACCCACTATCGAGCATAAATACTCTCTCTTGGAGTTACAAGTATCAACTTGGCAGAGCCTCTACTAGCAACGGAGAGCATGCAAGAACATAAACAACACATATATGATAGATTGATAATCAACTTGACATAATATTCTAGATTAATCGGATCTCACCAAACACAACATGTAGCATTACAAATAGATGATATTGATCATGTTAGGCAGCTCACAAGATCTAAACAATGATAGCACATGCGGAGAAGACAACCATCTAGCTACTGCTATGGACCCATAGTCCAAGGATGAACTACTCACGCATCAATCCGGAGGCGGGCATGATGATGTAGAGCCCTCCGGTGATGATTCCCCTCCGGCAGGGTGCCGGAGGCGATCTCCGAATCCCCGAGATGGGATTGGCGGCGGCGCGTCTCGAATGTTTTCCGTATCGTGGCTCTCGCAGGGGTTTCGCGACGAAGGCTTTAAGTAGGCGGAAGGGTAGGTCGGGCGTCACGAGGGCCCCACACGCCAGGGCCGCGGCCGGGGCCCAGCCGCGCCGCCCTGTTGTGTCGGCGCCTCGTGGCCCCACTTCGTACCTCCTCGGTCTTCTGGAAGCTTCAAAAATAGGACCCCGGGCGTTGATTTCGTCCAATTCCGAGAATATTTCCTTTGTAGGAATTCTGAAACCAAAAACAACAGAAAACAGCAACTGGCACTTCGGCATCTTGTTAATAGGTTAGTGCCGGAAAATGTATAATAATGTTGTAAGTATGTATAAAACATTCAAGTATTGTCATAAAAGTAGCATGGAACATAAGAAATTATAGATACGTTTGAGACGTATCAAGCATCCCCAAGCTTAGTTCCTACTCGCCCTCGAGTAGGTAAACGATAACACAAATAATTTCTGAAGTGACATGCTACCAACATAATCTTGATCAACATTATTGTAAAGCATATGAGATGAATGGAGTGATCTGAAGCAAAAGATTGCTAACAAAGATAATGACTAAACAAATGAATCATATAGCAAAACTTTTCATGAATAGTACTTTCAAGACAAGCATCAATAAGACTTGCATAAGAGCTAACTCATAAGCAATAAATTCTTAGTAGAATGAATTGAAGCAACACAAAGGATGATTAAGTTTCAGCAATTGCTTTCAACTTGTAACATGTATATCTCATGGATATTTGTCAACATAGAATAATATAACAAGTGCAATAGGTAAACTTGTAAGAATCAATGCACACAGTTAACACAAGTGTTTGCTTCTAAGATAGAAAGAAGTGGTAAACCGACTCAACATAAAGTAAAAGAATGGCCCTTCGCAGAGGGAAGCATGGATTACTATTTTTGTGCTAGAGCTTTTGTTTTGAAAACATAGAAACAATTTTGTCAACGGTAGTAATAATTCATATGTGCTATGCATAATACTTCCTACAAGTTGCATGTCTCATGCATAGAGTACTAATAGTGCTCGCACCTTGTCCTAATCAGCTCGGAAAACACGGATTATCATCGCATAACATATGTTTCAACCAAGTGTCACAAAGGGGTACCTCTATGCCGCCTGTACAAATGTCTAAGGAGAAAGCACGCATTGGATTTCTCGCTTTTGATTATTCTCAACTTAGACATCCATACCGGGACAACATAGACAACAGATAATGGACTCCTCTTTTTAATGCTTAAGCATTCAACAACAAATAGTATTCTCATAAGAGATTGAGGTTGTATGTCCAAACTGAAACTTCCACCATGATACATGGCTTTAGTTGGCTGCCCAATGTTCTTCTCTAGCATATGCATACTCAAACCATTTGATCATGAAATCGCACTTACTTCAGACAAGACGAACATGCATAGCATCTCACATGATATCCAACAAAGGTAAAAAGTTGATGGCGTCCCCAGAAACATGGTTACCGCTCAACAAGCAACTTATAAGAACTAAGACACATAACTACATATTCATCACCACAATAGTTTTTAAGCTATTTGTCCCATGAGCTATATATTGCAAAGATAAAGGAATGAAATTTTAAAGGTAGCACTCAAGTAATTTACTTTGGAATGGCAGAAAAATACCACATAATAGGTAGATATGGTGGACACAAATGGCATGGGTTTTGGCTCAAGGTGTTTGGATGCACGAGAAGCATTTCCTCTCAGTACAAGGTTTGGGCTAGCAAGGTTGTTTGAAGCAAACACAAGTATGAACAGGTACAGCAAAACTTACACAAGAACATATTGCAAGCATTATAAGACTCTACACTGTCTTCCTTGTTGTTCAAACACTTTACCAGAAAATATCTAGACTTAGAGAGACCAATCATGCAAACCAAATTAAACAAGCTCAACGGTAGTTTTCCATTAAAAGATTAAACTACATGATTGATACGCGTAGATGCACACGTCCGTTGGGAACCCCAAGTGGAAGGTATGATGCGTATAGAAGCAAGTTTCCCTCAGTATGAAACCAAGGTTTAATCGAACCAGTAGGAGCCAAGAAGCACGTTGAAGGTTGATGGTGGCGAAATGTGATGCGGCGCAACAACAGGGATTCCGGCGCCAACGTGGAATCTGCACAACAAACCAAAGTACTTTGCCCCAACGAAATGAGGTTGTCAATCTCACCGGCTTGCTGTAACAAAGGATTAAGCGTATCGAGTGGAAGATGATTGTTTGCAAGAAAACAGTAAAACACAATTGCAGATTGTATGCTATGTAAAGAATAGGACCGGGGTCCACAGTTCACTAGAGGTGTCTCTCCCATAAGATAAAAGCATGTTGGGTGAACAAATTACAGTCGGGCAATTGACAAATAGAGAAGGGCATAACAATGCATATACATGATATGATAAATATAGTGAGATTTAATTGGGCATTACGGCAAAGTACATAGACCGCCATCCAACTGCATCTATGCCTAAAAAGTCCACCTTCGGTTATCGTCCGAACCCCATTCGGTATTAAGTTGCTAAGCAACAGACAATTGCATTAAGTATGGTGCGTAATGTAATCGACAACTACATCCTTAGACATAGAATCAATGTTTTATCCCTAGTGGCAACAACACATCACAACCTTAGAACTTTCTGTCACTGTCCCAGGTGTCAATGAAGGCATGAACCCACTATCGAGCATAAATACTCCCTCTTGGAGTTAAGAGTACAAACTTGGCCAGAGCCTCTACTAATAACGGAGAGCATGCAAGACCATAAACAACACATAAACAATAGATTGATAATCACCATAACATAGTATTCTCTATCCATCGGATCCCGACAAACACAACATATAGTATTACAGATAGATGATCTTGATCATGTTAGGCAGCTCACAAGATCCAACAATGAAGCACAACAAGGAGAAGACGACCATCTAGCTACTGCTATGGACCCATAGTCCAGGGGTGAACTACTCACTCATCACTCCGGAGGCGATCATGGCGATGAAGAGTCCTCCGGAGATGAATCCCCTCTCCGGCAGGGTGCCGGAGGCGATCTCCCGAATCCCCCGAGATGGGATTCGCGGCGGCGTCTCTGGAAGGTTTTCCGTATCGTGGCTCTTCATCGGGGTTTTCGCGACGGAGGCTTAAGTAGGCGAAAGGGTAGGTCGGCGGCGCGAGGGCCCACACCACGCCGACGCGGCCAGGGCTGGGCCGCGCCGCCTATGGTGTGGCCACCTCGTGGCCCCACTTCCTTCCTTCTTCGGTCTTCTGGAAGCTCCGTGCAAAAATAGGACCCTGGGCGGTGATTTTGTCCATTCCGAGAATATTTCCTTACTAGGATTTCTGAAACCAAAAACAGCGAAAACAGCAACTGGCTCTTCGGCATCTTGTTAATAGGTTAGTTCCGTAAAATGCATAAATATGACATATAATGTGCATAAAACATGTAGGTATCATCAATAAAGTAGCATGGAACATAAGAAATTATCGATACGTTGGAGACGTATCAATGATGCAAGAGCTTAAACATGATCTAATGAGAGCTCAAACAATTGCCAAATTTACCAAACCATATGCAGCATTTTCCGATTCCAACCAAATAGCAATTTAACGAAGCAATTTCAGCCTTCGCCATGAACATTAAAGCACAATTAAGAACACAAGTGTTCCATATGAAAAAGAGCGTAATATCTCCAATATAAGGATGATGGGATCCAACTTTATTCAAACCAAAAAAAAAAAAAGCAAACCGACGCTCCAAGTAAAGAACATAAGATGTGATGGAATAAAAATATAGTTTCACTAGAAGTGACCTGATAATGTTGTCGATGAAGAAGGGGATGCCTTGGGCATCCCCAAGCTTAGATGCTTGAGTCTTCTTAAAATATGCAGGGATGAACCACCGGGCATCCCCAAGCTTAGACCTTTCACTCTTCTTGATCATAGTATATCATCCTCTTCTCTTGACCCTTGAAAACTTCCTCCACACCAAACTTCAAGCAAACTCATTAGAGGGTTAGTGCATAATCAAAAATTCACATATTCAGAGGTGACACAATCATTCTTAACACTTCTGGACAAAGCTTCTGAAAGTTAATGGAACAAAGAAACTCATTCAATATAGCAAAAGCGGCAATGCGAAATAAAAGGCAGAATCTATCAAAAACAGAACAGTCCGTAAAGAAGAATTTTGCAGGGGCACTTAACTTGCTCAAACGGAAAAACTCAAAACTAATGAAAGTTGCGTACATATCTGAGGATCACTCTCGTAAATTTTCAGATTTTTTTGATTTTTTTACAGAGAGCCCTGCGAGAATTCGTGACAGACACAATGCTGTTTCTGCGCAGCAATCCAAATATAGCATCAACTTTAGCATAGAAACTTTACTTGGCACAAAAACATGATAAGGAGAGGTTGCTACAGTAGTAAACAACTTCCAAGACTCAACAATACAGTAAATAAAATAAAACATGGGTTATCTTCCAAGAAGTGCTTTTCTTTAACGCCTTTCAGCTAGGCGCAGAAAGTGCAAATCAAGTAACATCAAGAGAAGAAGCATCAACATCATAACTTGTTCTAATAATAGAATCAAAAGGCAACTTCATTCTCTTTCTAGGGAAGTGTTCCATACCTTTCTTGAGAGGAAATTGATATTTAATATTACCTTCCTTCATATCAATAACAGCACCAACGGTTCGAAGAAAAGGTCTTCCCAACACAATAGGACAAGATGCATTGCATTCAATATCCAAGACAACAAAATCAACGGGGACAAGGTTATTGTTAACCGTAATGTGCACATTATCAATCCTCCCCAAAGGTTTCTTTTTAACATTATCAGCAAGATTAACATCTAAATAACAATTCTTCAATGGTGGCAAGTCAAGCATATCATAAATCTTCTTAGGCATAACAGAAATACTTGCACCAAGATCACATAAAGCATTACACTCAAAGTCATTGAATTTCATTTTAATGATGGGCTACCAACCATCTTCTAACTTCCTAGGAATAGAAGCTTCAAGTTTTAATTTCTCTTCCCTACCTTTAATGAGAGCATTTGTAATATGTTTTGTAAAGACTAAATTTATAGCACTAGCATTAGGACTTCTAGCAAGTTTTTGTAAGAACTTTATAACTTCAGTAATATGACAATCATCAAAATCTAAACCATTATGTTCTACAGCAATGGAATCATTGTCACCAATATTTTGAAAAATTTCAGCAGTTTTATCACAAGCAGTTTCAGCAGTTTCAGGCAATTTTGCGCGCTTTGTACTAGGAGTAGAAACATTGCCAACACCAATTATTTTACCATTGATAGTAGGAGGTGTAGCAACATGTGTAGAATCAACATTACTAGTGGTGGTAATAATCCATTCTTTAGCTACATTATTCTCTTTAGCTAGTTTTTCTTTTTCTTCTCTATCCCACCTAGCATTCAATTCAGCCAACATTCTAATATTATCATTAATTCGAACTTGGATGGCATTTGTTTTAGCAAACCTAGCATCTTTAACTTCCTCAGGCATAACTTTCAGTTTTAAAAGATCAACATCAAGAGGAAGACTATCAACCTTAGAAGCAAGAACATCAATTTTACCAAGCTTTTCTTCAACAGTTTTATTAAAAGCAGTTTGTGTACTAATAAATTCTTTAAGCATGACTTCAAGACCAGAGGGTACACTCTTATTATTGTTGTAAGAATTACCATAACCACTACCATTATTAGAAGGATATGGCCTATAGTTGTTGTTACCATAATTATTCCTATAAGCATTGTTGTTGAAATTATTACTCTTTATGAAATTCACATCAACATTTTCTTCTTGAGCAACCAATGAAGCTAAAGGAACATTATTAGGATCAATATGAGATCTACCATTTGCAAGCATAGACATAATAGCATCAATCTTATCACCCAAAGAAGAGGTTTCTTCAACAGAATTTACCTTCTTACCTTGAGGAGTTCTTTCAGTGTGCCATTCAGAGTAATTGATCATCATATCATCAAGTAGTTTAGTTGCGGCGCCCAGGGTGATGGACATAAAAGTACCTCCAGCAGCTGAATCCAATAGGTTCCTCGAGGAAAAATTCAATCCTGCATAAAAGGTTTGGATGATCATCCAAGTAGTCAGTCCATGGGTTGGGCAATTCTTTACCAAAGATTTCATTCTCTCCCATGCTTGAGCAACATGTTCATTATCAAATTGTTTAAAATTCATTATGCTACTTCTCAAAGATATAATCTTAGCAGGAGGATAATATTTACTAATAAAAGCATCTTTACATTTAGTCCATGAATCAATACTATTTTTAGGCAAAGAAAGCAACCAATCTTTAGCTCTTCCTCTTAATGAGAAAGGAAACAATTTCAGTTTTATAATATCACCATCTATATCCTTATACTTTTGCATTTCACAAAGTTCAACAAAATTATTAAGATGGGCAGCAGCATCATCAGTACTAACACCAGAAAATTGCTCTCTCATAACAAGATTCAGTAAAGCAGGTTTAATTTCATAGAATTCTGCTGTAGTAGCAGGTGGAGCAATAGGAGTACATATAAAATCATTATTATTTGTGCTAGTGAAATCACACAACTTATTTTCAGGAGTACCCATTGTAGTAGTAGTAAAGATAAACTAAGCAAATAGAATAAAGTAAAGACAAGTAACTATTTTTTTTGTGTTTTGATATAGAGCTAGTAAACAAGACAATAAGTAAAGTAACTAAATTTTTTGTGTTTTTTATATGAAGCAAACAAGACAGTAAATAAAGTAAAGTAAAGCAAGACAAAAACAAAGTAAAGAGATTGGAAGTGGAGACTCCTCAGCGTGTCTTGATCTCCCGCAACGGCGCCGAAATTTAGCTTGATACGCGTAGATGCACACGTCCGTTGGGAACCCCAAGTGGAAGGTATGATGCGTATAGAAGCAAGTTTCCCTCAGTATGAAACCAAGGTTATTGAACCAGTAGGAGCCAAGAAGCACGTGAAGGTTGTTGGTGGAGGAATGTAGTGCGGCGCAACACCAGTGAAACCGGCGCCAACGTGGAACCTGCACAACACAATCAAAGTACTTTGCCCCAACGTAACAGTGAGGTTGTCAATCTCACCGGCTTGCTGAAAACAAAGGATTAAACGTATCGAGTGGAAGATGGTGTTTGTTTGCAAAGAACAAAAAGAACAGTAGAATGTATTCAGATGTAAAAGAATGGACCGGGGTCCACAGTTCACTAGTGGTGTCTCTCCAATAAGATAAGATACGTCTCAAACGTATCTATAATTTCTGATGTTCCATGCTTGTTTTATGACAATACCTACATGTTTTGTTCACACTTTATATCGTTTTGATGCGTTTTCCGGAGCTAACCTATTGACGAGATGCCGAAGCTGTTTTTGGTTTCAGAAATCCTAGTAAGGAAATATTCTCGGAATCGGACGAAATCAACGCCAAGTCTATTTTCACCGAAGCTTCCAACACCCGAGAGTCGCAGAGGGGGCCACCCCACCACACATGGTGGCGGCGCGCCCAGGGGGCGCGCCCCCCTGTTGTCTGTCCCCACCAGGGCCCCTCCGAGGCTCCCCTTTCGCCTATAAAGTCTCCCTAACCTAAAACCCCGATACGAATATGCCACGGTACGAGAAAAGTTCCAGAGCCGCCGCCATCGCGAAGCCAAGATCTAGGGGACAAGAGTCTCTGTTCCGGCACACCGCCGGACGGGGAAGTGCCCCCGGAAGGCTTCTCCATCGACACCGCTGCCATCTCCACCGCCATCTTCATCACCACTGCTGTCTCCCATGAGGAGGGAGTAGTTCTCCATCGAGGCTAAGGGCTGTACCGGTAGCTATGTGGTTAATCTCTCTCTATGTACTTCAATACAATAATCTCATGAGCTGCCTTACATGATTGAGATTCATATGATGATGCTTGTAATCTAGATGTCATTATGCTAGTCAAGTGGATTTTACTTATGTGATCTCCGGAGACTCCTTGTCCCACGTGTGTAAAGGTGACAGTGTGTGCACCGTGTGGGTCTCTTAGGCTATATTTCACAGAATACTTATTCACTGTTATGGATAGCATATTGAAGTGCTTATTTATATCCCTTTATGATTGCAATGTGTTTTGTATCACTATTTATCTATGTGCTACTCATGTGATGTTATTAAAGTAGTCTATTCCTCCTGCATGGTGTAATGGTGACAGTGTGTGCATCGTGTGGTTCTTGTCGTAGATTATGATCATAATCTCTTGTAGGTTATGGAGTTGATTATCGCTATGATAGTATTGATGTGATTTATTCCCCCTTCATAGTGTAAAGGTGACAGTGTGTATGCTATGTTAGTACTCGGTCTATTTTGCAAAGATCTATTATGCTCTAAGGTTACTTAAACATGAATATCGAATGTTGTGGAGCTTGTTAACTCCGGCATTGAGGGTTCGTGTAATCCTACGCAACGAATGGTGTTCATTATCAAACAAGAGTATATGTAGCACAAGGAAGAGAATTTATTTATTGTGTGATCAATGTTGAGAGTGTCCACTAGTGAAAGTATGATCCCTAGGCCTTGTTTCCACCACAAAGAATTGCTTCCCACGCCAGCAAGCTATTTTCTAGCGCCGCTTGTTTACTGTTTTACTGCATCTTTACTTTCTGCAATATTACCACCATCTATACCACATGTGTTTTACTATCTCTTCGCCGAACTAGTGCACCTATACATCTGACAAGTGTATTAGGTGTGTTGGGGACACAAGAGACTTCTTGTATCGTGATTGCAGGGTTGCTTGAGAGGGATATCTTTGACCTCTTCCTCCCTGAGTTCGATAAACCTTGGGTGATCCACTTAAGGGAAAACTTGCTGATGTTCTACAAACCTCTGCTCTTGGAGGCCCAACACTGTCTACAAGAATAGAAGCACCCGTAGACATCAAGCTATTTTCTGGCGCCGTTGCCGGGGAGGAAAGGTAAAAGGCACTCACACTCCGGTCCCAGGTAACTAAGTTATTTTCTGTTGCCGTTGTAAGTGCTCGAAGCTATTTCCTTTAGATCCTGCAATTGCATCTTTTTGTTTCTTGTTTTTATTTTCACTAGTTAGGCATAATGGAAAACAACAAAAAAATTAGTGAGCTTTTTAATCTTTTTCCTGATTTAGAATTGTTTGATGCGAAAATTAAAAAACCTATAGAACCTTATTTGCATGCTAGTAGCAATGTTATTAGTATGAATGCAATTACTGCTAATGCTATGGAGAAGTCTAAGCTTGGGGAAGCTAGTTTTTGTGATCTTTTTAGCTTCCCATCTTTAGGGGAGAAAATTTGCTCTGATAATGCTTTATCTCCCATATGCGATAACTCTAATGATGCTTGTGATATTTTAAATCCACCTACTGAAAATATTCCTTTCAAGATACCTATGAACATTATTGAACGTGTTATGGATAACCGCTATGAAGGGGATGGAACTGTTCATCCTGAAGATCATTTACTGTTTTTGCATGAATTATGCGGGTTATTCAAGTGTGCAGGTATTTCAATGGATGAAGTTAGGAAGAAATTATTTGTTATGTCGCTATCTGGTAAAGCGGCACATTGGTATAAACTGCTGAAGGACGGGCGCTCTCTTGATTGGAAGGATATTGTGCCTCTATTTTATTCTAAGTTCTATCCTCCAAGTGAAATTCACAAAGATCGAAACCGTATATATAATTTCTGGCCTCATGATGGAGAGAGTATTGCCCAAGCATGGGAGAGATTGAAATCCTTAATGCTCAAATGCCCCAATCATGAGCTTCCTGGTAATGTTATCATTGATATTTTCTATGCAAGACTTTCTTTTCAGGATAAAACCTTGCTGGATACTACTTGTTCTGGATCATTCACGCGCAACAAAGAAGAGTTTAAATGGGACCTTCTTAATCGGATTCAGGAGAACGCTGAAGATTGGGAGAACGACAAAGGTAAAGAGTCAGGTATAAATTATGATTATGAATGCATTGAAACTTTTATGGATACTGATGAATTTCGAAATATGAGTGCTACCTATGGTCTTGACTCTCAAGTTATTGCAAATCTTTATAAAGCTTTTGTTTCTCACATTGAATTGCCTAGGAAGAATTTTGATAAGTATCATGAACCTTTTAAAGACGCTTGCATGAAGGATGAAACTGTTATTAATGATTGCAATGAACATGTTCAAACTTCTGAAAATGCTATTTCCTATAAGCATGTTAATTTTTGTGGAATACATAGACCTTGTGGAATTAATCAAATTGAAAATGAATATTGTATCCATCATAGGAATGAAAAAACTAGAAAATGGTTTAGGGCTCTAGATGATCTTGGAGAAAAAGTGTGTGCCCTCTATCCTTTTATTTGTGAACTTTGCCATAGAGTTGGTCATTTTAATTTTCAATGCTCCTCCAATGATAATTCGAACCCCATGAGTGCTACAAATTTGTATTGTGATGATGAAATTATTCCTAATCAGCATGATGAACTTACCTTATTTTTGAAGTGTGAAGAGTTATCAAGAAAAATTTCTTTGTTAGATATTAAGGATCTTGATATTGATGATGTCCTGCATGGGTGTCTTTCTTATTGCATTAATAATTGCCATACAAATACTTACATACAAAATATTTTAGAAGATGACACTTTGCCAAAATATGATAGGACCGTTATGTGTTTCAAACTTATTAATGAAAAGAAGGAATCCTCCAAGGTTTCTTCTATTGTTTCTAGAAATAAAGCAGGTTATGTGGAGAAGCCTCTCATCAAGCCTCTCCCTCCTAAAGAAGGGAACGAGGAGAAGAAGAAGAAGAAGAAGAAGAAGAAGAAGGGGAATAAAAAGAAAGAGGTAACAACATATCCCCGCGTGTATGAGGTAACAATAGGTAACCGTAAGTATGTTGCTCCTAATGATTATTATGATAATGAATCTGAGTACGATGATCTTCCTATGCCCTGTACCCATGTTAGTGATCATGATTTGGAAGAGCACACTATCTTTGATATTGGAAATCTCTTTGGTACTGATTATGAAAGTAATGATGATAGCATTATTCATGTCCCCTCAAACGATGATATTGAAAGCTCTAAGCTTGGGGATGTTGTGCTTGAAGATCCTATATTTGAGACCTCTACTTTTAGTGAAAATGATGATATTACATATTCTGGTTTAGATAATCGCTATAGAGATGGATATGACATATGTTACAATTATCCTTATGAAACTTGTCATAGTTATGATGGGCTTGCCAAAAATCATTCCCTTAGTATGCAACTTGTTTACCATGTTCAAATTCTTAATAATGATCCTGCTCCAATTACTATTAATGAGAAGAGTTTCTCTTATGACAAAAATAATGATACCTTTGTGCATATGAACCATGATAAGAATGTTTTAAGTGATGGTTATATTGTGGATTTCATCAATGATGCTACTGAAAGTTATTATGAGAGAGGGAAACACGGTTGTATGCATCTTAATAATATTCAGTTTCCCCTGTTTATGTTGAGAATCTTGAAGTTACTCGTGTCTTATCTTCTTATGCTTACCACTTTGTTCTTCATGAATTTATTTGTGTACAAGATTCCTTTTCATAGGAAGTGAGGTAGGTTTAAATGTGCTTTGAATTTGCTTCTTGATGCTCTCTTTTGCTTCAACTCTTATTTCTTGCGAGCATCATTAAAATTACTGAGCCCATCTTAATGGCTATAAAGAAAGAACTTCTTGGGAGATAACCCATGTCTTTATTTTACTACAGCACTTTTGTTTTATATTTGAGTCTTGGAAGTTGTTTACTACTGTAGCAACCTGTAACATCCCAAGTTTCAACAATAATAAAATCAAGAGAGAGTTTCCACTATTCAAAATTTGCAACAAACAAAAACTTTTTATATGCATATAGTGCCACATATAGTTTTATGCATTTGAGTGCTTTTCTTATGTGCAAATTGCCATGATAAGTGTTAGTATGTTTATCAATTGCTATGTGAACCCTAACAAAGATGATCAAACCCTAATTTGAGAAGAAATAAAGAAAATGGGAAAAACCCATATTTCACTTACATACACAATATGCCAATTTGCAACTCTTCAACCTAGGCCAAAATTGCTTGCCCTCTTGCTTCTAAAATACTTTAATATGATAAACTCACACAATTGCATCCTTGGATCAAGAATCAAATCCAAAGAAATCAAGATTTCTTCATACATATGATAATGGTCACATGGCCCAAAAATAATTTCTTCACTACTTTACCCCTCTGGTTTTCTCAATTCTTAAACTAAACTTAGTCAACCAATGCCATGTCATCCAAGACCATGTCAAGGTCTACAACTTTCATGTTGACCATCATGGTTAAAGTTGACCATGTTGACCAGTAGAGAATTGGCAAGAGAGGACCTTGAAGCAATATGAAGATGACCTCAAATTTGAAATGTTGCAAATCAATTCCAAAATGAACACCACCACCACCAATCTTTCACTTTAATTATATAATTGAGATGTACCAAAAAGATTTCCAAAATTTGACAAAAATGTTCATGCGGGCATTGTGTCGAACACTTGGCAGGCATAATTCCAGAATAGTGTTGCAGGCTATTACACGATGGATTTTTGCCTAAACCAATTCTATCTCGTGATCATTAGCTCCCTCTATGATCCCTTCATCTAGCCCAGTACTTGCCATTGTCGATTAAAGTGGAAAAGTGTGGAGAAAAGCTCCATGCCATGCACACCCGGCCACCTTTGGCATCTCCCTCTCTGGCCTCCCTCTCAACTCTTCTCCTTGTCCTGGAGCATCCCTGCAGCTCAAGGACACCAACGGTACCCAGCCCCAGCTCGCCAAGGCTTGGCATTGGCCAGAACCAGCGCGCCCAAAACATGCCAGAGCATGCCAGCCAGCGTGGTGATCACGCTCTGGGCGCGCCAGGACGCCGTGCGCTCGAGCGCCCTACGCCACCCCTGCAAAGGCTAGCGCCGCGTCGAGCATCCACTCCACACCCTCTAGCACCTAGACACACTCGAGGAGCTACAGAGGCCTTGTCACCGTCGTCCTCACCGGCGAAGTACCGCGGGTACTGCCATGATCATCGCACGCGCTCGAGTGATTCCGTCGTCCTCTCGCTGCGCCCGTTACACCTAGAGCATCGCCAGGACAACGCCTACACAATGCCGTCCTTCACTTGCCCTTTCGATCGCCGGAAGCGCCGCGCCATGGCCGTTCCCTTGCAGCACTCCACGGCCACCTCTCGACCCTATAAATAGAGGCGATCGGCTCCTCCTCTCTTCACACAACTCACTCCCCTCTCCTCACTGAGCAACACTCCCCAACCAATTTCACCAATCGTCGCCGGAGACGCTCGAATTGCAAGCTCGAGTCCGCCGGAGCCCGCGGAAATGCGCGACGCTGGAGCCTCGCCGAGCTCCACCACTGCACCGGGGCTTCCTCGTCGACGACCACTTCCTCGAGCACACTGCCAGACACCTGCAACGGCCTGGTAGGCTCTCCGACCCCCTACTGACGCCGTGAGCTCGTGGAATCCCGCCGGAGACGACGGCCTCTGTGAGCCGTGGATCTCCTCTCTAATCCAACGGTTCATCTCGCGCGTAACGTTTCACGGGCTTATGAGCCGCTGACGGGTGGCCCCCGCTCGCCAGGCAGCCCACTCGCACCAGATGCGTGTTGGGCCGCGCAGTGATGGTTTGGTCCGTTCGGCCCGTTAGGTTTTCCCGCGTGGCCCAATAATTCAAATATAATTTAACCCATTTAGTTCAAGTTCAATACAGATGCCAACTTCAAATTTGAATATCTTGAGATCTACTACACCAAATTTAACCAATTTTATATATTCAGAAAGCTCATAAAATTATCTAAATAATGCCACTGGCCTCATATCCAAATTCGTATTTAATTTTAAATGATAAAAATAACAAGGCAGGGCCTTTTCTAACTTCAAATAAATATTAAAAATCATTTATAAATAATCTTGAGTTAATTCCAACTCTAATAAATCACTTTTGACATAATCTAATTGTTTATACAAAAATATAACCTGGTTGTTTTGCATGATCATGGACTAGATTCAAATAATGGTTATGGAGCCATTTCTAGCCCATGTAACACATACACCTAAATTTAATGAAATAGTATGAGAGCTCCTCTCTCATTTAAATTGTGATTCTAAGTAGTTCAAAATAGAGGTAATGACCCTGGTCTAATAAGCCTCATGCTTGGATACTTAGAGTCATTAAATTATTACCATGATAGTATTAAAATGCATGAGGTGGAGCACCTCATTTAAATATTTACTCCTTCATAATAGATATGAAATGTTGACCTTGGTCAACCTATATTTCATACCTTATTATTATTTGTGGAGATTAAATCTTGATAGGATTTAATGTGAGGAAATTATTTCTTCAAGAACTTAAATAGCAAACCCCATAAATACTTAATGAGAGGAAATTATTTATCTCTTAAGTAAGAACCAATCAAGTAATCCACCATGCCATGTTTGATTGATGATAAAATTAGTGTGTGAACTCTTTTGGGTGTTTTTAGTTTAGTATGTGAGCTTGGTTTAGTATTTATACCTCGTATTCGTATATAGACGCTAGTAACGAGGAGTATCAAGAGGAGGAAGCCTACTCCCAAGAAGAAGAGGAGAACTTCGATCACTACTCTGCTCAAGGCAAGCTAATAATCTTGCTAACCACCATGATGCAAAGCTCTTCAAGAGCAAGGCACCATCACCCCTTTAAATTCATGTTTTACCTATCCCATGTTTTTACCTTGCAATTACTTTCGCTTATTTACTTCAAAGTACTTTTTGGTTTATGACTTCTTTTGGTATAGAGTAGAACAAGATCAAAGGTTATTTTAGAACCCTTCCAAAGCTAGAAAGCACCCCTCATGAAATAGTTGCTAGCGCTAATCAATTAAAATTGGACTACTCTAGATGGGAAAATGGGACTTTGAAATAAAGTTGAAACTTTGGAATGGTGATTCATTCCATTGAATGATTTTGAAGGTGAATATGACCAAGAGAAGATGGTGATTTTTGATATAAAACTGATATGGGTTTGAATGCGATACCTTTCCAATTATACAAGTACCCCCACAATACCTGATTATGGGTAGGGCTTAACTAGAAACTTGTGTATTTTAGTATGGGTTCCCTCTAAACAAGCATCATAGGGGTTACGCCGAGGCTGCCTCCGTATATGAGAAATGATGTGAATATGAGGTGAATGTACGACCCAAGCCCTGTGCAGTTCCCGGGTTAACAGTTGGTTCTCACCGGGAGGCCAAGCTCATGGGGAGAGGTGCCTATACTAGGACATATAAGTGAAAGGTTAAGGTTGATGATCCGCGTACTGAGTTACGATGATTCGGGGTATCCTCGACGGATGTAATCAAAAGTTGTGGCACAAGAGTACAACCTCTGTAGAGTGTTAAACCTATTCGAATAGCCGTGTCCGCGGTTATGGACGATTGGAAAGGCCATACTATTTCCGTTATCAGAATTTCTTTGAAATGATGAACTTGAGTGGTGACTTGACTTGGATTCCAAATGAATTGTGGGAATGACACTAATGTTCCCACTTGAGTTAGTCTAGCAAATGACGAGTCTTTACTAAATGTTTATCAAATGAAAACTTGGCTTTACGCAAATAAACCTAGAGCTTAGCACCCTTACTACACTTAATATGTTTTACCTTAGTATTAGTTTGCGAGTACTTTAAAAGTACTCATGGCTTTGCCCTGGCTATTCAAATGCCAGACTTTGAAGAGGAGCAACAGTATCAAGATGACGGATAACAGGATGTCTACGATAACTAGGATCGCCTTCTAACGTCAAGCGTTGCCTGTGGAACAGATAGTCCACTACTACTACGCTTCCGCTACTTATTTGTGATGTTGAACAATCTATTTGTGTAAGATTGGATCATGTGATCCCTTGTTGTAAGACTCTATGTGTTGTAATAAATGATGACTCTGAACTACTTACTATTATGTCTCGCAAAAACAATCTTCCTGGGATTGCGATGTATGATGTAATAGGGCATCCGGACTTAAAAATCCGGGTGTTGACAAGTTGGTATCAGAGCCATTGTTTGACCTTAGGAGGCCCTAGTTAGAATGGACGTTCGGCAAACTTAGTTTCAAATATAATGAATGAAATAGTTATGAAAAATACAATCATACCCTTACCTTTGAGATCTTTTCAAAATAACCAACTCATGTTCTTATTTACAAGTTACTGAAAATTTTGAACACTTACACCTTCTAACTTGCATATCAATCCCTCTACATATGGAGCCTATCATCCCGATGGAGCCCTTCATCCAAACCCAAGTGTACGACCTGGCGAACGGTGGGGATCTGATCTTTGAGAGGGATCTGTTTGCCCTCTCAGAGTTCCTCGGACGCTCGCCTCCCGTGTTTTACGGAGGCCAGATCACTGACCAAGCCGATGGCCAACTCCAATGGCTCATCATGGCTAACCTCCCTGGGAAGCCGGAGTCACCCATGTTCCGCCAGATTCAGTTCTCTCTCCGAGAGAACAACTGGGTGGATGGACTCGCTCTACAGGAGGCTCTCGCTCGTCTGTGCGGGCAAAACTCGGTGGCTATTGAAGGGGAACGCTTTGCACACTTTGCAAGGCACTCCTCTGTTGGGCTGCCCCTCCGCCTGCCATTCCACCCCGTGCTGAGGCACCACGTGGATCATCTCGACTTCATGTTGTTCGAGACTCGTGCTGAGCTGGATAACTCCCGCGCCGCCGCCAACCACACTCAGCAACAGCTGAATCAGTATGCGGAGACCATCAAGGTCATCGCAAAGGAGCGTAGAACTCTCCGCCAGCTGGTCGCGAAGAGGGACTCCACCATCCACCGCCTCAAGGCCAAGCTCGCCATCCTGAAGGAGACCGTCGCCACTCAGGCGGAGCAGCTCCAGATACTGGAAGGAGAAGGCGAGGGGGAAGACATCCAAGGGGATGGCTACTCCTATGTCAGCAATGACAACGACTACGAGGAGGAGGAAGAAGGAGACATGGACTTCCACCAGCACCTGCCTGCCGGGATGGACACCACCTTCCCGCTCCGCATCGATGGATAGTTTCCATCCCCCTCTGAGCACTTGCGTAGTATGAGATGTATCGGTCCTTTGTACCCGCCCCATGTATCGTAGATTGTTGAAAGGGTTCTTCAAACCCTCCGGAGTGTTGGCTTGTAATAATTGCTACCTTCATGACTATGTTTGTGTGTGTAATATTATTATCTTATGAATCAAGTTTTAAATTGTGTGATTTTTATCCCAAAATGAGCCATAGAAATTTCCCTCTCATCTCATGATCCATACCCCTGTTCAGATGGCACCTCCAGCTCGCAACGCAAATCAGGATGCGCTGATGCAGATGCTGCAGCTCATGATGGAGGATAGAGAGGCTGAACGCGCTGAAAGGCAGGCTAATATCACTGCTCTGCAACAGCTGGCACAGAACAACCAAGGCCACGGGAACCATGACCATCCGGGCTCCAAGCTGAAGAACTTTCAGAACACTAACCCACCGGTGTTTAGCAAGACGGAGGAACCCCTGGATGCTGATGATTGGCTCCAAACAATGGAGAACAATCTTGAGGTTGCAGGAGTAGAAGATAATGACAAAGTGCTGTTTGCCACCCACTATCTGGCCGGACCTGCACGTGCCTGGTGGACAAGTGCTCGCGCATTGAATGCGGGGCAAATGATGACTTGGGCAGATTTCAAGCTCAAGTTTAGCAAGTACCTCCTGTAAAAAAAAAGTTTAGCAAGTACCATGTGCCACCGGGTCTCATCAAGAAGATGCGGGATGAGTTCCGCGAGCTAAAGCAAGGCCGTCTAACCGTGGTAGAATACCGACGCATTCCTCACTCGTCAAGGTACGCCCCGGATGAGACTGATACCACTGAGAAGAGGAAGGAGATGTTCCTGAACGGACTGCACGATGAGATGCAGACGGTGTTGGTCAACATCCCTTTTGCTGACCTCGAAGCCCTTGTTGACTCCGCCATCCAGATGGAGGGCAAGTTGAACCAGGCCAATGAAAACCGCAAGCGCCGCATGATGCATCGAGTGGGCCCAGCAATACCCCCAAGTTCCGCCCTAGCTCAAGCGGAGGATTCACCCCCAGAAACAACAGGCCACCGGCACAGATGTCGCGCCCCGGTTATCAGAACCGGAGTGGAGGAAACCCCAGGACAGGAGGACACCACCACAACAGCAACAACTTCGTCCACCACAACAACAATTTCAACCGCGCTCCGACAAGAGCCCCTGTCAACACCAACACCAACACTGCTCCGAGGACTGGGAGCAATGTTGTCCCTGTCGCCACCAAGGACAAGTCCACCATCAACTGCTATGAGTGTGGCGTGGTGGGGCACTACTCCAACGAGTGTCCCAAGAGACTCTGGCCCTGCTCAGCAGCAACGCCATGTCGCCAACAGCAAGAAGTTCACCCCCAACAACCCGAACAACCGTAGCGGCCGCCTCTTCCACATGAGTGCGGAAGAAGCTCAGGAAGCCCTAGATGTCGTGCTGGGTATGTTCTCTGTTAACTCAATACCTGCAAGAGTGCTGTTTGATTCTGGAGCATCACATTCATTTGTTACGGAAGATTTTGCATGCACTAGTAAGATTCAACCCATCAGTTTGAAGCATGTCATGGTAGTGCAAATACCTGGATCAACCACTAAAGCTAGAAAAATTTGCAAAGATGTTCCTATCAGAATTCATGAAATAGAATTTTATGCAAATTTGATTGTTCTGGGAACAAAAGGTTTGGAAGTGGTATTGGGTATGGACTGGATGTCCAAACACCATGGACTGATTGATTGTGCCAAGAAGGCCATCACCATGACTAGTAGCACCGGAGTGTTAGTAGAGCACATCTCAGAAAAACTGCCCAGAAAGTTTACCTGCAACCAGAGTTTAGCCAAACCTACCTTGGATCAAATCAGAGTCGTCTGTAGATACTCTGATGTGTTTCCGGATGATCTACCCGGTATGCCCCCGGATCGGGATATCGAGTTTATCATTGAGTTAATCCCCGGAACAGGACCCATAGCCCAGAGAGCTTACAGTATGAACGCAACAGAGTTAGTAGAATTAAAGAAACAACTGGATGATTGATACGCGTAGATGCACACGTCCGTTGGGAACCCCAAGTGGAAGGTATGATGCGTATAGAAGCAAGTTTCCCTCAGTATGAAACCAAGGTTTAATCGAACCCGTAGGAGCCAAGAAGCACGTTGAAGGTTGATGGTCGCGAAATGTGATGCGGCGCAACACCAGGGATTCCGCCAACGCGGAACCTGCACAACACAACCCAAGTACTTTGCCCCAACGAAAGGAGGTTGTCAATCTCACCGGCTTGCTGTAACAAAGGATTAAACGTATCGAGTGGAAGATGTTTGCAAAGAAAACAAGAAAACACAATTGCAGTAGATTGTATGCTATGTAAAGAATAGGACCGGGTCCACAGTTCACTAGAGGTGTCTCTCCCATAAGATAAAAGCATGTTGGGTGAACAAATTACAAGGGCAATTGACAAATAGAGAAAGGCATAACAATGCATATACATGATATGATAAATATAGTGAGATTTAATCCGGGCATTACGACAAAGTACATAGACCGCCATCCAACTGCATCTATGCCTAAAAAGTCCACCTTCAGGTTATCATCCGAACCCCATTCAGTATTAAGTTGCTAAGCAACAGACAATTGCATTAAGTATGGTGCGTAATGTAATCAACAACTACATCCTTAGACATAGCATCAATGTTTTATCCCTAGTGGCACAAGACATCACAACCTTAGAACCTACTGTCACGATCCCAGGTGTCAATGAAGGCATGAACCCACTATCGAGCATAAATACTCCCTCTTGGAGTTAAAAGCAAAAACTTGGCCAGAGCCTCTACTAATAACGGAGAGCATGCAAGATCATAAACAACACATAAACAATAGATTGATAATCACCATAATCATAGTACTCTCTATCCATCGGATCCCGACAAACACAACATATAGAATTACGATAGATGATCTTGATCATGTTAGGCAGCTCACAAGATCCAACAATGAAGCACAACGAGGAGAAGACGACCATCTAGCTACTGCTATGGACCCATGGTCCAGGGGTGAACTACTCACTTATCACTCCGGAGGCGATCATGGCGATGAAGAGTCCTCCGGGAGATGAATCCCCTCTCCGGGCAGGTGCCGGAGGCGATCTCCTAAATCCCCGAGATGGGATTCGCGGCGGCGGCGCTCTCGGGAAGGTTTTCCGTATCGTGGCTCTCTGTGCGGGGGTTTCGCGACGGAGACTTTAAGTAGGCGGAAGGTCAACGCGGGGGCCACAAAGGGCCGGCGCGGCCAGGGCTTGGGCCGCGCCGCCCCTGCCCCCGGCTGCCTCGTGGCCCCACTTCGTTATCTCTTCGGTCTTCCGGAAGCTTCGTGCAAAAATAGGACCCTGGGCGAAAGTTTCGTCCAATCCGAGAATATTTCCTTACTAGGATTTCTGAAACCAAAAACAGCAGAAAAACAAAGCTCTTCGGCATCTCGTTAATAGGTTAGTTCCGAAAATGCATAAATATGACATATAATGTGCATAAAACATGTAGGTATCATCAATAAAGTAGCATGGAACATAAGAAATTATCGATACGTTGGAGACGTATCAGCATCCCCAAGCTTAGTTCTGCTCGTCCCGAGCAGGTAAAACGATAACAAAGATAATTTCTGAAGTGACATGCCATCATAATCTTGATCATACTATTTGTAAACATATGTAATGAATGCAGCGATCAAAACAAAAGTAATGACATGAGTAAACAAATGAATCATAAAGCAAAGACTTTTCATGAATAGTACTTCAAGACAAGCATCAATAAGTCTTGCATAAGAGTTAACTCATAAAGCAATAAATCAAAGTAAAGGTGTTGAAGCAACACATAGGAAGATTAAGTTTCAGCGGTTGCTTTCAACTTATAACATGTATATCTCATGGATATTGTCAACATAAAGTAATATAACAAGTGCAATATGCAAGTATGTAGGAATCAATGCACAGTTCACACAAGTGTTTGCTTCTTAAGGTGGAAGGAGATAGGTAAACCGACTCAACAATAAAAGTAAAAGAATGGTCCTTCAAAGAGGAAAGCATCGATTGTCGTATTTGTGCTAGAGCTTTTATTTTGAAAACATGAAACAATTTTGTCAACGGTAGTAATAAAGCATATGAGTTATGTAAATTATATCTTACAAGTTGCAAGCCTCATGCATAGTATACTAATAGTGCCCGCACCTCGTCCTACTTAGCTTGGACTACCGGATCTTTGCATGCCATGTTTCAACCAAGTGTCACAAAGGGGTACCTCCATGCCGCCTGTACAAAGGTCTAAGGAGAATGCTCGCATTTTGGATTTCTCGCTTTTGATTATTCTCAACTTAGACATCCATACCGGGACAACATGGACAACAGATAATGGACTCCTCTTAAATGCATAAGCATGTAGCAATGATTATTATTCTCATATGAGATTGAGGATATATGTCCAAAACTGAAACTTCAACCATGATTCATGGCTTTAGTTAGCGGCCCAATGTTCTTCTCTAACAATTTTGCATGCTCCAACCACTAAAATGATAGATCCTTCAGACAAGACGGACATGCATAGCAACTCACATGATATTCAACAATAGTTGATGGCGTTCCCCAGAAACATGGTTATCGCACAACAAGCAACTTAATAAAATATAAAGTGCATAAGTACATATTCAATACTACGATAGTTTTTAAGGCTATTTTGTCCCATGAGCTATATATTGCAAAGGTGAATGATGGAATTTTAAAGGTAGCACTCAAGCAATTTACTTTGGAATGTCGGAGAAATACCATGTAGTAGGTAGGTATGGTGGACACAAATGGCATAGTAGTTGGCTCAAGGATTTTGGATGCATGAGAAGTATTCCCTCTCGATACAAGGTTTAGGCTAGCAAGGTTATTTGAAGCAAACTCAAGGATGGACAAGTGCAGCAAAACTCACATAAAAGACATATTGTAAACATTATAAGACTCTACACCGTCTTCCTTGTTGTTCAAAACTCAATACTAGATATTATCTAGACCTTAGAGAGACCAAATATGCAAATCAAATTTTAGCAAGCTCTATGTATTTCTTCATTAATGGGTGCAAAGTATATGATGCAAGAGCTTAAACATGAGCACAACAATTGCCAAGCATCACATTATCCAAGACATTTTAGAATTACTACATGTAGCATTTTCCAATTCCAACCATATAACAATTTAACGAAGAAGAAACTTCGCCTTGAACATTATGAGTAAAGCCTAAGGACACATGTGTCCATATGCAACAGCTGAGCGTGTCTCTCTCCCACAAAGTGAATGCTAGGATCCATCTTATTCAAACAAAAACAAAAACAAAAACAAACCGACGCTCCAAGTAAAGAACACAAGATGTGATTGAATAAAAATATAGTCGGGGAGGAACCCGATGATGTTGTCGATGAAGAAGGGGATGCCTTGGGCATCCCCAAGCTTAGACGCTTGAGTCTTCTTAAAATATGCAGGGGTGAACCACGGGGGCATCCCCAAGCTTAGAGCTTTCACTCCTCTTGATCATAGTATATGTTGGGGGGATGACCCCCGGTATGCCAAAGGTATGCCATACCGGATGGTCTCACCCTTCAAGATACCGGTTTAATGTTCATACCGGAATAAGAAGATAGAGTTTGGCTAAGTAAAGCTAAGCCGGTATCCCCAAGAGGGGTATACCGGAACCAGGAAGGAAAGATACCGGCGCACCGGAAGGAAGAGCATGTCGGCTGACTGGTCAAAGATTCCGTCAGGAGCTAAAGGACAAGGATGAGCTAAGCAAAGTAGCTTTAAACGAAGGCTTGAAGACAAAGAAGAGGATGACGGTCAAAGAAGCCGGAGGACGTCATCCTCCATGTTTAAAGAAGACCCCGGCGTCATCTGTGATTAAAGTAGCTTTATAAAGTATCTTTGTAAAGTAGTTTGTCTAGTCAAAGATCCCATTAGGGTTTCTTGTTCTGTAAGCCACCCTCTCCCCTATATAAGGAGAGGGGCAGCCTCTTTTATACGCGCGATCCAGTGAAGAGAGAAAAACCTGTAACCTGTGAAGATCAATGAACATGGTGATCTAGAGCGAGTTCCTCCTTGTGTCTTTCTTCTTCTACCTCTGGCCTTGGCCAAGTTCCTGAGGAAAGCATCCGGAAGTTCGTCCATCTAGTCACAAACCCTCCCCCGAATCCTCTAGCGTCCATTCGGCCCCAAGATAAGCCATCCTATGGCATCTGTCCGTTCACCACGACGACAGTTGGCGCCCACCGTGGGGCATGAAGTGGCGCTTGCTGGAGTTCATATTCGGGCGGGCATCCTCGACATCAACGGCGAGCGCACGGTGTCCGCGCTCGTGCAACGCATCTACAACATGGACTTCATCAACGATAACGCTGGCTGCTTCGCCAACGGCGGCAAGTTCCCGCAGAACGGCCGCACCATCGAGTTCGGCAGCATCCGCGTCTACTTCGGCACCGTCCCTGTGCGCCAGATCCGCCAAGATGGCTGTGTGCTGGCCGCGCCGCCGGCAGCGTGGAAGTCATGATGGCTGGTGCGGTCAACACCGGCAAGGGAGCTGTGGAGGAAGGAGCCGAACGTGCGGCATCGACTCGCCGGCAAAACCACCGCTGGAACGTGACGCCGCGTCGCGGGAGCATCATCAGCACCACCGGCAACACCTCTCCAAGCAGGCGATGAACACGCTGGCCACACCCATCGCGCAGAACATCGACCCGGCAAAGGCTCAGGAGGAGCTGGAGGCCACGCGCAAGGCCCCGCACGGTGGCGCCGACATCATCCGGGCGCAGCGCGAGCTGAACCTAACCCTACGTGAGTACAATGCTGCCCATGGCTTTGCTTCAGTTAGTGCTCATGCTGCTAGGATGCCGGAAAACCGGCTAAGGCTCGCAATCTAGATCAGGATTTGCGCAAAGAAGTTCTTGCCGCAAAAGTGCATCTGTATCTGTGAGCATCGTAGAAAAGCCTAAGTACAGTAGTCCGGATAAAACTATAAAAGCCGCTAAAGCTGCAGTAGAGTTATGTGAATCTCTTTCCGGTGACGAGTTGCAAGCAGCAAGAACGTGTAAAAGAGCTGTTGAAAACTATTGAGCAGCAAAATGCTGAGCACTGGCTAAGCTGAACGAGGCAGTGGCCTCAAAGTCCGCGTTCAACAAAGAATGCCGGAAGCAAGTCCCAGGGCAGGCATCGTCCCCTCATCCGGACAAAAGAAGGGAAAGAGAAAAGAACGCACGGCAGATGACTGTATGCTTCTTGCCGGAAAGCAAAAAGCCGGGCAACATGATGCCGGTAGAAAAAGCCAAGGGGCAGATCGGGGCTACGCCAAGGGAGGCTATGCCGGAAACAATCATGCCGGTAAATACGAGACCGGGCAAAATTATCGAGCCGCAAGAGTGGCGTACGTGGATGAAGAAATGCCACCACCAGGGTACCGGCAGGCAAGAGCCGCGGAACCGGAAGAATACGATGAATCAGATTCCGAGGTGGAACGAACAAGAGTCCACCGGAACCCTTTGGGAGAACGCCTGGGGGAAAGATGTTTGCCAGACCGGGATGCGAGGCACAGGCTGGACAGAGTACATCTATCTGCAATAGTTGAATGTGAAGGACCTCCCGGCCCAAGGTGTTTTGGCCCACGGATCATGAGAGAAGAACCACCGGTACGCAACTTCCAGTTGCCCCGAGACACAAGAACGTATGATGGCACGACCAAGCCGGAAGACTGGCTGGCAGATTATGTCAGCTGTTTATGTGGCTGGTGGTGGAGTAAACCGGCGTTGGGCGGTAAGAATCATACCGTCCTACCTCGTGGGTCCTGCGAGGATTTGGCTTAACAACTTGCCGGCAGGAAGTATTAACGGATGGTTGGACTTTGAGGAAGCATTTGTGAACAACTTCAGCAGCACCTACAAAAGGCCAAACCGGCCCCAACAGCTTGCGCTGTGCCAGCAGCGTGCGGGAGAACCAGACCGGGATTATCTCACCCGGTGGAACTCAATGAGAAACACATGTGAAGGAGTGATTGAGGCACAAGCCATTGCTTGGTTCAGTCAAGGATGCCGGAGAGGGTCACCTTTGTGGCAAAGGCTGCAGAGAAGCATGCCCACAACCTTAGCAGAGATGATACGTGTGGCAGATAGCTATGCATTGGGAGACCCAATGCAACCGGCGTGCAAGCTGAGCCGGAGCAGTCGAATCCGCATCAGCAGCAATACCGGGATAACCGGAACAACAAAAGAAGGGAAGATTTCCCGGATCGAAGATATGCATCACAACAAGTTGCTGCCGTGCAAGAAAATTTTGACGCCAGCGGCAGTCAGAGACAAAAAACCGGATCGCAGCCATGGGCAGGTCCTAAGAAGCAGTGGGTAGAAAAGAAACCCTGGGGCCAGAAAAAGAACTGGCAGGAACCCGTGAAATACACCATGGAAGCCGCCATGGATCAACCTTGCCGGTGGCACACGCCGAATCCGGATCACCCGTCGAACCACTTGACAAAGGATTGTTCTTGGACCAAGTTCTTGATGCAAAGGGGAGCGGTAAAAGATGCGCAGGCGCCAGGGGGCCCCGTGCAGCAACAACAGCAATTGCCACCTCCACCACCACTCACTGGAGCAAACGCCTTACCGGTGCAGCCTCAGCCAAACAGGCAACAGTACCAGCAGGTTAACCGGGTGGAGCAAAACAATGACCAACCACCTCCACCGGCACCTTTAGGCCGGAATGTTTACGAGGACCCGCATCTGTGCATGGTTGTCTTTGTCACTGAGCCAATGGACAGCAGAGCGTGCATCGCTTCCATGGAAGTGAACGCCGTGATGCCGGCAGTTCCAAAATACATGTGTGGTCGATCAGGAAATCACGTGGTCGTTCAAGGATCACCCCAAAGTCATGCCGAATCCGGGTGGATACGCTCTCGTTGTGGACCCAATCATGAAGGGGCCGGAGACTCGAGTAAAATTCAGCAAGGTGCTGATAGACAATGGTAGCAGCATAAACATCATGTACAAGCACACCATGCGTACGCTGGGCATAACAGAATATGCTGCAGCCAACTCACACAACTTTCCATGGGATTGTTCCCGGTTTGTCTTGCGCCCCGATAGGAAAAGTTCGGGTGGACATGTCGTTTGGAGGACGTGACAACTGTCGTGTTGAGAACCTTGAGCTTGAGGTGGTGGACTTAGATAGTCCCTACCATGCCTTGTTGGGGAGACCGGCTTTGGCAGCTTTCATGGCATCAACCCATACGGCCTATCTCAAGATGAAGATGCCGGCACCTCGTGGACCACTAACTGTGGTGGGGAACTATAAAATCTCAATGGAAACTGCTTCCGCCGGGTCAAACCTGGCAGAATCACTGGTGATAGCGGAAGAAAAGAAAAGAATGCAAACTGCTGTTGCGCTGGCTCAGTCCTCAAAGTTGAGCCTAGCGGCAATGAGTGGAAGCTTGGACTCACCGACATTCAAGCCGACAAACGAGACAAAGGACATTGTGCTGGATCCGGCTTACCCAGAGCGCACCGTTCGTATCGGTGCCGGCCTCACCAAGCATAGGAAAGCGCGCTCGTCGCTTCCTCCGTGAGAATCGGAATATCTTCGCCTGGTCTACTGATGACTTGGTGGGTGTTCCGAGGGAGCTGGCTGAGCACTCTCTAAACGTCCGAAAAGATGCTAAGCCGGGCGTCAACCTTTGCGCCGGTTCGCTGAAGATAGGAGAAAGATCATTGGAGAAGAGGTAACAAAACTGCTGGTTGCCGGTTTCATCGTGGAGGTCACGCACACAGAGTGGCTGGCCAATCCGGTGATGGTCGAAAAGAAAAAAGATGAGAACCTGGAGGCAAAACTCGCGAAGGTGTGGCGCATGTGCATTGACTACACCAACCTCAACAAAGCTTGCCCAAGAGATCCTTTCCCTTTGCCCCGAATCGATCAAGTGATTGATTCTACCTGGGTGTGAGCTGTTGTCGTTCCTGGATGCCTATTCCGGCTTCCACCAAATCCCTCTGAAAAAAGAAGATCAAATAAAAACTGCGTTCATTACCCCGCACGGGGCTTATTGCTATGTTACTATGCCTTTTGGTTTGCGCAACGCTGGTGCAACGTACCAGCGTATGCAAAAATGCTTGTTTGATCAAATCGGAAAAAATGTGCAAGTTTATGTGGATGATATCGTGATAAAAACTAAAGTAAAAGATACCTTAATCGATGACATCCGGCAAACATTTGATAACCTAAGGCGGTTCCGGATGAAACTCAATCCGGCAAAGTGCACCTTTGGTGTCCCTGCCGGCAAGTTGCTTGGTTTCCTTGTGTCAAGCCGGGGCATTGAGGTCAATCCGGTAAAAATCCGAGCGATAGAAAGAATGACTATCCCACGAGAACTGAAAGATGTGCAAAAGTTTACCGGAAGCTTGGCATCGCTAAGCCGGTTCATAAGCAGGCTAGGAGAAAAAGCCTTGCCACTATATGCTTTGATGAAAAAATCGGATACTTTCGTCTGGACCACACAGGCAGACGCAGCGTTTAAAGAATTGAAAAACATGCTCGTAACGGCCCCAATTTTGGCCTCACCCTTGGAAAGAGAACCTATGTTGCTTTATATAGCGGCAACAAACCGGGTGGTTAGTGTTGTGGTAGTGGTGGAAAGAGAAGAGGAAGGAAAAACCGTCCAGAGGCCGGTATACTACCTGAGCGAGGTGCTCTCCTCATCAAAACAAAACTACCCACACTTCCAAAAAATGACTTATGGCGTGTTTATGGCCGCCACAAAGCTCAAGCATTACTTTGAGGAACACCCCATGAAGGTGGTGAGCGAGGCACCCATCTCCGATATCATGGGTAACAAGGATGCCAGCGGCAGGATTGCAAAATGGGCAATTCAGCTATCACCGTATGTGCCGGTGTATGAAAGAAGAGATGCCATAAAATCGCAAGCTTTAGCTGATTTCTTGGTCGATTGGGCGGAGATACAATACAAACCGCCAGAACACAAAATAGAGTACTGGAAGATGCATTTTGACGGATCCAAGCTCAAGGAGGGCCTAGGTGCCGGTGTAGTACTCACCTCACCAAAAGGAGATCACCTCCGGTATGTTTTACAAGTGCACTTCAGGGCATCAAACAATGTCGCTGAGTATGAAGCTCGATACACGGGCTAAAGGTTGCAAAAGAAATCGGGAGCACTCAGGATCATTTGTTACGGCGACTCAGATCTGGTGGTGCAGCAGTGTTCCGGAGATTGGGATGCAAAGGATGCAAACATGGCCCTGTACCGGTTCCATGTGCAAAAGATTGCCGGATTCTTCGAAGGGTGTGAGTTTCACCATGTGCCGCGCGCAGAAAATGAGGCCGCGGATACCTTATCCAAGTTGGGTTCGTCCAGGCAAGAAATTCCTCCCGGAATAGCTCTGGCGCACTTGAGAGTTCCATCAATCAAGCCAAGTCCGGAGTCGGAATCAATTTTTGTACCGGAATCACATGTGGTGCCAATGGAGATTGACGAAGGAAACCCGGGGACTACTCCGGCAAACTCGGGGACTGTACCGGTAAACTCGGGGACTGCGACGCCCATGCCGGAAGAGGCAATGCTTGTGGACAGCATGGACATAGACATGCCGGTGTTTGTGGTTAGAGAGGCACCATCTTGGGTCGAACCTATTAAGGAATTCCTGATCAACGGCACCTTGCCGGTTGACGAAAATGAATCAAGAAGGATACAGAGAAGGTCCAAAGCTTACACCATCATCAATGGCGAGGTATACAAGAGAAGTGTTACCGGTGTCCTCCAAAGATGTGTGGAGCCGGAAGAAGGAAGAGAAATGCTCGAGGAAATTCATCGAGGTGAATGCGGGCATCACGCTTCTTCAAGGGCGTTGGTGGCAAAGGTGTTCCGGCATGGGTTTTACTGGCCCACAGCCTTGGATAACGCTGAGGATTTGGTAAGGAAATGCAATGGCTGCCAGAGGTACGCTAAGCAAAACCATACCCCAGCATCCGGCTTGAAAACCATACCGCTAACTTGGCCCTTCGCTGTTTGGTGCCTGGACATGGTTGGACCGTTCAAAACCGCAAGGGGAAACATGACCCACATCTTGGTAATGGTGGATAAGTTCACCAAGTGGCTGGAAGTGAAGCCTATCGCAAAATGTGATGGCCACACAGCAGTAAAATTCCTGAAAGATGTAATCCTGCGATATGGATACCCACATAGTATCATAACCGACAATGGCACAAACTTTGCCCAAGGAGAATTCAAGCGGTTCTGTGAAAGCAAAAACATCCGGCTGGATTTGTGCTCAGTGGCGCACCCGCAAGGCAATGGTCAAGTTGAAAGAACAAACGCTTTGGTACTTTCCGGTATCAAACCAAGACTCATTGATGCAATGGAAAAATCGCCGGGATGTTGGATCGATGAGCTACCGTCAGTGCTGTGGAGTCTAAGAACAACTCCGAACCGGTCTACCGGATACACTCCATTCTTTATGGTTTATGGAGCAGAAGCGGTCATACCAACCGACATTCTCCATGATTCCCCAAGGGTGCAGCTCTATACCGAAGAAGAGGTAAAGGAGGCCCGGGAAAATGATGTGGACTTGCTAGAAGAAGCAAGAGAACTAGCTCTGGCAAGAACAGCCATTTACCAGCAAAACCTCGACGCTATCATAGCCGGAAGGTAAACCCAAGGGTATTCCGAGAAGGAGACCTGGTGCTACGCCTGGTGCAGCGCACTGAAGGCAGGCACAAGCTGTCCCCCCATGGGAAGGACCTTTCATTGTGAGCAAGGCTCTCCACAATGATGCATATTACCTAATCGATGCGCAGGAATGGAAGAAGGGAAAGGCGGACAAATCCGGAGACGAGACCAAACGCCCGTGGAACGTAGCCTTGTTGCGTCCTTTCTACTCTTGAAGTTGTGGTGTAAGAAGTTCCTTTTTGTACCTTATGTGCTATGAATAAAAAGATGTCGGAACCTCGAATGAATCTCGGGGACTTGCCTTATTAAATTGCATGAAACATGTCTATTTTTTCTGTTTACCGGTTGCTTATTGAACGTTTTTTCTTTCCGGTTTAGTAGTGTGCTAAACCCTACCGGAGTCTTCGACTCTGCTGTTGTCCATAACTTGGCTTCATGGCAAGCAAGATAAACCGGTAGGGGATAAGCACATGAACTGTGGAGAGGGAAACGGGAAAGAACAATCCGGAAAAATTTAACTAACCCCGGTTATACCGGTTTTTTGCAAAATTTCGAATTATTTCTAAGTTCAAGAAAATGCTTATTTGGTGAAAGAACCTTGTGCTCATATGCCAAAGAACGCCCAGAGAAGGCAGGCAGAGCCAAGGCAAAAGAACCAAGTGTGCATCGAATTGGATGCAGAAACAATTTGGAAATCTTTGCAAGTGCAGGATAAAAGCAGAACCAAACGCAAAAACGCTAAGGCAAACTTAAGATAATTAGCTACCGGTATAACTTACCGGCACAAAATGTTGTACGTCAACCACAGGCGGACTTAAAGTTTTACATCATAAGCCCCGGCATACCGGGGCAGAATTTAACAAAACATTGTTTTGAGCCACGCAGGGCGAAACAGCTTAACAGGTTAATCTCAGGGTAGATAATCAGGCAGCAGGAGCTTCCGGAGGAGCGTCGCCAGCACCAGCATCGTCAAGAGGCTCCTCCTCGGCTTCATCTTCCTCCTCATCAAGATAATCTTGGACGCCATGAGGGGGAGGAATGAAGGTGCGCATTTCGGCGTACTCCGCGATGCGGTACGCGCGATCCTGCCGCTTGGCGGTAAGGATCGGGTCCAGATCGGTTTCCGCGCCTTCGCGCACTCCGGTGAGGGCATCCAGGTCGAGCTCCGGGTACCAGGAACAAGCGACGCGGAGGGCAGAGTCTGCTCCAGCGCGGGCAGCGGAGCACTGCCACTCGCGGATCCTCCTGCCGGCGCCCTTGAGACGATCGCTGATGAGAGAAAAAGTGTCCGGCACCTCCTCGCCAGGCCAAAGGGTCCTGAAGAGCTGGGTAGCTACATCAGGGATGTCAGATAAGTTGCGATCAATGGCGCGCATATGAGACACCCGCGCGTTAAGCGCGACCAGATGGTCGTTGGGCGTCCATGGCACGGCAAGATTCGCCTGGCTCTGGCTAGGGCGGCGCGCGTTAACCTTCTTGACAGCATAAGTCTGGGAGTCCGGAAAGAGGCCTGTGCAAAGAAGAAAAAGGGCTAAGGAAAAGAATCCGGAAGGAAAAGAATCCGGAAGAAAAAGAAACCGGAAGAAAAGATAGCGAAAAGAAAATGAAGTCGGAGAAAAAATGGCTCGTATGCGGTAGTCAAAGAACTCACGATAGGCAAGGGCGTCAGTTTGAAGGATCAGCTGATTGCATTCCTTGTGCTCCTCCTCCAACCGCGCGGCCTTCTCCTCGGCAGCCTTCCGGGCCTTGGCCAGCTCCTCCAGCTCAGCTTGCAGCACCACGGTGGCGTTGCTGGCCTCCTCCAGAGCCTCGTTCATCTTGGCCGCTGCATCAGCTTCAGCGGCTTCGAGAACCTTGGCATGGTCAAGACCTAGCTGGATGAGCTGGGACTTGAGCTCCTGGTAGCTGGTCTTCTGGGCGCTCAGCTCCTCCTGATGCTGTTTAATGAGCTGCTCCTTCTCCACTGCAACCCGGAAAAGAAGGTGTAAACAAGATGGTGTTGAAAGTAAAACCAAGTTAGCAGAAGAAAAAACAAAGTTGTACGTTGGGCGTTGGCGAGCTGCTCTTTGAGAGCATCAATGGAAGCTTCCGGGATCACTGTCAAGCAGAAATTGCGAATGTTAGAAGGAAAAAAGATTCTGGTAAGAAAGACACCGGCAGAACAAAAACTTACCTTGGCACTTATCGTGTGCCTCAGAGAGCTCCCGATGCTCCCATAAGAGCTCCTCAAAGAGGGTCTTCCGAGCGTCAGCCGTGAGCTGTTCAAAGCAAAAAAGGTTAGTGAAGTTTCGCGCTAAGAACAAAGTGCTTAACCCGAAACTCGGGGATTGGCAGTACCGGTTTCGCGCGTTCTAAGATAAGTTTCGCGCTAAGAACAGAGTTCTTAACCCGAAGCTCGGGGACTGGCAGTGCCGGTTTCGCGCGTTTTAAGATAAGTTTCGCGCTAAGAACAGAGTTCTTAACCCGAAGCTCGGGGACTGGCAGTGCCGGTTTCGCGCGTTTTAAGATAAGTTTCGCGCTAAGAACAGAGTTCTTAACCCGAAGCTCGGGGACTGGCAGTGCCGGTTTCGCGCTAAGTTTTCAAAGTTCAAGTTTTGTCCTGAAAGCTGCGCTCTCACCACAAAACTCGGGGACTGGGAAGATAGACAGGAGAGAAACCGGCATGAAACTAAAAGATGGAACAAATCCGGAAGTAAGAAAAACGGTAAAAATTGAGAAAAGTTAGTAGAGCGTACCATCAGATTGTTCGTGGCGTCGTACCACGCACTGTCCAGCTCTTTCACGGCGCAGCGGAGCCGCGTGAAGTGCTCCTCGGAAGACCGGTTCCCAACGGGATCAGGTGCCGGCAGCCTGTCCTTGCCCAAGCCGCGGGTCGCCGGAGTAATGTCCGCGGCGTTCCACTTCTGGGCGTAGGGCAGAAGATGCCCCAGATCCTGGCCTCTGCGCTTAAAATCAGTGATACGGCCAAGAAGACCGGTGGCCTTAGTGGCAGTATTCTGGGCGGCCTTGGAGACATGCAGCACCAGGGGCTGCTGGCCGGCAGAAGAGGCGCTGGGAGCCGTCGCCTTCCCCTTAATGAGCCTGGAAGTCCTGGGCGGCGGCGCGGCAGAAGCGGCCCCGGAAGGCTGGGCGCTAGGAGCGCTTGGCGGCGGCATGAGAATGGTTCGTGGAGAAGGGGGAGCGATGGGCGCATCACCTGGGTTGGAACCTTCCGGCGCGGAGGACTCCGGCGCGGAAGTTGTCTTTTTCTCAAGGACAGGAGGAGCTGGAGGCTCCGCCTGCCCGGCAACATCTTCTTCTCCGGCACCGATGTTGCTGGTGCCGGTGTCTTGGTTCTCTCGGGGAAGAAGGAAAGATCCTCCTCCGTGCGGTGATCTGATGATGAAGGGGCCGCACGCCCCGAACTTGTTGTGCCCCCCGAAAGGGAGGCAGAGGTGTTACCGGCACCAGGTGGTGCCGGGCTTGAGTGAGGAGGAGGGGTTGAGGTCCTTGCGGAACCCTCAGATCCTGATGGCCTTGGGCCAAGCTTGAGCGCAGGGCTAAGAAAAAGAAAGGAAGATAGTTAGAAAAAAGCAGCCGGAAAAAGAACTTGGCAAAAAAGAGGCAGCCGGAAAAAGAACTTGGCAAAAAAGAGGCAGGCCGGAAAATGAAAAACTTACCCGGAAGCGGTTGGCATCTGCTTGCGCCCGTAGCGGCGCATGCCCACTTTCTTCTCCCCCAAGGGCTCAGTCCGGAAGCGCTTGGAGGGAGGGGCCTGGCTGGAGCCATCGTCAGATGACGGCCGCTTGTTCTTTTGGCCCTGGGCCATGAGCTTGTCCACAAACTCGAGCCGGCCTCGGCGCGCAGGGGCGGCACGTGCTCATGGATCTGTGAATGGGATAAGGCTAAGAAGCAACTCGGAGGAAAACGATAGTGGAAAAGTAAGAGAAACCGGAAAAGAAAATACCTCAAGCATAACCAGGTCATCAGAGGACCCGGTTGGCTTTGGCGGAGACCGGCCCAGACGAGATGCCGGGGTCTTGCCCATCTTCAGATCCTTCCAGAAAATGTAGGGATCTGGGTCGAAGGAGTCGAGGGCGCGCTTCCGGCAAACTCCTCGCCGCTCGGCTTCAATGAGGGGGAAGCGGTCCTTGGCCTGAAACATGAAAAAGAAGATAAGCAAAAGCAAAGAGTCGCCAGCAAAAACAACCCCAATCGCATAATCCCTTACTTCTTGGGTTGGATGGTTAGTAGTGCTGAAGGGGAGGAGGCCCCATTCCCAGTTAAAAGGCATAGCAGTTTGGCAAATCTGCTTAGCCTTGAGAACAACATCCTTCTTGCTAAGGGGATGGCCTGTGATCTTGGTAGGATCGCCAGGGCCATACATCTCGCTCATCCTATGCGCACGGCGCTTCAGAGGAAGCACCCGGCGCGAGATAAAGGTGCGGACGATATCGTCGGAGCAGATGCCGTGTCCTTCATCTTCTGCTTCATGAAGCGTATAATCCGGTTGGTCTCGTTGTGAGACTCCTTCGGATTGTAGCCCCAGTTGGTCTTTGCGGGCGGCGCCGGATCAAAAGGAGGCAGACAAATGAGATCTGCGGCGCCGTTGTTCTTCACATAGAAAAACGTCCCTTGCCATAACCGGCAAGACTCCAGGCCGGAGAACTTAAAAAAGGGGCTCCCTTGACGGGAGCTGATTATGCAAGACCCGCATTGCACGGGGGGTTTGGGTGCAGGAATGTCTACGCCCTGAACGGAGTTAATCCGAAGAGCAAAGAAGCGGGCAAACGTCTCACGAGTGGGACGAATGCCGATATAGGCCTCCATGAAGGTGGTGTAGCAAGAAAGGTAAAAGATGGAGTTGCCAGGAAGATGGTGAGGTTGGAGCTTGTAGAAATCTAGAAGATCCAGGAAAAAAGAGGAAGGAGGAAGGCCAAAGCCACGCTCAAAGTGAGCAAGGAAAACAACGCGTTCACCGTCCTGGGGTTCCGGTACTATTTCGTCATCAGGAATCCGGCAAGTGACTCCTTCCGGAATCCTGCGGGACCGGTATAACCAGTCGATCTCATGCTTAGTGACGTTGGAGTCCATCCAGGCTCCGCGGGTGATTGGGGAAGGCTCCTCGCCAGATGATTGGCTAGAGCTACTCGAAGCTTCACCAGAGTTATTCGCTTCAAGGTGGCTGCCGGATGTTTGGCTAGAGCTACCGGATTCTAAGTGGCTACCGGCATCTTGATGGCTACCGGAACCTTGCTGGCTACCGGATTCCTGCTGGTTGCCGGAATCGGTCTCCATCGGATCTGAAGCTGTAGATTCGCCGGAAGATTGTTTGCTATGTCTAACGGAAGAAGAAGAAGAAGATGCGGAGGAGGATTCCTCGTCAGACATTGGATGGGAAGGCGAAAGAAACAGAAATCCCACGCTTGGACCCCGCGTGAAGATCTACGAGTAAGAGAAAAATCAAAGAAAAAGGAAGAAATAAGAACACCGTAGACCCCAGATCTGAAAAGCGAGCAAATGGCGAGCAAAGCAAGATTGGAACTAACCTTGAGCGTCGCGGTCGCTGAGGAAGAGTTTCGCCGGCGAAGGAACGGACCTGCGGTCGCCGACGAGCTCTGCCGACGGCGAGGCGGTGAAGGTCAAGAAGAAGCAAGAATGCAGCGTACTCAAGGAGGTGCTGCAGAAGCTCTCCGCACGACGAGGTCCGGCGGAGGCGCGGCGTAAGTTCGCCGGGCGGCGAAGCTCAGGCGAGCAGCGGCGGACGAAGTGCGGTGAAGGTGCAGAGGCGAGGAGCACTATGCGCGAAGGTAGGGGAATGCGAAGAAGAGGAAGAAGAAGGGGCAGTTGTGCTTATAAAGGAGAGAGAAGATGGGCCGGAAACCGCTGGGCCTACGCGGTTTGCCTCGCGGCCCGCGACGGTTCGCGTCGCTGGTCGCCACGTGGCATAGAGATACACGCGAAAAAGAGAAGGCCACACGGAGGCGCACACGGGATGCGAAGCGGTGAGTGGGATCTGCAGCGGTGCATTAAATGGGCGCGCGAGGGTCAATACGAAGTGACAACTGACACTGTCGCGACAGTCACAGTGCGCATGTCTCTGACAGGCACGGAACCCGATATATTCTCGACCTCGTCGAGGAGAGACTTAATGACTAAGATACCGGAGAGTAAGATGCCGGAGAATGCCTTGCGAGCAGAGAAAATGTAAGTCCGAGCAAAGATGCCGGATTTGAGCCAAGAATTGGGAAAATTAAACCGGTATCCAAAGATACGAAAACCTGGCATGGTATGTTGGATAGAATCCACCAGACTATACCAGCTTCGGGGACTAATGTTGGGGGGATGACCCCCGGTATGCCAAAGGTATGCCATACCGGATGGTCTCACCCTTCAAGATACCGGTTTAATGTTCATACCGGAATAAGAAGATAGAGTTTGGCTAAGTAAAGCTAAGCCGGTATCCCCAAGAGGGGTATACCGGAACCAGGAAGGAAAGATACCGGCGCACCGGAAGGAAGGGCATGTCGGCTGACTGGTCAAAGATTCCGTCAGGAGCTAAAGGACAAGGATGAGCTAAGCAAAGTAGCTTTAAACGAAGGCTTGAAGACAAAGAAGAGGATGACGGTCAAAGAAGCCGGAGGACGTCATCCTCCATGTTTAAAGAAGACCCCGGCGTCATCTGTGATTAAAGTAGCTTTATAAAGTATCTTTGTAAAGTAGTTTGTCTAGTCAAAGATCCCATTAGGGTTTCTTGTTCTGTAAGCCACCCTCTCCCCTATATAAGGAGAGGGGGCAGCCTCTTTTATACGCGCGATCCAGAGAGAAAAACCTGTAACCTGTGAAGATCAATGAACATGGTGATCTAGAGCGAGTTCATCCTTGTGTCTTTCTTCTTCTACCTCTGGCCTTGGCCAAGTTCCTGAGGAAAGCATCCGGAAGTTCGTCCATCTAGTCACAAACCCTCCCCCGAATCCTCTAGCGTCCATTCGGCCCCAAGATAAGCCATCCTATGGCATCTGTCTGTTCACCACGACGACAGTATATCATTCTCCTCTCTTGACCCTTGAAAACTTCCTTCACACCAAACTTCAAGCAAACTCATTAGAGGGTTAGTGCACAATTAATAATTTACATGTTCAGAGGTGGCACAATCATTCTTTACACTTCTGGACATTGCATAATGCTACTGGACATTAATGGATCAAAGAAATAAATCCAACATAGCAAAAGAGGCAATGCGAAATAAAAGGCAGAATCTGTCAAAAACAGAACAGTCCGTAAAGACGAATTTAAAGCTGGCACCAGACTTGCTCAAATGGAAAAACTCAAAACTAATGAAAGTTGCGTACATATCTGAGGATCACGCTCGTAAATTGGCAGATTTTTTCGAATTTTCTACAGAGAACTGTGCCCAGATTCGTGACAGACAGCAATGATGTTTCTGCGCAGCGATCCCAAATATAACATCAACTTTGACATAGAAACTTTACTTGGCACAAAAACATGATAAGGAGAGGTTGCTACAGTAGTAAACAACTTCCAAGACTCAACAAAACAAAAAATTGCTGTAGTAAAAACATGGGTTGTCTCCCATAAGCGCTTTTTTTAACGCCTTTCAGCTAGGCGCAGAAAGTGCAAATCAAGTAACATCGAGAGTAGAAGCATCAACATCATAGCTTGTTCTAATAATAGAATCAAAAGGCAACTTCATTCTCTTTCTAGGGAAGTGTTCCATACCTTTCTTGAGAGGAAATTGATATTTAATATTACCTTCCCTCATATCAATAACAGCACCAACGGTTCGAAGAAAAGGTCTTCCCAACACAATAGGACAAGATGCATTGCATTCGATATCCAAGACAACAAAATCAACGGGGACAAGGTTATTGTTAACCGTAATATGCACATTATCAATCCTCCCCAAAGGTTTCTTTTTAACATTATCGGCAAGATTAACATCCAAATAACAATTCTTCAATGGTGGCAAGTCAAGCATATCATAAATCTTTTTAGGCATAACAGAAATACTTGCACCAAGATCACATAAAGCATTACATTCAAAGTCATTGAATTTCATTTTAATGATGGGCTCCCAACCATCTTCTAATTTTCTAGGAATAGAAGTTTCAAGTTTTAGTTTCTCTTCTCTAGCTTTTATGAGAGCATTTGTAATATGTTTTGTAAAGGCTAAATTTATAGCACTAGCATTAGGACTTTTAGCAAGTTTTTGTAAGAACTTTATAACTTCAGAGATGTGGCAATCATCAAAATCTAAATCATTATGAGCTACAGCAATGGAATCATTGTTCCCAAGGTTGGAAAAAATTTCAGCAGTTTTATCACAAGCAGTTTCAGCAGTTTTAGCAATTTCAGGCAGTTTTGTACGCTTTGCACTAGGAGTAGAAACATTGCCAACACCAATTATATTACCATTGATAGTAGGAGGTGCAGCAACATGTGGAGAATTAGCATTACTAGTGGTGGTAATAGTCCAAACTTTAGCTACATTATTCTCTTTAGCTAGTTTTTCATTTTCTTCTCTATCCCACCTAGCACGCAGTTCAGCCATTAATCTTATATTCTCATTAATTCTAACTTGGATGGCATTTGCTGTAGTAGTAATTTTATTATCAATATCATCAGGTTTAGCAGCCATTTTATTAATTAAAGAAGATTGTGATGCAGACATGTATGAGATTCGGGTTTCAGCATTTGAAATTTTAGTTTGCAGACCAGAAATCTCCCTATTCAAGTTTTCAAGTTGATTTCCTATATTTTTCAACAAGGTAGATTGTTCATTCATAGTTTTAGTAAACAATTGATTTTGCTCATATTGTGATTGCATAAAGTTTTTAGTGGATCTTTCAATTTCTAGCATCCTTTCCTCATATCTACCATAATCATTACCACTAGCAGGATATGGCCTATAGTTATTACCAGAGTTGTTCCTATAAGCATTGTTGTTGAAATTATTATTTTTAATGAAATTCACATCAACATTTTCTTCTTGAGCAACCAATGAAGCTAAAGGAACATTATTTGGATCAACATTAGATCTACCATTCACAAGCATAGACATAATCACATCAATCTTATCATTCAAGGAAGAGGTTTCTTCAACAGAATTTACCTTCTTACCTTGTGGAGCTCTTTCCGTGTGCCATTCAGAGTAATTTATCATCATATCATCAAGAAGTTTTGTAGCCGCCCCCAAAGTGATGGACATAAAGGTACCTCCAGCAGCTGAATCCAATAAATTCCGCGAAGAAAAATTTAGTCCTGCATAGAAGGTTTGGATGATCATCCAAGTAGTCAGTTGATACGTCCCCGACGTATCCATAATTTCTGTCGTTCCATGCTTGTTTTATGACAATACTTACATGTTTTGCTTGCACTTTATGATGATTTCATGCATTTTCCGGAACTAACCTATTAACGAGATGCCACAGTGCCTGTTTTCTGCTGTTTTTGGTTCCAGAAAGGCTGTTCGGGCAATATTCTCGGAATTGGACGAAATCAACGCCAAAGATCTTATTTTTCCCGGGAGGCTCCACCGAAGGGGAGACGGAGAGGAGGCCCAGGGCCCCGACACCACAAGGCCGCGCGGGCAGGCCCCTGGCCGCGCCGGCCTATGAGGAGGGCGCCCTGGTGCCCCTCGACGCCGCCTCTTCGCCTATTTAACCCCTTTCGACCTAAAAACACCGTACCACTTGACGAAACTCCAGAAAGACTCCAGGCGCCGCCGCCATCGCGAAACTCCAATTCGGGGACAGTCTCTGTCCCGGCACCCTGCCGGGACGGGGAAGTGCCCCGGAAGCCATCTCCATCAACGCCATCGCCTCCATCATGCTCCGTGAGTAGTTCCCCCATGGACTACGGGTTCTAACTGTAGCTAGTTGGTATTCTCTCTCCCCATGTACTTCAATACAATGATCTCATGAGCTGCCTTACATGATTGAGATTCATCTGATGTAATCGGTGTTGTGTTTGTTGGGATCCGATGGATGATACGTTATGATTAGTCTATCTATAAAGTTTGTGAAGTTATTGTTGCTGCAATCTTGTTATGCTTAATGCTTGTCACTAGGGCCCGAGTGGCATGATCTTAGATTTGAGCTCTATAATTATTGCTTAGATTGTATCTACAAGTTGTATGCACATGTCACTGTCCGGAACCAAAGGCCCCGAAGTGACAGAAATCGGGACAACCGGAGGGGATGGCGGTGATGTGAGGGACACATGTTTTCACGGAGTGTTAATGCTTTGTTCCGGTACTCTATTAAAAGGAGTACCTTAATATCCAGTAGTTTCCCTAGAGGCCCGGCTGCCACCGGCTGGTAGGACAATAGATGTTGTGCAAGTTTCTCATTGCGAGCACGTACGACTATAATTGGAAAACATGCCTACATGATTAATGAATTGATGTTCTTTCTTAATGCCTTATCAATCCTATCAATTGCCCAACTGTAATTTGTTCACCCAACACTTGTTATTGGAGAGTTGCCACTAGTGTAGATAGCTGGGAACCCCGGTCCATCTTTCATCATAATATACTTGTTCTACATGTCAACTATTTTCTGGTACCATTGCTCTCATATTACTATTACTGCTGCTGTGTTACTGTTACTATTGCTCTCATATTACTGCTACTTTCACATCACCCCTGTTACTAGTGCTTTTCCAGGTGCAGCTGAATTGACAACTCAGTTGTTAAGGCTTATAAGTATTCTTTACCTCCCCTTGTGTCGAATCAATAAATTTGGGTTTTACTTCCTCGAAGACTGTTGCGATCCCCTATACTTGTGGGTCATCAAGACTATTTTCTGGCGCCGTTGCCGGGGAGGCATAGCTCTACTCATAAGTTCACCTGGGGAGTACACTCTACATCTCTCTCTGCATTTATTTTATTTTGTCTTGCTAGTTTACTTTTGTTTAGTTTATTTGTGCTTAGTTTATTTCTGTCTAGTATTATTTTGCGTAGTTTACTTTTGCTTAGTTTCTTTTTGTCTTGTTTTATTTTCCTCATATACCCAAAAATCCATAAAAATTTGAAAAACCTAAAAATTAAAAACTGCTGTTATGGGAGAACCAACAACCTACTTGGAGCTTATAGAATGTTATAATAATTATAGAGAATCAAGAACTGGTAAAATAATGAGTGCTATGATAGAAAAATTGAATACAATGGCTAGAATCTTGCTTAGACGCCATGATATAAACTGTTGCTCTCAACAGGATACTAAACATCTTAAATTTCAATGTGGCTCTAGTGAGGAATTTTTAATTAAGAACTATAATCGGAATTGCTATATTCATTATGGGTTCGAAGAGGTAGAACAATTTGTCTTATTTATGGGAGCCTCCGAGATAGAATCCTTCATGGTTGAGAATTATGAAACTTGTGCTATTTGTAAGGACCTTAAAGATTATGTCTCTACTATCCTTAATTCTTGCATAGAATGCTACAGTAGGAATCCTTATATCCTTGATTATAAAGAGAGACACATTAATGCACAAGAATGCACTCACAATTTGCAGGAACCGGTGGAAGAAGAAATTGATGAACCTGAAAGCTCATTGGATGAAAAAGAAGAGGAGAGTGATGAACAAAAGGAGGAAGAATGGATTAGCTACCCATGCCAACCTTCTAATGAGAGTAACTCTTCATCTCTTACACTATTTGATTGTCCTCCATGCTTACCAAAAGAGGTTGAATGTTATGTTCCTGTGGATTCTCTTGAAATATTACCTATGAGTAAAACTTGTGAGAATAATTATGCTGATGTTATATATGATAATCCATGCTACTTTGATAAATCTTATGATAATGCTTTGTTTGTGCCTGATGTCGAAATGCATGGTACTAAAGAATTTTGCTTAGCAAATGTTTATGATAAAGCTCTAGATGATGGTCCTATGTTACTTGATAATATTAATTGTACTACTAATGAAAATGGGATTGGAGAGTTCTTGACATTATCTATGTGTCCCATATCTCTTGAGATTGATCATTCATCTTGCTATATTATTGATAAAAGTGTGTTCGAAAGTTTTAATTCCACTATTTTTGAGCTTGATAAAAATTATATGTTTGTGGATCATGAAAAGTATGCTGCATGTGATAGTTATATTGTTGAGTTTGTTCATGAAGCTACTGAAAATTATTATGAGAGAGGAAAATATGGTTGTAGAAATTTTCATGGTACTAAAACACCTCTCTATGTGCTGAAATTTTTGAAGCTACACTTGTTCTATCTTCCTTTGCTTGTTACTTTGCTCTTCATGAACTTGTTTATTTACAAGATTCCTTTTCATAGGAAGCATGTTAGGCTTAAATGTGTTTTGAATTTGCCTCTTGATGCTCTCTTTTGCTTCAAATACTATTTCTTGCGAGTGCATCATTTAAAACTGCTGAGCCCATCTTAATGGCTATAAAGAAAAGAACTTCTTGGGAGATAACCCATGTGTTATTTTGCTACAGTAATTTGTTTTATATTTGTGTCTTGGAAGTTGTTTACTACTGTAGCAACCTCTCCTTATCTTAGTTTTGTGTTTTGTTGTGCCAAGTGAAGCCTCTAATCGAAGGTTGATACTAGTTTTGGATTTCTGCGCAGAAACAGATTTCTATCTGTCACGAATCTGGGTCTAATTCTCTGTAGGAAACTCAGAAAATTATGCCAATTTACGTGCATGATGCTCAGATATGTACGCAACTTTCATTAGTTTTGAGTTTTCTGATTTGAGCAACGGAAGTATTTTATTAAAATTCGTCTTTACTGGCTGTTCTGTTTTGGCAGATTCTGTCTCTGTTTTTTGCATTGTCTCTTGTGGACTTTATGTGAGGCTTTCTAGACGTGGAGAGCTGTAGCTAATGTTTTATTGAGTTCTTGCAATGTGTCACTACAGGACCAAGGTGGATTCAAATTTTTTGAGTACTAACCCCTCTAATGAAGTTTATGAGAAGTTTGTTGTGAAGGAAGTTTTCAAGGGTCAAGAGAGGAGGATGATATATGATCAAGAAGAGTGAAAAGTCTAAGCTTGGGGATGCCCCGTGGTTCATCCCTGCATATTTCAAGGAGACTCAAGCGTCTAAGCTTGGGGATGCCCAAGGCATCCCCTTCTTCATCAACTTATCAGGTTCCTCCCCTGAAACTATATTTTTATTCAGTCACATCATATGTGCTTTACTTGGAGCGTCTGTGTGTTTATTTTTCGTTTTGTTTATGTTTGAATAAATTCGGATCCTAGCAATCCATGTTTGGGAGAGAGACACGCTCCGCTTTTTCATATGAACACTTGTTCTTCGTTTTACTTTTAATGTTCAATGAATAAAAGTTGGAAGCTACAATATTTATCTTTATTTGGTTGGGAAAAGAAAATGCCTCATATGTCTTGGATAATTTGATACTTGGCAATTGTTTTGAGCTCTCAAGTAGATCATAAGTTTTTGCATGTAGTTTAAACCTATTAGTGGAGAACTACCGTAGAGCTTGTTAAAATTGGTTTGCATAATTGATCTCTCTTAAGGTCTAGATATTTTCTGGTAAAAGTGTTTGAGCAACAAGGAAGACAGTGTAGAGTATTATAATGCTTGCAATATGTTCTTATGTAAGTTTTGTTGTACCGGTTCATACTTGTGTTTGCTTCAAATAACCTTGCTAGCCTAAGCCTTGTATCGAGAGGGATACTTCTCGTGCATCCATAAACCTTGAGCCAAAACCTATGCCATTTGTGTCCACCATATCTACCTACTATGTGGTATTTCCTGCCATTCCAAAGTAAATTGCTTGAGTGCTACCTTTAAACAATTCAAAATTTATTACCTCTGATTTGTGTTAATGTTTCATAGCTCATGAGGAAGTATGTGGTGTTTAGCTTTCAACCTTGTCATTTACTTTTGACGGACTCTCATATGGACTAGTGGCACATCCGCTTATCCAATAATTTTGCAAAAAGAGCTGGCAATGGGATTCCCAGTCCCGAATTAATTAATTTAAATAGACACTCCTCCATGGTTTGTGATTGTTGGACGGCACCCGAAGGATTCGGTTAGCCATGGCTTGTGTAAGCAAAGGTTGGGGGGAGTGTCATCATCATAATAAAACTTAAATAAAAAGGCACTCCTTCATGGTATGTGATTGTTGGCAGGCACCCGAGGATTCGGTTAGCCATGGTTTGTGAAAGAAAGGTTGGAAGGAGTGCCACCCAAAAATAAATAAAATGGGAGCCGCTCTTGTGAGTCCGGTTGATGAGGTAGTTAGTGTACCCACTACCATTCGTTGACAACAACAAACACCTCTCAAAATTTTACTTTTATGCTCTCTATATGTTTTCAAAACCAAAGCTCTAGCACAAATATAGCAATCGATGCTTCCCTCGTAGAAGGGCCATTCTTTTACTTTATGTTGAGTCAGTTTACCTACTTCCTTCCACCTTAGAAGCAAACACTTGTGTCAACTGTGCATTGATTCTTACATACTTGCATATTTGCATTCATCATATTACTCTATGTTGACAATATCCATGAGATATACATGTTGAAAGTTGAAAGCAACCGCTGAAACTTATATCCTCCTTTGTGTTGCTTCGATGCCTTTACTATGAACTTATTGCTTTATGAGTTAACTCTTGTGCAAGACTTTTGATACTTGTCTTGAAAGTACTCTTCATGAAAAGTTTTGCTATATGTTATCTACTTGTTAGCAACTATAGATCATTGCCTTGAGTCACTTCATTCATTTCATATGCTTTGTAATAGTATGATCAAGGTTATGTAAGTAGCATGTCACTTCAGAAATTATCTTTGTTATCGTTTTACCTGCTCGGGACGAGCAGAACTAAGCTTGGGGATGCTGATACGTCCCCGACGTATCCATAATTTCTGTCGTTCCATGCTTGTTTTATGACAATACTTACATGTTTTGCTTGCACTTTATGATGATTTCATGCATTTTCCGGAACTAACCTATTAACGAGATGCCACAGTGCCTCTGTTTTCTCGCTGTTTTTGGTTCCGAAAGGTGTTCGGGCAATATTCTCGAATTGGACGAAATCAACGCCAAAGATCTTATTTTTCCCGGAGGCTAGAACACCGAAGGGAGACGGAGAGGAGGCCCAGGGCCCCGACACCACAAGGCGCGCGGGCAGGCCCCCGGCCGCGCCGCCTATGAGGAGGGCGCCCTGGTGCCCCTCCGACGCCGCCTCTTCGCCTATTTAACCCCTTTCGACCTAAAAACACCGTACCACTTGACGAAACTCCAAAAGACTCCAGGCGCCGCCGCCATCGCGAAACTCCAATTCGGGGACGAAGTCTCTCCCGCACTGGACGGGGAAGTGCCCCTAAGCCATCTCCATCAACGCCATCGCCTCCATCATGCTCCGTGAGTAGTTCCCCCATGGACTACGGGTTCTAGCTGTAGCTAGTTGGTATTCTCTCCCCATGTACTTCAATACAATGATCTCATGAGCTGCCTTACATGATTGAGATTCATCTGATGTAAGTGTTGTGTTTGTTGGGATCCGATGGATGATACATTATGATTAGTCTATCTATAAAGTTTGTGAAGTTATTGTTGCTGCAATCTTGTTATGCTTAATGCTTGTCACTAGGGCCCGAGTGGCATGATCTTAGATTTGAGCTCTATAATTATTGCTTAGATTGTATCTACAAGTTGTATGCACATGTCACTGTCCGGAACCAAAGGCCCCGAAGTGACAGAAATCGGGACAACCGGAGGGGATGGCGGTGATGTGAGGGACACATGTTTTCACGGAGTGTTAATGCTTTGCTCCGGTACTCTATTAAAAGGAGTACCTTAATATCCAGTAGTTTCCCTAGAGGCCCGGCTGCCACCGGCTGGTAGGACAATAGATGTTGTGCAAGTTTCTCATTGCGAGCACGTACGACTATAATTGGAAAACATGCCTACATGATTAATGAATTGATGTTCTTTCTTAATGCCTTATCAATCCTATCAATTGCCCAACTGTAATTTGTTCACCCAACACTTGTTATTGGAGAGTTGCCACTAGTGTAGATAGCTGGGAACCCCGGTCCATCTTTCATCATAATATACTTGTTCTACATGTCAACTATTTTCTGGTACCATTGCTCTCATATTACTATTACTGCTGCTGTGTTACTGTTACTATTGCTCTCATATTACTGCTACTTTCACATCACCCCTGTTACTAGTGCTTTTCCAGGTGCAGCTGAATTGACAACTCAGTTGTTAAGGCTTATAAGTATTCTTTACCTCCCCTTGTGTCGAATCAATAAATTTGGGTTTTACTTCCCTCGAAGACTGTTGCGATCCCCTATACTTGTGGGTCATCATCAGTCCATGGGTTGGGCAATTCTTTACCAAAGTTTTCATTCTCTCCCATGCTTGAGCAACATGTTCAGTATCTAATTGTTTAAAATTCATTATGCTACTTCTCAAAGATATAATTTTAGCGGGAGGATAATATCTACCAATAAAAGCATCCTTGCATTTAGTCCATGAATCAATACTATTCTTAGGCAAAGATAGCAACCAATCTTTAGCTCTTCCTCTTAATTAGAAAGGAAACACTTTCAATTTAATAATATCACCATCTACATCTTTATACTTTTGCATTTCACAAAGTTCAACAAAATTATTGAGATGGGCAGCAGCATCATCAGAACTAACACCAGAAAATTGATCTCTCATGACAAGATTTAGTAAAGCAGGTTTAATTTCAAAGAATTCTGCTGTAGTAGCAGGTGGAGCAATAGGTGTGCATAGGAAATCATTATTATTTGCATTTGTGAAGTCACACAACTTAGTATTTTCAGGGGTATTCATTTTAGCAACAGTAAATAAAGCAAACTAGATAAAGTAAATGCAAGTAACTAATTTTTTGTGTTTTTGATATAGAGAGCAAGACAATAAATAAAGTAAAACTAGCAACTAATTTTTTTGTGTTTTGTTTAGGTGCAGCAAACAAAGTAGTAAATAAAATAAAGCAAGACAAAAACAAAGTAAAGAGATTGAGAAGTGGAGACTCCCCTTGCAGCGTGTCTTGATCTCCCCGGCAACGGCGCCAGAAATTTAGCTTGCTACGCGTAGATGCACACGTCCGTTGGGAACCCCAAGTGGAAGGTATGATGCGTATAGAAGCAAGTTTCCCTCAGTATGAAACCAAGGTTTAATCGAACCAGTAGGAGCCAAGAAGCACGTTGAAGGTTGATGGCCGCGAAATGTGATGCGGCGCAACACCAGGGATTCCGGCGCCAACGCGGAACCTGCACAACACAACCCAAGTACTTTGCCCCAACGAAACAGTGAGGTTGTCAATCTCACCGGCTTGCTGTAACAAAGGATTAAACGTATCGAGTGGAAGATGTTTGCAAAGAAAACAGTAAACACAATTGCAGTAGATTGTATGCTATGTAAAGAATAGGACCGGGTCCACAGTTCACTAGAGGTGTCTCTCCCATAAGATAAAAGCATGTTGGGTGAATAAATTACAGTCGGGCAATTGACAAATAGAGAAAGGCATAACAATACATATACATGATATGATAAATATAGTGAGATTTAATCCGGGCATTACGACAAAGTACATAGACCGCCATCCAACTGCATCTATGCCTAAAAAGTCCACCTTCAGGTTATCATCCGAACCCCATTCAGTATTAAGTTGCTAAGCAACACAATTGCATTAAGTATGGTGCGTAATGTAATCAACAACTACATCCTTAGACATAGCATCAATGTTTTATCCCTAGTGGCAACAAGCACATCACAACCTTAGAACCTACTGTCACGATCCCAGTGTCAATGAAGGCATGAACCCACTATCGAGCATAAATACTCCCTCTTGGAGTTAAGAGCAAAAACTTGGCCAGCCTCTACTAATAACGGAGAGCATGCAAGATCATAAACAACACATAAACAATAGATTGATAATCACCATAATCATAGTACTCTCTATCCATCGGATCCCGACAAACACAACATATAGAATTACAGATAGATGATCTTGATCATGTTAGGCAGCTCACAAGATCCAACAATGAAGCACAACGAGGAGAAGACGACCATCTAGCTACTGCTATGGACCCATGGTCCAGGGGTGAACTACTCACTCATCACTCCGGAGGCGATCATGGCGATGAAGAGTCCTCCGGGAGATGAATCCCCTCTCCGGCAGGGTGCCGGAGGCGATCTCCCGAATCCCCCGAGATGGGATTCGCGGCGGCGGCGTCTCCGGAAGGTTTTCCGTATCGTGGCTCTCACGGGGGTTTCGCGACGGAGACTTTAAGTAGGCGGAAGGTCAACGCGGGGGCCACACGAGGGCCCAGGGGCAGCGGCGCGGCTAGGGCTTGGGCCGCGCCGCCCTAGCCCCTGGCTGCCTCGTGGCCCCACTTCGTTATCTCTTCGGTCTTCCGGAAGCTTCGTGCAAAAATAGGACCCCTGGGCGAAAGTTTCGTCCAATTCCGAGAATATTTCCTTACTAGGATTTCTGAAACCAAAAACAGCAGAAAACAAGAATGGCTCTTCTCATCTCGTTAATAGGTTAGTTCCAAAATGCATAAATATGACATATAATGTGCATAAAACATGTAGGTATCATCAATAAAGTAGCATGGAACATAAGAAATTATCGATACGTTGGAGACGTATCAATGATATGCTAGCCAAAGGTCTGATTCGACCAAGTGCATCACCCTGGAGGTCACCAGTTTTGTTTGTGGATAAAAAGGATGGTGCGAACCGTTTATGTACGGATTACCGCAAGCTTAATGATGTCACCATCAAGAACAAATATCCTTTGCCCAAGATAGAAGACCTGTTTGACCAGTTGACCGGTGCCACCGTGTTCTCTAAAATTGATCTTAGGACAGGTTACCATCAGCTGAAGATCCGTGCAACGGACATCCCCAAAACTGCCTTCACCACCAGATATGGATTGTATGAGTACAATGTCATGTCATTTGGATTGACCAACGCCCCCGCTTATTTCATGAATCTCATGAATAAGATCTTCATGAACTTCCTGGATAAGTTCGTCGTTGTCTTCATCGACGACATCCTTATCTACTCCAAATCCGAAGAAGAACATGAGCAACACCTGGAAGTGGTCTTAGATACCCTTCGGGAACACCAGCTGTACGCCAAGTTTAGCAAGTGCGAGTTTTGGTTGAAGGAAGTAGGATTCCTGGGACACATCTTGTCAGCAGGAGGAATTGCCGTTGACCCCTCAAAGATTAAGACTGTTGAAGAATGGAAAGCCCCAACCACCCAGACTGAGGTCCGTGCATTTCTCGGATTGGCGGGATATTACCGCCGATTCGTTGAAGGATTCTCAAGCATAGCCAGACCGATGACCCAATTGTTGAAGAAGGACAAGAAGTTCGAATGGACGGACAAGTGTGAAGAGAGTTTCCAACAGCTCAAGAGCAGACTGACTTCAGCCCCAATACTGATCATGCCGGACATCACCAAACCCTTTGATGTGTATTGTGATGCCTCCAAGATTGGTCTTGGATGTGTGTTGATGCAAGAAGGGAAGGTGATATCTTACCTGTCAAGGCAACTGAAGCAGCATGAGCAGAACTATCCAACCCATGACTTAGAGCTAGCAGCTGTCGTGTTAGCCTTGAAAGTATGGCGTCATTACCTCATGGGTAATCGATGCGAGATCTATTCGGATCACAAGAGCTTGAAGTATATCTTCACTCAGAAGGAGCTAAACATGAGGCAAAGGAGATGGTTAGAGTTAATCAAGGATTATGATATGGAAATTCACTATCACCCGGGCAAGGCCAATGTGGTAGCAGATGCTTTGAGTAGACTGCCGTGTCAGTTGAACTCCATGATCGCCGAAGAGCAACCTAGCCTGCACCAAGAGTTTGAACAGTTTAGGATGGAGCTAGTTAGCGAAGGTTTTCTCGCCAGCATTGAACTCCAACCCACCTTGATTAGTCAGATCAAAGAAGCCCAGAAGGGAAATGCTAGCATTGACGGAATCAAAAGCCAAATAGCTGCGGGAAAGGCACCAGGATTCACCGTAGATGAAGAAGGAGTGCTTTGGTACAACGGACGCTTGTGCGTGCCGTCAGATTCGGAGTTGAAACAAGTTATTCTGAAGGAAGCCCATGACACCTTGTATTCTATTCATCCCGGAGGTACCAAGATGTACCAGGACCTGAAGGAACAGTTCTGGTGGCATGGAATGAAGCGAGAAATCGGGAGCTACATCGCCAAGTGTGACATCTGTCAGAGAGTCAAGGCAGAACATCAACGACCTGCAGGACTGCTACAGCCCCTGCAGATTCCGGAATGGAAGTGGGATTCGGTAGGAATGGACTTCATCACCGGATTGCCCAAATCTAGTAAAGGAAATGATTCTATCTGGGTAGTGGTCGACAGATTGACCAAAGTCGCCCACTTCATCCCCGTCAAGACCACCTATCAAGGACCAAGACTTGCAGAGTTGTATATCTCACGGATAGTCAGCCTGCACGGAACCCCGAAGTCAATAGTATCCGATAGAGGATCCCAATTCACCTCCAGATTTTGGCAGAAGGTACATGAAGGACTCGGAACCCCTGAACTTCAGCACAGCCTATCACCCGCAGACGGATGGACAGACTGAACGAGTCAACCAGATATTGGAAGATATGCTGAGAGCATGTGTGTTAGAGTATGGATCCAAGTGGGAAGACTGCTTGCCATACGCAGAATTCTCGTACAACAACAGCTATCAAACCAGTTTGCAAATGGCCCCCTTTGAAGCCCTGTACGGAAGGAAGTGTCGTACCCCTTGAATTGGTCGGAAGTTGGAGAGAGTCAAGTCTTTGGACCAGATATCCTTCGGGAAGCAGAAGAGAAGGTTCACAAGATCCACGAGTACCTCAAGACCGCTCAATCAAGACAGAAGAGCTACGCCGACAAGAGACGCCGAGAGATGACCTTCGAGATCGGAGATTTCGTGTATCTCAAAGTGTCCCCCTTAAAGGAATGCAGAGATTCCAGCTTAGAGGAAAGCTTGCACCCCGATATGTCGGACCCTTCAAAGTCCTGAGTCGCCGTGGAGAAGTGTCTTATCAACTGGAGTTACCAGAAGATGTCAGCGGTGCACAATGTGTTTCACATCTCGTTGCTCCGGAAATGCTTAGAGGTACCTGAGAAGACCGAAGTTTTCAAGAACATCGATCATCGAGCTATCGATATCAACTCAGATTTGACATATCGCGAAGTACCTATTCGCATCCTGGAAGAAGCCTTCAGAACCACTCGCACCAGGAGTATCAAGTTTCTGAAGATCCAATGGAGTAATCACACCGAAGAAGAAGCCACTTGGGAGAGAGAAGACTTTATGAAGACTGAGTACCCAGATCTCTTTAGTACCTAGTTTTCTTTAAGATCTCGGGACGAGATCTTTTGTAAGGGGAAGGGTTTGTAACATCCCAAGTTTCAACAATAATAAAATCAAGAGAGAGTTTCAACTATTCAAAATTTGCAACAAACAAAAACTTTTTACATGCATATAGTGCCACATATAGTTTTATGCATTTGAGTGCTTTTCTTATGTGCAAATTGCCATGATGAGTGTTAGTATGTTTATCAATTGCTATGTGAACCCTAACAAAGATGATCAAACCCTAATTTGAGAAGAAATAAAGAAAATGGGAAAAACCCATATTTCACTTACATACACAATATGCCAATTTGCAACTCTTCAACCTAGGCCAAAATTGCTTGCCCTCTTGCTTCTAAAATACTTTAATATGATAAACTAACACAATTGCATCCTTGGATCAAGAATCAAATCCAAAGAAATCAAGATTTCTTCATACATATGATAATGGTCACATGGCCCAAAAATAATTTCTTCACTACTTTACCCCTCTGGTTTTCTCAATTCTTAAACTAAACTTAGTCAACCAATGCCATGTCATCCAAGACCATGTCAAGGTCTACAACTTTCATGTTGACCATCATGGTTAAAGTTGACCAGGTTGACCAGTAGAGAATTGGCAAGAGAGGACCTTGAAGCAATATGAAGATGACCTCAAATTTGAAATGTTGCAAATCAATTCCAAAATGAACACCACCACCACCAATCTTTCACTTTAATTATATAATTGAGATGTACCAAAAAGATTTCCAAAATTTGACAAAAATGTTCATGCGGGCATTGTGTCGAACACTTGGCAGGCATAATTCCAGAATAGTGTTGCAGGCTATTACACGATGGATTTTTGCCTAAACCAATTCTATCTCGTGATCATTAGCTCCCTCTATGATCCCTTCATCTAGCCCAGTACTTGCCATTGTCGATTAAAGTGGAAAAGTGTGGAGAAAAGCTCCATGCCATGCACACCCGGCCACCTTTGGCATCTCCCTCTCTGGCCTCCCTCTCAACTCTTCTCCTTGTCCTGGAGCATCCCTGCAGCTCAAGGACACCAACGGTACCCAGCCCCAGCTCGCCAAGGCTTGGCATTGGCCAGAACGCGCCGCCCAAAACATGCCAGAGCATGCCAGCCAGCGTGGTGATCACGCTCTGGGCGCGCCAGGACGTCGTGCGCTCGAGCTCCCTACGCCACCCCTGCAAAGACTAGCGCCGCGTCGAGCATCCACTCCACACCCTCTAGCGCCTAGACACACTCGAGGAGCTGCAGAGGCCTTGTCACCGTCGTCCTCGCCGGCGAAGTACCGCGGGTACTGCCATGATCATCGCACGCGCTCGAGTGATTCCGTCGTCCTCTCGCTGCGCCCGCTACACCTAGAGCATCGCCAGGACAACGCCTACACGATGCCGTCCTTCACTTGCCCTTTCGATCGCCAGAAGCGCCGCGCCATGGCCGTTCCTTGCAGCACTCCACGGCCACCTCTCGACCCTATAAATAGAGGCGATCGGCTCCTCCTCTCTTCACACAACTCACTCCCCTCTCCTCACTGAGCAACACTCCCCAACCAATTTCACCAATTGCGAGCTCGAGTCCGCCGGAGCCCGCGGAAGCCCTGCGACGCCTGGAGCCTCGCCGAGCTCCACCACTGCACCAGGGGCTTCCTCGTCGACGACCACTTCCTGCACAGACACCTGCAACGGCCTGGTAGGCTCTCCGACCCCCTACTGACGCCGTGAGCTCGTCGGAATCCCGCCGGAGACGACGCCTCTGTGAGCCGTGGATCTCCTCTCTAATCCAACGGTTCATCTCGCGCGTAACGTTTCACGGGCTTATGAGCCGCTGACGGGTGGCCCCCGCTCGCCAGGCAGCCCACTCGCACCAGATGCGTGTTGGGCCGCGCAGTGATGGTTTGGTCCGTTCGGCCCGTTAGGTTTTCCCGCGTGGCCCAATAATTCAAATATAATTTAACCCATTTAGTTCAAATTCAATACAGATGCCAACTTCAAATTTGAATATCTTGAGATCTACTACACCAAATTTAACCAATTTTATATATTCAGAAAGCTCATAAAATTATCTAAATAATGCCACTGGCCTCATATCCAAATTCGTATTTAATTTTAAATGATAAAAATAACAAGGCAGGGCCTTTTCTAACTTCAAATAAATATTAAAAATCATTTATAAATAATCTTGAGTTAATTCCAACTCTAATAAATCACTTTTGACATAATCTAATTGTTTATACAAAAATATAACCTGGTTGTTTTGCATGATCATGGACTAGATTCAAATAATGGTTATGGAGCCATTTCTAGCCCATGTAACACATACACCTAAATTTAATGAAATAGTATGAGAGCTCCTCTCTCATTTAAATTGTGATTCTAAGTAGTTCAAATAGAGGTAATGACCCTGGTCTAATAAGCCTCATGCTTGGATACTTAGAGTCATTAAATTATTACCATGATAGTATTAAAATGCATGAGGTGGAGCACCTCATTTAAATATTTACTCCCTCATAATAGATATGAAATGTTGACCTTGGTCAACCTATATTTCATACCTTATTATTATTTGTGGAGATTAAATCTTGATAGGATTTAATGTGAGGAAATTATTTCTTCAAGAACTTAAATAGCAAACCCCATAAATACTTAATGAGAGGAAATTATTTATCTCTTAAGTAAGAATCAATCAAGTAATCCACCATGCCATGTTTGATTGATGATAAGATTAGTGTGTGAACTCTTTTGGGTGTTTTTAGTTTAGTATGTGAGCTTGGTTTAGTATTTATACCTCGTATTCGTATATAGACGCTAGTAACGAGGAGTATCAAGAGGAGGAAGCCTACTCCCAAGAAGAAGAGGAGAACTTCGATCACTACTCTGCTCAAGGCAAGCTAATAATCTTGCTAACCACCATGATGCAAAGCTCTTCAAGAGCAAGGCACCATCACCCCTTTAAATTCATGTTTTACCTATCCCATGTTTTTACCTTGCAATTACTTTTGCTTATTTACTTCAAAGTACTTTTTGGTTTATGATTTTACTTGGTATAGAGTAGAACAAGATCAAAGGTTATCTTAGAACCATTCCAAAGCTAGATAGCACCCCTCATGAAATAGTTGCTAGTGCTAATCAATTAAAATTGGACTACTCTAGATGGGAACATGTGACTTTGAAATAAAGTTGAAACTTTGGAATGGTGATTCATTCCATTGAATGATTTTGAAGGTGAATATGACCAAGAGAAGATGGTGATTTTTGATATAAAACTGATATGGGTTTGAATGCGATACCTTTCCAATTATACAAGTACCCCCACAATACCTGATTATGGGTAGGGCTTAACTAGAAACTTGTGTATTTTAGTATGGGTTCCCTCTAAACAAGCATCATAGGGGTTACGCCGAGGCTGCCTCCGTATATGAGAAATGATGTGAATATGAGGTGAATGTACGACCCAAGCCCTGTGCAGTTCCCGGGTTAACAGTTGGTTCTCACCGGGAGGCCAAGCTCATGGGGAGAGGTGCCTATACTAGGACATATAAGTGAAAGGTTAAGGTTGATGATCCGCGTACTGAGTTACGATGATTCGGGGTATCCTCGACGGATGTAATCAAAAGTTGTGGCACAAGAGTACAACCTCTGCAGAGTGTTAAACCTATTCGAATAGCCGTGTCCGCGGTTATGGACGATTGGAAAGACCATACTATTTCCGTTATCAGAATTTCTTTGAAATGATGAACTTGAGTGGTGACTTGACTTGGATTCCAAATGAATTGTGGGAATGACACTAATGTTCCCACTTGAGTTAGTCTAGCAAATGATGAGTCTTTACTAAATGTTTATCAAATGAAAACTTGGCTTTACGCAAATAAACCTAGAGCTTAGCACCCCTTACTACACTTAATATGTTTTACCTAAGCATTAGTTTGCGAGTACTTTAAAAGTACTCATGGCTTTGCCCTGGCTATTCAAATGCCAGACTTTGAAGAGGAGCAAAATCAGGATGACGGACAAGGATGTCTACGATAACTAGGATCGCCTTCTAACGTCAAGTGTTGCCTGTGGAACAGATAGTCCACTACTACTACGCTTCCGCTACTTATTTGTGATGTTGAACAATCTATTTGTGTAAGATTGGATCATGTGATCCCTTGTTGTAAGACTCTATGTGTTGTAATAAATGATGACTCAACTACTTACTATTATGTCTCGCAAAAACAATCTTCCTGGGATTGCGATGTATGATGTAATAGGGCATCCGGACTTAAAAACTGTTGACACAACCTCTCCTTATCATGTTTTTGTGCCAAGTAAAGTCTCTATGGTAAAGTTGATGCTAGATTTGATTGCTGCGCAGAAACAGCATTGTTGTTTGTCACAAATTCGCGCAGAAGTCTCTGTAAACAAATCAAAAAAATCTACAAATTTACGTGTGTGATCCTCAGATATGTACGCAACTTTAATTAGTTTTGAGTTTTTCGGTTTGAGCAAGTTAAGTGCCCCTTCCAGGTTCGTGTTTACGGACTGTTCTGTTTTTGACAGATTCTGCCTTTTATTTCGCATTGCAACTTTAATTAGTTTTGAGTTTTTCGGTTTGAGCAAGTTAAGTGCCCCTTCCAGGTTCGTGTTTACGGACTGTTCTGTTTTTGACAGATTCTGCCTTTTATTTCGCATTGCCGCTTTTGTTAAGTTGAATGAGTTTCTTTGTTCCATTAACTTTTAGAAGTTTTGTGCAATGTCCAGAAGTGTTAAGAATGATTGTGTCACCTCTGAACATGTGAATTTTTGATTGTGCACTAATCCTCTAATGAGTTTGCTTAAAGTTTGGTGTGGAGGAAGTTTTCAAGGGTCAAGAGAAGAGGGTGATATATGATCAAGAAGAGTGAAAAGCCTAAGCTTGGGGATGCCCCGTGGTTCATCCCTGCATATTTCAAGAAGACTCAAGCGTCTAAGCTTGGGGATGCCCAAGGCATCCCATTCTTCATCAACTTATCAGGTTTCTTCTATTGAAACTATATTTTTATTCAGTCACATCTTATGTATTTTACTTGGAGCGTCTGTGTGCTTTTATTTTTGTTTTGTTATTTTCATTCTCTGAATAAGTTCATCCTTGTGTGGGAGAGAGACACTCCGCTGGTTCATACGAACACATGTGTTCTTAGCTTTTAATGTTCAAGGGCGAAAGTTGATCGCTTCACTTGTTGCTATTTGGTTGGAATCAGAAAATGCTTCATATGGTCTTGAATAATTTGATACTTGGCAATTGTTTTGAGCTCTCATAGATCATGTTTAAGCTCTTGCATCATGTAGTTTAAATCTAGTAGTGGAGAACTACCGTAGAGCTTGTTGAAATTTGGTTTGCATGATTGGTCTCTCTAAGGTCTAGATATTTTCTGGTAAAAGTGTTTGAGCAACAAGGAAGACAGTGTAGAGTCTTATAATGCTTGCAATATGTTCTTATGTAAGTTTTTGCTGTACCGGTTCATACTTGTGTTTGCTTCAAACAACCTTGCTAGCCAAAGCCTTGTACTGAGAGGGAATACTTCTCGTGCATCCAAAACCTTGAGCCAAAACCTATGCCATTTGTGTCCACCATATCTAGCTACTATGTGGTATTTCCTGCCATTCCAAGTAAATACTTCATGTGCTACCTTTAAACAATTCAAAACTATTATCTCTTATTTTTGTCAATGTTTTATAGCTCATGAGGAAGTATGTGGTGTTTTATCTTTCGATCTTGTCATTTACTTTTGACAGACTTTCACAATGGACTAGTGGCTTCATCCGCTTATCCAATAATTTTGCAAAAAGAGCTGGCAATGGGGTTCCCAGCCCCAATTAATTATGCTGCAGACTTTCCTATAGTCCAATATGCTGATGACACTTTATTAATAATGCCTGCTGAAAGTTCTCAATTATCTGTCCTGAAAGATGCATTAGACAAGTTCTCCAGATCAACAGGGCTAAAGATTAATTTTGATAAGTCTCATATGGTTCCTATTAATGTCCCAGACAGAGATATTGAGGAGTTGGCGACTCAGTTTGGGTGTCAGATTGGTCGAATGCCATTTACATATTTGGGTTTGCCTTTGGGGTCGACTAGGCCTACTATTTCTGAGCTTATGCCTCTAGTTTGTAGGTTGGAGAGGAAGCTCACCTCTAGCTCAAGTTTTTTATCCCAGGGGGCAAGGTTACAATTGATCAATTCAGCTCTAGCGTCAATGCCACTACATTTTCTTTGCTCCCTACAACTTCCACCTGGTCTGACTAAGCAACTGGATAGAATTCTTCGGCAATGTCTCTGGAGAGATAAGTTTGATGAGCCTAAGCAATCCCTTGCAGCATGGGAGATGATTGCCAAGCCTAAGCAAAATGGGGGGCTAGGGATTGTGGATTTTCAAAAACAAAATGCTGCTTTGCTCATTAAATTTCTGGACAAATTCTATAATCGTAAGGATGTGCCTTGGGTTAACTTGGTTTGGTTTGCTCACTATGACAATAAGATTCCCCATGCTGAGAATCTATGTGGTTCCTTCTGGTGGAGGGATGTGTTAAAATTGGTTGATAATTTCAGAGGAGTGGCTGCTGTTACTTTGGGAATGGGTGACACTTTCTTATTCTGGGAGGATAATTGGATGGTCAATGGTTCTGCTAGGCCCATGAAATTAAGGTTTCCTCAATTATTTTCTTATGTGTTGAATACCCAGATTTCAGCAAGAGATGTTTATATGGAGGAGGAATTGGAAGATTTATTTTATAGACCACTGTCCCAATTGGCATATCATCAGTTTCAGGAGGTGGTGTTGTTATTGCAGCAGAATCAGATATCTGCTAAGAATGATGTTTGGTCATATGTATGGGGTGACAAGTATACCTCTGCAAGTTTTTATAAGCTCATACATGCACATATCAAGGTACCAAGTATATATAAATGGCTCTGGAAATCAAGTTGTATTATGAAGACAAAAGTTTTTGCTTGGCTACTCCTATCAGATAGGTTGAATACCAAGGATTTGCTGCAGAGAAGGCATTGGAATGTTAATGCTGGTACTCACTGTGAGTTATGTCCTGGAAGGCATTATGAGGATAGAGCTCATTTATTTTTTGATTGCATGTTCAGTGTGCGAGTTTGGAATTACCTCCAAATCACTTGGGTGTCCAATGATAGTATTCAAGCAGTGGTGGCAGAAGCTAGAAGAAGTTTTAATAAGCCTTTCTTTATGGAGGTAATGATGGTGGCCTGCTGGAATATTTGGATTATACGGAATGGGAAGATTTTTAGACAGGAGAAGCCTACTTTTGGAAAGTGGAAGGCTCATTTCATCCATGATATCACTTTGCTGCAGCATAGGATTAAAGTGAAGCATAAGGATGCTCTTCTAAGCTGGATTAAGGATTTGTTGTAAAGTTTCTTAGGTTTGTTAGTTTTTTGCTTTATTTTGCTTTGTACAGTTCTTCTTTTGAGTTAATATAATGAAAATTGCTGTGGGGCTTTTGCCTCACAGTCCTGGTTTCAAAAAAAAAATTCTCTTCACATGTTTTGCTCTGATCTATCAGTAAGCAACTTAATTTTGCAATAGACACTCCTCCATGGTATGTGAATGTTGGAAGGCACCCGAGGATTCGGTTAGCCATGGCTTGTGTAAGCAAAAGGTTGGGAGGAGTGTCATCTAATAAATAAAACTAAAGTACATGTGTAAACAAAAGAGAAGAGGGATGATCTACCTTTGGTAGAGATAACGTCCTTCATGGGAGCCGCTCTTGAAAGTCTGGTTGATAAGGTAGTTAGAGTACCCATTACCATTCGTTGACAACAACAAACACCTCTCAAAACTTTACTTTTATGCTCTCTATATGATTTCAAAACTTGAAAAGCTCTAGCACATGATTTAATCCCTGCTTCCCTCTGCGAAGGGCCTATCTTTTACTTTATGTTGAGTCAGTTTACCTACTTCCTTCCATCTTAGAAGCAAACATTTGTGTCAACTGTGCATTAATTCTTACATACTTGCTTATTGCATTCATCATATTACTTTGTGTTGACAATATCCATGAGATATGCATGTTGAAAGTTGAAAGCAACTGCTGAAACTTATATCTTCCTTTGTGTTGCTTCGATGCCTTTACTTTGAATTTATTGCTTTATGAGTTAACTCTTATGCAAGACTTTTGATGCTTGTCTTGAAAGTACTATTCATGAAAAGTTTTGTTATATGTTATCTATTTGTTAGCAACCTATAGATATTGCTTTGAATCACTCCATTCATGTCATATGCTTTACAATAATGTTGATCAAGATTATGATGGTAGCATGTCACTTCAGAAATTATTTGTTGTTATCGTTTACCTACTCGAGGCGAGTAGGAACTAAGCTTGGGGATGCTGATACGTCTCAAACGTATCTATAATTTCTGATGTTCCATGCTTGTTTTATGACAATACCTACATGTTTTGTTCACACTTTATATCGTTTTGATGCGTTTTCGGAACTAACCTATTGACGAGATGCCGAAGTGCCGCCTCGTTTTCTAGTGTTTTTGGTTTCAGAAATCCTAGTAAGGAAATATTCTCTAATCGGACGAAATCAACGCCCAAGCACCTATTTTCACCGGAAGCTCTAACACCCGAGAGTCGCAGAGGGGGCCACAGCCCACACACATGGTGGCGGCGCGGCCTGTGGGGCGCCCGTTGTCCGCCCCACCAGGGCCCCTCCGAGGCTCCCCTTTCGCCTATAAAGTCTCCCTGACCTAAACCCCGATACGAATAAGCCACGGTACGAGAAAAGTTCCAGAGCCGCCGCCATCGCGAAGCCAAGATCTGGGGGACAAGAGTCTCTGTTCCGGCACGCCGCCGGACGGGGAAGTGCCCCCGGAAGGCTTCTCCATCGACACCGCTGCCATCTCCACCGCCATCTTCATCACCGCTGCTGCTCCCATGAGGAGGGAGTAGTTCTCCATCGAGGCTAAGGGTTGTACCGGTAGCTATGTGGTTAATCTCTCTCTATGTACTTCAATACAATAATCTCATGAGCTGCCTTACATGATTGAGATTCATATGATGATGCTTGTAATCTAGATGTCATTATGCTAGTCAAGTGGATTTTACTTATGTGATCTCCGGAGACTCCTTGTCCCACGTGTGTAAAGGTGACAGTGTGTGCACCGTGTGGGTCTCTTAGACTATATTTCACAGAATACTTATTCACTGTTATGGATAGCATATTGAAGTGCTTATTTATATCCCTTTATGATTGCAATGTGTTTTGTATCACTATTTATCTATGTGCTACTCATGTGATGTTATTAAAGTAGTCTATTCCTCCTGCATGGTGTAATGGTGACAGTGTGTGCATCGTGTGGTTCTTGTCGTAGATTATGATCATAATCTCTTGTAGGTTGATGCGCGTAGATGTACACGTCCGTTGGGAACCCCAAGAGGAAGGTGTGATGCGCACAGCAAGTTTTCCCTCAGAAAGAAACCAAGGTTATCGAACCAGTAGGAGCCAAGAAGCACGTGAAGGTTGTTGGTGGAGGAGTGTAGTGCGGCGCAACACTAGTGAAACCGGCGCCAACGTGGAACCTGCACAACACAATCAAAGTACTTTGTCCCAACGTAATAGTGAGGTTGTCAATCTCACCGGCTTGCTGAAAACAAAGGATTAAACGTATCGAGTGGAAGATGGTGTTTGTTCGCAAAGAACATAAAACAGTAGAATGTATTCAGATGTAAAAGAATGGACCGGGTCCACAATTCACTAGTGGTGTCTCTCCAATAAGATAACTAACATGCTGGGTGAACAAATTACAGGCGGGCAATTGACAAATAAAGATTCAATACATATCAACGATGATTAGTATGTGATTTAATCAGGGCATTACGACAAAGTACATAGACCGCTATCCAGCATGCATCTATGCCTAAATAATCCACCTTCAGGTTATCATCCGAACCCCTTCCAGTATTAAGTTGCAAACAACAGATAATTGCATTAAGTATGGTGCGTAATGTAAACAACACAAATATCCTTAGACAAAGCATCAATGTTTTATCCCTAGTAGCAACAGACATCCACAACCTTAGAACTTTCTGTCACTGTCCCAGATTAAATGGAGGCATGAATCCACTATCGAGCATAATTACTCCCTCTTGGAGTTACAAGTATCAACTTGGCCAGAGCCTCTACTAGCAACGAAGAGCATGCAAGAACATAAACAACACATATATGATAGATTGATAATCAACTTAACATAATATTCTCTATTCATCGGATCTCGCCAAACACAACATGTAGCATTACAAATAGATGATCTTGATCATGTTAGGCAGCTCACAAGATCTAATACAATGAAAGCACAAGCGGAGAAGACAACCATCTAGCTACTGCTATGGACCCATAGTCCAAGGATGAACTACTCACGCATCAATCCGGAGGCGGGCATGATGATGTAGAGCCCTCCGGTGATGATTCCCCTCTGCCGGAGGCGATCTCCCGAATCCCCCGAGATGGGATTGGCGGTGGCGGCTCTCGGAATGTTTTCCGTATCGTGGCTCTCGGTGCTGGGGGTTTCGCGACGGAGGCTTTAAGTAGGCGAAGGGTAGGTCGGGGCCACGAGGCGACACAACAGGCCGCGCCGCCTAGCGTGTCGTCGCCTCGTGGCCCCACTTCGCTTCTCTTCGGACTTCCGGAAGCTTCGTGCAAAAATAGGCCCTGGGCGTTGATTTCGACCAATTCCGAGAATATTTCCTTACTAGGATTTCTGAAACCAAAACAGCAGAAAAACAGCAACTGGCACTTCGGCATCTTGTTAGTAGGTTAGTGCCGAAAAATGTATAATAATGCTGGAAAGTATGTGTAAATCACTCAAGTATTGTAATAAAAGTAGCATGGAACATAAGAAATTATAGATACGTTTGCGACGTATCAAGCATCCCCAAGCTTAGTTCCTACTCGTCCTCGAGTAGGTAAACGATAACACAAATAATTTCTGAAGTGACATGCTACCAACATAATCTTGATCAACATTATTGTAAAGCATATGAGATGAATGGAGTGATCTGAACAAAAGATTGCTAACAAAGATAATAACTAAACAAATGAATCATATAGCAAAACTTTTCATGAATAGTACTTTCAAGACAAGTATTAATAAGAGTTGCATAAGAGCTAATTCATAAGCAATAAATTCAAAGTAGAATGCATTGAAGCAACACAAAGGATGATTAAGTTTCAGCAATTGCTTTCAACTTGTAACATGTATATCTCATGGATATTTGTCAACATAGAGTAATATAACAGGTGCAATAAGTAAACATGTAAGAATCAATGCACACAGTTAACACAAGTGTTTGCTTCTAAGATAGAAAGAAGTGGGTAAACTGACTCAACAATGAAGTAAAAGAATGGCCCTTCGCAGAGGGAAGCATGGATTACTATTTTTGTGCTAGAGCTTTTTGTTTTGAAAACATAGAAACAATTTTGTCAACGGTAGTAATAATTCATATGTGCTATGCATAGTACTTCCTACAAGTTGCATGTCTCATGCATAGAGTACTAATAGTGCTCGCACCTTGTCCTACTAACTCGGAGACACGGATTCTCATCGCATAACATATGCTTCAACCAAGTGTCACAAAGGGGTACCTCTATGCCGCCTGTACAAGTGTCTAAGGAGAAAGCACGCATTGGATTTCTCGCTTTTGATTATTCTCAACTTAGACATCCATACCGGGACAACATAGACAACAGATAATGGACTCCTCTTTTTAATGCTTAAGCATTCAACAACAGCTAATATTCTCATAAGAGATTGAGGTTGTATGTCCAAACTGAAACTTCCACCATGATACATGGCTTTAGTTAGCGGCCCAATGTTCTTCTCTAACATATGCATACTCAAACCATTTGATCACGAAGTCCACTTACTTCAGACAAGACGAACATGCATAGCATCTCACATGATATCCAACAAAGATAAAGTTGATGGCGTCCCCAAAAACATGGTTACCGCTCAACAAGCAACTTATAAGAATTAAGACACATAACTACATATTCATCACCACGATAGTTTTTAAGCTATTTGTCCCATGAGCTATATATTGTAAAGGTAGAGGAATGAAATTTTAAAGGTAGCACTCAAGTAATTTACTTTGGAATGGCAGAAAAATACCACATAATAGGTAGATATGGTGGACACAAATGGCATGGATTTTGGCTCAAGGTGTTTGGATGCACGAGAAGCATTTCCTCTCAGTACAAGGTTTGGGCTAGCAAGGTTGTTTGAAGCAAACACAAGTATGAACAGGTACAACAAAACTCACACAAGAACATATTGCAAGCATTATAAGGCTCTACACTGTCTTCCTTGTTGTTCAAACACTTTACCCGAAAATATCTAGACTTAGAGAGAACAATCATGCAAACCAAATTAAACAAGCTCTACAGTAGTTCTTCATTAATAGATTAAACTACATGATGCAAGAGCTTAAACATGATCTATGAGAGCTCAAACAATTGCCAAATTGCCAAACCATATGCAGCATTTTCCAATTCCAACCAAATAGCAATTTAACGAAGCAATTAGCTTTCGCCATGAACATTAAAGCACAATTAAGAACACAAGTGTTCCATATGAAAAAGCGGAGCGTAATATCTCCAATATAAGAATGGCGGGATCCAACTTTATTCAAACCAAAACAAAAATAAAAACAAACCGACGCTCCAAGTAAAGAACATAAGAATGTGACGGAATAAAAATATAGTTTCACTAGAAGTGACCTGATAATGTTGTCGATGAAGAAGGGGATGCCTTGGGCATCCCCAAGCTTAGATGCTTGAGTCTTCTTAAAATATGCAGGGATGAACCACCGGGGCATCCCCAAGCTTAGACCTTTCACTCTTCTTGATCATAGTATATCATCCTCTTCTCTTGACCCTTGAAAACTTCCTTCACACAAACTTCAAGCAAACTCATTAGAGGGTTAGTGCATAACCACAAATTCACATATTCAGAGGTGACACAATCATTCTTAACACTTCTGGACATTGCACAAAGCTTCTGAAAGTTAATGGAACAAAGAAACTCATTCAACATAGCAAAAGCGGCAATGCGAAATAAAAGGCAGAATCTGTCAAAAACGAACAGTCCGTAAAGATGCATCTGGAAGGGGCACTTAACTTGCTCAAATGGAAAAACTCAAAACTAATGAAAGTTGCGTACATATCTGAGGATCACGCTCGTAAATTTGCAGATTTTTTAGATTTTTTTACAGAGACTTATGCCAGAATTCGTGACAGACAGCAATGTTGTTTCTGCGCAGCGATCCCAAATATAGCATCAACTTTAACATAAAAACTTTACTTGGCACAAAAACATGATAAGGAGAGGTTGCTACAGTAGTAAACAACTTCCAAGACTCAACAATACAGTAAATAAAATAAAACTTGGGTTATCTTCCAAGAAGTGCTTTTCTTTAACGCCTTTCAGCTAGGCGCAGAAAGTGCAAATCAAGTAACATCAAGAGAAGAAGCATCAACATCATAGCTTGTTCTAATAATAGAATCAAAAGGCAACTTCATTCTCTTTCTAGGGAAGTGTTCCATACCTTTCTTGAGAGGAAATTGATATTTAATATTACCTTCCCTCATATCAATAACAGCACCAACGGTTCGAAGAAAAGGTCTTCCCAACACAATAGGACAAGATGCATTGCATTCGATATCCAAGACAACAAAATCAACGGGGACAAGGTTATTGTTAACCGTAATGCACACATTATCAATCCTCCCCAAAGGTTTCTTTTTAACATTATCGGCAAGATTAACATCAAAATAACAATTCTTCAATGGTGGCAAGTCAAGCATATCATAAATCTTTTTAGGCATAACAAAAATACTTGCACCAAGATCACATAAAGCATTACACTCAAAGTCATTGAATTTCATTTTAATGATGGGCTCCCAACCATCTTCTAACTTCCTAGGAATAGAAGCTTCAAGTTTTAATTTCTCTTCCCTAGCTTTAATGAGAGCATTTGTAATATGTTTTGTAAAAGCTAAATTTATAGCACTAGCATTGGGACTTCTAGCAAGTTTTTGTAAGAACTTTATAACTTCAGTAATATGACAATCATAAAAATCTAAACCATTATGTTCTACAGCAATGGAATCATTGTCACCAATATTTTGAAAAATTTCAGCAGTTTTATCACAAACAGCAGTTTCAGGCAATTTTGTACGCTTTGCACTAGGAGTAGAAACATTGCCAACACCAATTATTTTACCATTGATAGTAGGAGGTGCAGCAACATGTGAAGAATCAACATTACTAGTGGTGGTAATAGTCCATACTTTAGCTACATTATTCTCTTTAGCAAGTTTTTCTTTTTCTTCTCTATCCCACCTAGCATGCAATTCAGCCAACAATCTAATATTATCATTAATTCTAACTTGGATGGAATTTGTTTTAGCAAACCTAGCATCTTCAACTTTCTCAGGCATAACTTTCAATTTTAAAAGATCAACATCAAGAGCAAGACTATCAACCTTAGAAGCAAGAATATCAATTTTATCAAGCTTTTCTTCAACAGTTTTATTGAAAGCAGTTTGTGTACTAATAAATTCTTTAAGCATCACTTCAAGACCAGAGGGTACACTCTTATTATTGTTGTAAGAATTACCATAAGAATTACCATAACCATTACCATTATTAGAAGGATATGGCCTATAGTTGTTGTTACCATAATTATTCCTATAAGCATTGTTGTTGAAATTATTGTTCTTAATGAAATTCACATCAACATTTTCTTCTTGAGCAACCAATGAAGCTAAAGGAACATTATTAGGATCAATATGAGATCTACCATTTGCAAGCATAGACATAATAGCATCAATCTTATCACCCAAAGAAGAGGTTTCTTCAACAGAATTTACCTTCTTACCTTGAGGAGTTCTTTCAGTGTGCCATTCAGAGTAATTGATCATCATATCATCAAGTAATTTAGTTGCGGCGCCAAGAGTGATGGACATAAAAGTACCTCCAGCAGCTGAATCCAATAGGTTCCTCGAGGAAAAATTCAATCCTGCATAAAAGGTTTGGATGATCATCCAAGTAGTCAGTCCATGGGTTGGGCAATTCTTTATCAAAGATTTCATTCTCTCCCATGCTTGAGCAACATGTTCATTATCAAATTGTTTAAAATTCATTATGCTACTTCTCAAAGATATAATCTTAGCAGGAGGATAATATTTACTAATAAAAGCATCTTTACATTTAGTCCATGAATCAATACTATTCTTAGGCAAAGATAGCAACCAATCTTTAGCTCTTCCTCTTAAGGAGAAAGGAAACAATTTTAGTTTTATAATATCACCATGTATATCCTTATACTTTTGCATTTCACAAAGTTCAACAAAATTATTAAGATGGGCAGCAGCATCATCAGAACTAACACCAGAAAATTGCTCTCTCATAACAAGATTCAGTAAAGCAGGTTTAATTTCATAGAATTCTGCTGTAGTAGCAGGTGGAGCAATAGGAGTACATATAAAATCATTATTATTTGTGCTAGTGAAGTCACACAACTTAGTATTTTCAGGAGTACCCATTATAACAGTAGTAAAAGTAAACTAGGCAAATAAAGTAAAGACAAATAACTAATTTTTTTGTGTTTTTGATATAGAGAACAAGATAGTAAATAAAGTAAAGCTAGCAACTAATTTTTTTGTGTTTTGTTTAAGTGCAGCAAACAAAGTAGTAAATTAAATAAAGCAAGACAAAAACAAAGTAAAGAGATTGGAAGTGGAGACTCCCCTTGCAGCGTGTCTTGATCTCCCAACGGCGCCAGAAAAAGTGCTTGATGCGCGTAGATGTACACGTCCGTTGGGAACCCCAAGAGGAAGGTGTGATGCGCACAGAGCAAGTTTTCCCTCAGAAAGAAACCAAGGTTATCGAACCAGTAGGAGCCAAGAAGCACGTGAAGGTTGTTGGTGGAGGAGTGTAGTGCGGCGCAACACCAGGGAAACCGGCGCCAACGTGGAACCTGCACAACACAATCAAAGTACTTTGTCCCAACGTAACAGTGAGGTTGTCAATCTCACCTTGTTGAAAACAAAGGATTAAACGTATCGAGTGGAAGATGGTGTTTGTTTGCAAAGAACAAAACAGAAGAATGTATTCAGATGTAAAAGAATGGACCGGGGTCCACAATTCACTAGTGGTGTCTCTCCAATAAGATAACTAACATGCTGGGTGAACAAATTACAGGTGAGCAATTGACAAATAAAGATTCAATACATATCAACGATGATTACTATGTGATTTAATCAGGGCATTACGACAAAGTACATAGACCGCTATCCAACATGCATCTATGCCTAAATAATCCACCTTCAGGTTATCATCCGAACCCCTTCCAGTATTAAGTTGCGAACAACAGATAATTGCATTAAGTATGGTGCGTAATGTAATCAACACAAATATCCTTAGACAAAGCATCAATGTTTTATCCCTAGTAGCAACAGCACATCCACAACCTTAGAACTTTCTGTCACTGTCCCAGATTAAATGGAGGCATGAACCCACTATCGAGCATAATTACTCCCTCTTGGAGTTACAAGTATCAACTTGGCCAGAGCCTCTACTAGCAACGGAGAGCATGCAAGAACATAAACAACACATATATGATAGATTGATAATCAACTTAACATAATATTCTCTATTCATCGGATCTCGCCAAACACAACATGTAGCATTACAAATAGATGATCTTGATCATGTTAGGCAACTCACAAGATCTAAACAATGATAGCACAAGCGGAGAATACAACCATCTAGCTACTGCTATGGACCCATAGTCCAAGGATGAACTACTCACGCATCAATCCGGAGGCGGGCATGATGATGTAGAGCCCTCCGGTGATGATTCCTCCCGGGTGCTGGCGATCTGAATCCCCGAGATGGGATTGCGGCGGCGGCCTCTCGCAATGTTTCCGTATCGTGGCTCTCAGACAGGGGGTTTCGACAGAGGCTTGAAGTAGGCGGAAGGGTAGGTCGTGGGGCGTCACGAGGTGGCGACACAACGGCCGCGCGGCAGCACCTGGGCCGCGCCGCCCTAGCGTGTCGTCGCCTCGTGGCCCCACTTCGTTTCCTCTTCGGACTTCTGGAAGCTTCGTGCAAAAATAGGCCCCTGGGCGTTGATTTCGTCCAATTCCGAGAATATTTCCTTACTAGGATTTCTGAAACCAAAACAGCAGAAAATAGCAACTGGCACTTCGGCATCTTGTTAATAGGTTAGTGCCGGAAAATGTATAATAATGTTGTAAAGTATGTGTAAATCACTCAAGTATTGTAATAAAAGTAGCATGGAACATAAGAAATTATAGATACGTTTGGCGTATCATGTATTATCATTATTTCCTATTAGTATTGATGTGATTTATTCCCCCTTCATAGTGTAAAGGTGACAGTGTGTATGCTATGTTAGTACTCGGTCTATTTTGCAAAGATCTATTATGCTCTAAGGTTACTTAAACATGAATATCGAATGTTGTGGAGCTTGTTAACTCCGGCATTGAGGGTTCGTGTAATCCTACGCAACGAATGGTGTTCATTATCAAACAAGAGTATATGTAGCACAAGGAAGAGAACTTATTTATTATGTGATCAATGTTGAGAGTGTCCACTAGTGAAAGTATGATCCCTATGCCTTGTTTCCACCACAAAGAATTGCTTCCCACGCCAGCAAGCTATTTTCTGGCGCCGCTTGTTTACTGTTTTACTGCATCTTTACTTTCTGCAATATTACCACCATCTATACCACCTGTGTTTTACTATCTCTTCGCCGAACTAGTGCACCTATACATCTGACAAGTGTATTAGGTGTGTTGGGGACACAAGAGACTTCTTGTATCGTGATTGCAGGGTTGCTTGAGAGGGATATCTTTGACCTCTTCCTCCCCGAGTTCGATAAACCTTGGGTGATCCACTTAAGGGAAAACTTGCTGCTGTTCTACAAACCTCTGCTCTTGGAGGCCCAACACTGTCTACAAGTAGAAGCCCTAGAATCAATAACTAACATGTTGGGTGAACAAATTACAGGTGGGCAATTGACAAATAAAGATTCAATACATACCAATGATGATTACTATGTGATTTAATCAGGGCATTACGACAAAGTACATAGACCGCTATCCAACATGCATCTATGCCTAAATAATCCACCTTCAGGTTATCATCCGAACCCCTTCCAGTATTAAGTTGTAAACAACAGATAATTGCATTAAGTATGGTGCGTAATGTAATCAACACAAATATCCTTAGACAAAGCATCGATGTTTTATCCCTAGTAGCAACAACACATCCACAACCTTAGAACTTTCTGTCACTGTCCCAGATTCAATGGAGGCATGAACCCACTATCGAGCATAAATACTCCCTCTTAGATTTACAAGTATCAAATTGGCCAGAGCCTCTAGTAGCAACGGAGAGCATGCAAGAACATAAACAACACATATATGATAGATTGATAATCAACTTGACATAATATTCTAGATTCATCGGATCCCACCAAACACAACATGTAGCATTACAAATAGATGATCTTGATCATGTTAGGAAGCTCACAAGATCTAAACAATGATAGCACATGCGGAGAAGACAACCATCTAGCTACTGCTATGGACCCATAGTCCAAGGATGAACTACTCACGCATCAATCTGGAGGCGGGCATGATGATGTAGAGCCCTTCGGTGATGATTCCCCTCAGGTGCCGGAGGCGATCTCCTGAATCCCCCGAGATGGGATTGGTGGCGGCGGCGTCTCAGTAATGTTTTCCGTATCGTGGCTCTCGGTATAGGGGGTTTCGCGACGAAGGCTTTAAGTAGGCGGAAGGGTAGGTCAGGGGGCGTCACGAGGGCCCCACACGCCAGGGCCGCGCCGCCCTGTTGTGTCGGCGCCTCGTGGCCCCACTTCGTACCTCCCTCGAAGCTTCGTAAAAAAATAGGACCATGGGCGTTGATTTCGTCCAATTCCGAGAATATTTCCTTTGTAGGATTTCTGAAACCAAAAACAGCAGTAAAACAACAACGGCACTTCGGTATCTTGTTAATAGGTTAGTGGGAAAATGTATAATAATGCTGTAAAGTATGTATAAAACATTCAAGTATTGTCATAAAAGTAGCATGGAACATAAGAAATTATAGATACGTTTGAGACGTATCAAGCATAACATCTTTTGTCCTACCAGCCGGTGGCAGCGGGCCTCAGGGAAACTACTGGATATTAAGGTACTCCTTTTAATAGAGCACCGAGCAAAGCATTAACACTTGGTGAAAACATGTGATCCTCATATCTAAGCCTTCCCCTCCAGTTATCCCAGTTCCTGTCACTCTGGGGCCTCGGGTTCCGGACATAGACATGTGCAAACAACTTGTAGATACAATCTAAGCAATAATTATAGAGCTTAAATCTAAGATCATGCCACTCGGGCCCTAGTGACAAGCATTAAACACAACAAGATTGCAGCAACAATAACTTCACAAACTTTATAGATAGACTGATCATAATGTAACAATTCATCGGATCCCAACAAACACAACACCGATTACATCAGATGGATCTCAATCATGTAAGGTAGCTCATGAGATCATTGTATTGAAGTACATGGGGGAGAGAATACCAACTAGCTACAGCTAGAACCCGTAGTCCATGGGGGAACTACTCACGGAGCATGATGGAGGCGGTGGCGTCGATGGAGATGGCTTCCGGGGGCACTTCCCCGTGCCAGAATGTGTTACCCTCCAAAACCCACCGACGGGCAATGGTTAAGCAACACGAAGAGCCGGGAGGCTCCCAAGGCCGCTTAGTGGACCCTGGCACCTCGCGTCGTCCCGCAAATCTTCCAGCCACGTCCTGGCGGTTGCTAGGGCGTGCCACCTGACCTAGACCCGATCAGGAAGGTGTTAGAGTGCTTCGATTGTTCCTGCATGGTAGACACGTAAACATTAAATACGAGCCCTATCGGCTCTCAGGTTTCCCTGTGGATCGGCTCAAGGAGCCGATCGCCCCATGGTTCACGTTGGATTTACAATGACATGGGGATCCTGCTTGATCAAAACAAAGCTAAACCGATCTACGACAGTTTAGGGTTTTCACCGCATAACCGGAACGTCCTACGTGTGATCGGGCCTAGCAGCTACGGAAGATGATGCAAACTACCCCTACAGGGCGCCATACTTTCTTTGGCGGGCGTGCCTTTGTTTCCATTGTTTGCTGAATTTTCGCGGCCAGATCGGGCCGCGCTTTTCGCAACGTGTACAGGTACTGTGCCTCGGCTTCTTCCAAGTTCCGCAGCCGCTGCACCCTACGCTTCTGAGAATGGCTGAGTCCATCAGGGCACCACCTTGGTCGGTGATACCTATCTTCTTCTCCATCCGACTCCTCAAAGTCTTCTTCTTGAGATGACTCAGCTTGTTTATTATGAGGTGGGAGAGGCCCTAGCCGCTCGAACACTGAGACTTCATTGTCCTCCTCCTTTGCTGCTTGCATTCTGGGCAGTTCTCGATTGTTGGCAATCGGCTCATTCCTGAGTCCCAGCAATGTTTGAAGAAAGGACAGTTCCAGTGCTTATCCATGTTGTCTTGCTCCCTTGACCTCCTCTAGCGTGAAGCTCGTACCCGTCGTTGTTTCGTCGTGCTGACGATACCTTCTGTCGCCCGCATCTGACCGACGATATCTTTCGTCGTCTTCGTCGTGGCGTCGACGTCGGTCGTACTGCTGCTCGTATTTGTTGAGGAGATGCACGGATAGTGGGCGTTGATGGCGTGTAACTCACACGTTCGTTGGGAACCCCAAGAGGAAGGTATGATGCGCACAGTAGCAAGTTTTTCCTCAGAAAGAAACCAAGGTTTAATCGAACCAGGAGGAGCCAAGAAGCACGTTGAAGGTTGATGGTGGCGAAATGTGATGCGGCGCAACAACAGGGATTCCGGCGCCAACGTGGAACCTGCACAACACAACCCAAGTACTTTGCCCCAACGAAATAGTGAGGTTGTCAATCTCACCGGCTTGTTGTAACAAAGGATTAACCGTATTGTGTGGAAGATGATTGTTTGCAAGAAAACAGTAAAACAAGTATTGCAGTAGATTGTATGCTATGTAAAGAATAGGACCGGGGTCCACAGTTCACTAGAGGTGTCTCTCCCATAAGATAAAAGCATGTTGGGTGAACAAATTACAGTCGGGCAATTGACAAATAGAGAAGAGCATAACAATGCATATACATGATATGATAAATATAGTGAGATTTAATCCGGGCATTACGACAAAGTACATAGACCGCCATCCAACTGCATCTATGCCTAAAAAGTCCACCTTCAGGTTATCATCCGAACCCCATTCAGTATTAAGTTGCAAAGCAACAGACAATTGCATTAAGTATGGTGCGTAATGTAATCGACAACTACATCCTTAGACATAGAATCAATGTTTTATCCCTAGTGGCAACAGCACATCACAACCTTAGAACTTTCTGTCACTGTCCCAGGTGTCAATGAAGGCATGAACCCACTATCGAGCATAAATACTCCCTCTTGGAGTTAAGAGCAAAAACTTGGCCAGAGCCTCTACTAATAACGGAGAGCATGCAAGATCATAAACAACACATAAACAATAGATTGATAATCACCATAACATAGCATTCTCTATCCATCGGATCCCGACAAACACAACATATAGTATTACAGATAGATGATCTTGATCATGTTAGGCAGCTCACAAGATCCAACAATGAAGCACATAAGGAGAAGACGACCATCTAGCTACTGCTATGGACCCATAGTCCAGGGGTGAACTACTCACTCATCACTCCGGAGGCGACCATGGCGGTGTAGAGTCCTCCGGGAGATGAATCCCCTCTCCGGCAGGGTGCCGGAGGCGATCTCCCGAATCCCCCGAGATGGGATTTGCGGCGGCGTCTCCGGAAGGTTTTCCGTATCGTGGCTCTTGTGGTTTCGCGACGGAGGCTATAAGTGGGCGAAAGGGTAGGTCAGGGCTGACGAGGGGCCCACACCATAGGGCGGCGCGGGCCCTGCCCGGCCGCGCGGCCCTATGGTGGCGGCGCCTCGTCGCCCCACTTCGCTATCTCTCTTCCGGAAGCTCCGTGCAAAAATAGGACCCTGCGGTGATTTCATTCCAATTCCGAGAATATTTACTAGGACTTCTGAAAACAAAAACAAGCAGAAAACAAGAACTGCTCTTTCGGATCTTGTTAATAGGTTAGTTCCGTAAAATGCGTAAATACGACATATAATGTGCATAAAACATGTAGGTATCATCAATAGCATGGAACATAAGAAATTATCGATACGTTGGAGACGTATCAGCATCCCTAGCTTAGTTCTGTCGTCCCGAGCAGGTAAAACGATAACAAAGATAATTTCTGAAGTGACATGCCATCATAATCTTGATCATACTATTTGTAAACATATGTAATGAATGCAGCGATCAAAACAATGGTAATGACATGAGTAAACAAGTGAATCATAAAGCAAAGACTTTTCATGAATAGTACTTTCAAGACAAGCATAAATAAGTCTTGCATAAGAGTTAACTCATAAAGCAATAAATCAAAGTAAAGGTATTGAAGCAACACAAAGGAAGATTAAGTTTCAGCGGTTGCTTTCAACTTATAACATGTATATCTCATGGATATTGTCAACATAAAGTAGTATAACAAGTGCAATATGCAAGTATGTAGGAATCAATGCACAGTTCACACAAGTGTTTGCTTCTTAAGGTGGAAGGAGATAGGTAAACTGACTCAACAATAAAAGTAAAAGAATGGTCCTTCAAAGAGGAAAGCATCGATTGTTGTATTTGTGCTAGAGCTTTTATTTTGAAAACATGAAACAATTTTGTCAACGGTAGTAATAAAGCATATGAGTTATGTAAATTATATCTTACAAGTTGCAAGCCTCATGCATAGTATACTAATAGTGCCCGCACCTCGTCCTACTTAGCTTGGACTACCGGATCTTTGCATGCCATGTTTCAACCAAGTGTCACAAAGGGGTACCTCCATGCCGCTGTACAAAGGTCTAAGGAGAAAGCTCGCATTTTGGATTTCTCGCTTTTGATTATTCTCAACTTAGACATCCATACCGGGACAACATGGACAACAGATAATGGACTCCTCTTAAATGCATAAGCATGTAGCAACAATTATTATTCTCATATGAGATTGAGGATATATGTCCAAAACTGAAACTTCAACCATGATTCATGGCTTTAGTTAGCGGCCCAATGTTCTTCTCTAACAATTTGCATGCTCCAATCATTAAGGTGATAGATCCTTCAGACAAGACGGACATGCATAGCAACTCACATGATATTCAACAATAGTTGATGGCGTTCCCCAGAAGCATGGTTATCGCACAACAAGCAACTTAATAAAAGATAAAGTGCATAAGTACATATTCAATACTACGATAGTTTTTAAGGCTATTTTGTCCCATGAGCTATATATTGCAAAGGTGAATGATGGAATTTTAAAGGTAGCACTCAAGCAATTTACTTTGAAATGGCGGAGAAATACCATGTAGTAGGTAGATATGGTGGACACAAATGGCATAGTAGTTGGCTCAAGGATTTTGGATGCATGAGAAGTATTCCCTCTCGATACAAGGTTTAGGCTAGCAAGGTTATTTGAAGCAAACTCAAGGATGAACCGGTGCAGAAAAACTCACATAAAAGACATATTGTAAACATTATAAGACTCTACACCGTCTTCCTTGTTGTTCAAAACTCAATACTAGATATTATCTAGACCTTAGAGAGACCAAATATGCAAATCAAATTTTAGCAAGCTCTATGTATTTCTTCATTAATAGGTGCAAAGTATATGATGCAAGAGCTTAAACATGAGCACAACAATTGCCAAGCATCACATTATCCAAGACATTTTAGAATTACTACATGTAGCATTTTCCAATTCCAACCATATAACAATTTAACGAAGAAGAAACTTCGCCTTGAACATTATGAGTAAAGCCTAAGGACATATTTGTCCATATGCAACAGCGGAGCGTGTCTCTCTCCCACAAAGTGAATGCTAGGATCCATTTTATTCAAACAAAAACAAAAACAAAAACAAACCGACGCTCCAAGTAAAGAACACAAGATGTGACTGAATAAAAATATAGTTTCAGGGGAGGAACCTGATGATGTTGTCGATGAAGAAGGGGATGCCTTGGGCATCCCCAAGCTTAGACGCTTGAGTCTTCTTAAAATATGCAGGGGTGAACCACGGGGGCATCCCCAAGCTTAGAGCTTTCACTCCTCTTGATCATAGTATATCATACTCCTCTCTTGACCCTTGAAAACTTCCTTCACACCAAACTTCAAGCAAACTCATTAGAGGGTTAGTGCACAATTAATAATTCACACATTCAGAGGTGACACAATCATTCTTTACACTTCTGGACATTGCATAAAGCTACTGGACATTAATGGATCAAAGAAATAAATCCAACATAGCAAAAGAGGCAATGCGAAATAAAAGGCAGAATCTGTCAAAAACAGAACAGTCCGTAAAGACGAATTTATAAATGGCACCAGACTTGCTCAAATGGAAAAACTCAAAACTAATAAAAGTTGCGTACATATCTGAGGATCACGCTCGTAAATTGGCAGATTTTTTAGAATTTTCTACAGAGACTTAGGCCCAGATTCGTGACAGACAGCAATGTTGTTTCTGCGCAGCGATCCCAAATATAACATCAACTTTAACATAGAAACTTTACTTGGCACAAAAACATGATAAGGAGAGGTTGCTACAGTAGTAAAAAACTTCCAAGACTCAAATATAAAACAAAGTACTGTAGTAAAAACATGGGTTGTCTCCCATAAGCGCTTTTCTTTAACGCCTTTCAGCTAGGCGCAGAAAGTGCAAATCAAGTAACATCGAGAGTAGAAGCATCAACATCATAACTTGTTCTAATAATAGAATCAAAAGGCAACTTCATTCTCTTTCTAGGGAAGTGTTCCATACCTTTCTTGAGAGGAAATTGATATTTAATATTACCTTCCCTCATATCAATAACAGCACCAACAGTTCGAAGAAAAGGTCTTCCCAACACAATAGGACAAGATGCATTGCATTCGATATCCAAGACAACAAAATCAACGGGGACAAGGTTATTGTTAACCGTAATGCGCACATTATCAATCCTCCCCAAAGGTTTCTTTTTAACATTATCGGCAAGATTAACATCCAAATAACAATTCTTCAATGGTGGCAAGTCAAGCATATCATAAATCTTTTTAGGCATAACAGAAATACTTGCACCAAGATCACATAAAGCATTACATTCAAAGTCATTGAATTTCATTTTAATGATGGGCTCCCAACCATCCTCTAACTTTCTAGGAATAGAAGTTTCAAGTTTTAGTTTCTCTTCTCTAGCTTTTATGAGAGCATTTGTAATATGTTTTGTAAAGGCTAAATTTATAGCACTAGCATTAGGACTTTTAGCAAGTTTTTGTAAGAACTTTATAACTTCAGAGATGTGGCAATCATCAAAATCTAAATCATTATGAGCTACAGCAATGGGATCATTGTTCCCAAGGTTGGAAAAAATTTCAGCAGTTTTATCACAAGCAGTTTCAGCAGTTTTAGCAATTTCAGGCAGTTTTGTTCGCTTTGCACTAGGAGTAGAAACATTGCCAACACCAATTATTTTACCATTGATAGTAGGAGGTGCAGCAACATGTGAAGAATTATCATTACTAGTGGTGGTAATAGTCCAAACTTTAGCTACATTATTCTCTTTAGCTAGTTTTTCATTTTCTTCTCTATCCCACCTAGCACGCAGTTCAGCCATTAATCTTATATTCTCATTAATTCTAACTTGGATGGCATTTGCTGTAGTAGTAATCTTATTATCAATATCATTATTAGGCATAACTTTCAATTTTAAAAGATTAACATCAGAGGCAAGCCTATCAACTCTAGAAGCAATAGTATCAATTTTATCAAGCTTTTCCTCAACAGATTTGTTAAAAGCAGTTTGTGTACTAATAAATTCTTTAAGCATAGCTTCAAGACCAGAGGGTACACTCCTATTATTGTTGTAAGAATTCCCATAAGAATTACCATAACCATTACCATTAGCAGAAGGATATGGCCTATAGTTATTACCAGAGTTGTTCCTATAAGCATTGTTGTTGAAATTATTATTTTTAATGAAATTCACATCAACATTTTCTTCTTGAGCAACCAATGAAGCTAAAGGAACATTATTTGGATCAACATTAGATCTACCATTCACAAGCATAGACATAATCACATCAATCTTATCACTCAAGGAAGAGGTTTCTTCAACAGAATTTACCTTCTTACCTTGTGGAGCTCTTTCCGTGTGCCATTCAGAGTAATTTATCATCATATCATCAAGAAGTTTTGTAGCCGCCCCCAATGTGATGGACATAAAGGTACCTCCAGCAGCTGAATCCAATAAATTCACGAAGAAAAATTTAGTCCTGCATAGAAGGTTTGGATGATCATCCAAGTAGTCAGTCCATGGGTTGGGAAATTCTTTACCAAAGTTTTCATTCTCTCCCATGCTTGAGCAACATGTTCAGTATCTAATTGCTTAAAATTCATTATGCTACTTCTCAAAGATATAATTTTAGCGGGAGGATAATATCTACCAATAAAAGCATCCTTGCATTTAGTCCATGAATCAATACTATTCTTAGGCAAAGATAGCAACCAATCTTTAGCTCTTCCTCTTAATGAGAAAGGAAACACTTTCAATTTAATAATATCACCATCTACATCCTTATACTTTTGCATTTCACAAAGTTCAACAAAATTATTGAGATGGGCAGCAGCATCATCAGAACTAACACCAGAAAATTGATCTCTCATAACAAGATTCAGTAAAGCAGGTTTAATTTCAAAGAATTCTGCTGTAGTAGCAGGTGGAGCAATAGGTGTGCATAGGAAATCATTATTATTTGCATTTGTGAAGTCACACAACTTAGTATTTTCAGGGTTATTCATTTTAGCAACAGTAAATAAAACAAACTAGATAAAGTAAATGCAAGTAACTAATTTTTTTGTGTTTTCGATATAGAGAGCAAGACAGTAAATAAAGTAAAACTAGCAACTAATTTTTTTGTGTTTTGTTTAGGTGCAGCAAACAAAGTAGTAAATAAAATAAAGCAAGACAAAAACAAAGTAAAGAGATTGAGAAGTGGAGACTCCCCTTGCAGCGTGTCTTGATCTCCCCGGCAACGGCGCCAGAAATTTAGCTTGATACGCGTAGATGCACACGTCCGTTGGGAACCCCAAGTGGAAGGTATGATGCGTATAGAAGCAAGTTTCCCTCAGTATGAAACCAAGGTTTAATCGAACCAGTAGGAGCCAAGAAGCACGTTGAAGGTTGATGGTGGCGAAATGTGATGCGGCGCAACAACAGGGATTCCGACGCCAACTGCACAACAAAACCAAAGTACTTTGCCCCAACGAAACAGTGAGGTTGTCAATCTCACCGGCTTGCTGTAACAAAGGATTAAACGTATCGAGTGGAAGATGATTGTTTGCAAGAAAATAGTAAAACACAATTGCAGTAGATTGTATGCTATGTAAAGAATAGGACCGGGGTCCACAGTTCACTAGAGGTGTCTCTCCCATAAGATAAAAGCATGTTGGGTGAACAAATTACAGTCGGGCAATTGACAAATAGAGAAGGGCATAACAATGCATATACATGATATGATAAATATAGTGAGATTTAATTGGGCATTACGACAAAGTACATAGACCGCCATCCAACTGCATCTATGCCTAAAAAGTCCACCTTCAGGTTATCATCCGAACCCCATTCAGTATTAAGTTGCTAAGCAACAGACAATTGCATTAAGTATGGTGCGTAATGTAATCGACAACTACATCCTTAGACATAGAATCAATGTTTTATCCCTAGTGGCAACAACACATCACAACCTTAGAACTTTCTGTCACTGTCCCAGGTGTCAATGAAGGCATGAACCCACTATCGAGCATAAATACTCCCTCTTGGAGTTAAGAGCAAAAACTTGGCCAGAGCCTCTACTAATAACGGAGAGCATGCAAGATCATAAACAACACATAAACAATAGATTGATAATCACCATAACATAGTATTCTCTATCCATCGGATCCCGACAAACACAACATATAGTATTACAGATAGATGATCTTGATCATGTTAGGCAGCTCACAAGATCCAACAATGAAGCACAACGAGGAGAAGACGACCATCTAGCTACTGCTATGGACCCATAGTCCAGGGGTGAACTACTCACTCATCACTCCGGAGGCGACCATGGCGGTGTAGAGTCCTCCGGGAGATGAATCCCCTCTCCGGCAGGGTGCCGGAGGCGATCTCCTTAATCCCCCGAGATGGGATTCGGCGGCGGCGTCTCTGGAAGGTTTTCCGTATCGTGGCTCTCGGTACTGGGGGTTTCGCGACGGAGGCTTTAAGTAGGCGGAAGGGCAACGTGGGGGCCACACGAGGGCCCCACACCCTAGGTCGGCGCGGCCAGGGCCTGGGCCGCGCCGCCCTATGGTGTCGGCGCCTCGTGGCCCCACTTCCTTCCCTCTTCGGTCTTCTGGAAGCTTCGTGCAAAAATAGGACCCTGGGCGAAGATTTCGTCCAATTCCGAGAATATTTCCTTACTAGGATTTCTGAAACCAAAAACAGCAGAAAACAGCAACTGGCTCTTCGGCATCTTGTTAATAGGTTAGTTCCAAAATGCATAAATATGACATATAATGTGCATAAAACATGTAGGTATCATCAATAAAGTGGCATGGAACATAAGAAATTATCGATACGTTGGAGACGTATCATCATCCCGGTCGCGTGGAACGGCCTCCTCTTTATCTTTGCCACGAGAGTGGCTGCTCTCTGCTTTATCTTTGCCATGGCGGCTCACGAACCCTGCCATATTGACATCGAAAGAGAACCCTGGCTCCCTTATGGAGTGGCTTAGGTCCACCATGTTGACGTCCGGAAACGGACGCATGTCTACCTTCATGGCAAACTGTCCGAAAGTTAATCGGCCTGATTCTATCGCCATCTGAATTTGTGCGCGTAATACTTTGCAGTCGTTGGTGGCGTGCGTGAACGTATGATGCCATTTGCAGTATGGCCTTTTGTTCATCTCTTGTGCCGTAGGTGATGCGGGGTGGCCTTTGGACACCTACGCCTCAAGACCAACAAGTGAAGCCCCGACTATCATCGACGCTACACCATGGCCAAGGAGTCCCCCAAGTGGACCAACAACACAAACCCCCGCCATATATGTCAAGGTGAACTCCTTCCTCTCGATACTCGACCTCGTAGATACCTTGGATGGAATGCTACCTCATGTCGGCATGTTATATGTCATTAGGTACAAGAGTCATCGAGGACCGGAGAGGAGGAACACCCATGGTGCAAGGAAGAAGGAAGAAGGAAGGAAGAAGGAAGGAAGAGGAAGAAGAGGCGAGAGGAGGAAGGCCGGCCGGTCCCAGGGCCGGTCAACCGGGCCACAGGCCGGCCCACCCGGCCCCAGGGCCGGTCTGACCGGGCCCCTGACCGGCCTGGCCGGTTTCGACCGGAAATTCCGCTTGTGCCATCCGGACGCGTTCCCGGGGCTTCGGGAGCCTCGCCCGGTCACGGCCCGGCCCAGAATCCGGTTTGGACCGGATGGCCCGGTCCCAGACCCGGTCGGACCGGCCCCTGGACCGGATTTCACGGGTTTGACCCACCAACTTGTAACCGTTCGACCCGAGCTGCCTTGTATGCCTATATAAGACCCCGGTCGCCCCCTTACCTCTTTAGACAAGATTTAGGCTTAAACATAACTTTGAGCTTTGTCTCCCTAGGGTTTCATCCCCTTTGTATCAAGGCACCCCATGTTGGATGATTGGATCTATGTGAGTGAGATTCTAGTGTAGCCCACTCTCTCTCCCTCACCTACCTCCATCCTCAACACCGATCTCTCACTCCGGGATTCTACCTCGAGTCTCTCCCGTGGTGATTCTATTGGCGTGGTCCATCGAGCCACGAGGGTAAGTATCGATTGTATCGGGTTGGTGTGCGTTGTGTTCTTCGCGTTCTTCGTGTTCTTCCGCCTCTCCCTCTCTTTCCCCCTTTGATTCTTGGGTCATTCGCAAGATCGGGCCACACACGGGGTCTTAGACCTTAACATATGGTATCAGCAGCCTTTGGTTTCCGCGAATTTGACCCCCCACCCACCCAATTTCGTCTCTAAAAATTTTCCCCAAAAATCCCCCAAAAATAGCCCTAATTTGCCTTTGGATGGATCTGCGATTTGGTTGCGTTTTGAGTGGTTTTGGTCCATGGATTTGGTGTTGAGGTGCTTGATCTACTATTTCCCCCACTTTCTAGCCCCCAATTCCATCGTTTTCCTTCGATTTGGTCGATTTGGTCTTGGTTTGGGGAAGAACAGGAGAGAGAAAGCTCCAAATCGTGCAGCCCGGTTGAGAACCCGGTCAACCGGCCCCCAGACCGGACCGTCCGGCGCAGAACCCGGCCAACCGGCCGCAAACCGGACAGCCGGCCCAGAGACCGGTCCGACCGGCCCCCAGACCGGACACGCCGGCGCCAACTCCGGTCCAACCGGACCACCGACCGGCTCCTTCGACCTCGACATCCGGCGATCTCCACCACCACCACCACCACCACCACCACCACCATCGCAGGTATAACTTGCAGGTTTCACCTTGTAACCCCTCTTCCTTTTGCGATCTATCCCATCGAGCATTGCTTGTCTAGTGTTGCGAGACATTGCACGTGGCCCCGCATTGTGAGGTGTGTGTGTCGCGTTGAGTAAGGCACCCAAGCAAACACTCGTGTGGCAAGATAGCAAAAGCGAGCTAACGCTAACATAGTGCGAGAAAAAGCCGCCAAAACACAAAAAGAGTGCAAGTGCACAATAGAGCAAAAGAGTGCGAGTAGCACCATACATCCATATACCCATACATACAAAAGTGTCCATGTGCCACCAAAGATAAAAACGAGTGCAAGTGCCACCATATACAAGAGAGAAAAAGCTTTTAAGCAAAGAGAGAAGAGAAGAGAGGCCGCGTGTGAATCTTGTTGTCTCATCGTTTGCAACCAAAGCTTTGCCTCTCCTTGTGTTAGTGTGACACCGAGCACCCTTGCTTTCGGGCTTCATACACTTTTCCGCTCGTTCCTTGGTTGCACTAACCCCGCTTATCCCGTGTGTGAGTTCCATACCTTTTCCGTGTTTATAGTGATCATCGCTTTGACATTTGAGTTTTTGGATCTTACCCACCCTTAACAACAAACTTGATTTCGGATTTCATCTTTTGGCTTTCCACCACACTCACCTAACACCATATTTGCTAGCTTTTGCGTGTGTCTTTGTGTGAGTGCCCGATACAATTGTTCTAACTCTTGGTTTGTTGGATCACCCCAATCTTGTCATACCACGGTAAGATTGCGAGGTAGTGTTCTTCCACTAACATACACCATATAGATATTGTCTTGCTAACATGTATAGCGACGAAGAAGATATGGAGGAGTACACGGAGCACTTCGAGGAGGATACCTCTTCAAGCACCGCGGATGTGGAGGAACATGTGGAGCTCTACACCGACTATGGCTCCGCGAGCATCGCCAACATGACCGACATCGAGGAGCTCTACACCGACTATGGCTCCGAGAGCATCGCCAACATGGACGACATCGACGAGCTCTACATCGACACTTGCTCAACAAGCATGGACGACATGGTGGAGCACCACGACGAGGACGACATCGACCCCACCATGCATACCGCCGATGCTCCCACATACCCCTACTTGGCCAATGGAGCTACATATGAAGATCGAGGACCTCCACGATGGCATCATCATGTGGATCATCAAGAGCGTCCCCAACATATTCGGCATCGACACACTTCTCCGAGCTCCACAAGGCGCCATCATGAGAGTGCCTATGCACAAGATCATCGACATCACGGACATCATATGGAGCATCAAGAGCGCCCCCAACATGAGCCATCACCTAGGCAAGGCAAGGACCGTCATCGACTCACACCATCTCATGATCGTCGTCGACCACCACCACCTCATGGTCTACATCGACATCCGCCCACACATGATCTTCGACGACACCACTCAAGACATGGTGATGAGGCAAGAAGACGAGAGCCTCGACATGAAGACCTTCCTCATAAGGCGACTTCTACCTCTTGCGCCACCACCACAATGGCCCCTACCTCGTCATATGCCTATGGACTCCGATGCTACAAGTGCAAGCAACAAGGCCACCTTCCACGGGAATGTCCCAATCTCCTATGTGAGGTGTGCAAGGCCAAGGGTCACGTGGCATGGCAATGCACAACGCCAAGCGCCAAGAAGCTCTACTTCGACGAGCTCAATGCACAAGTCTCCAAGATGCCACCACTTGAGGACGACTTAGGAGGCGATGGAGTTGAGCATGGTGAGCATGGGATTCTCCCTTCACCCACGGAGGCGCATGGAGTTGAGATGGTTGAGCATGGGAAGTTCCCTTCAACCACGGAGGCGCATGGAGATGAGCAAGTCGAGCCTACTCCTATATGCTTGATTGATGAGTTGGTACCAACCCCATGTGAGCATGAGAGCCACTTAGCCCACTTGAGCGAGAGTGATAGTGAGTTGAGTGACTTCCACCCCATATGTGAGTTTGAGTGCTTCCATTTGGAGGACATGAGTGATACACAAAGTGAGTTGAGAGAGGTAGATGATAGGTCCATGGAGGACATCGCATTTGCTAACACATTAACCTCTCCCTCGTTTGTGTCTTCTTATGTTGCACTAGGTTCCACGGAGGACGAGTTCCCGCTCATGGAGACGATGTACATGGTGCATGAAGATGATGATATCTCACCATGCTTGCTCCAAGATGGACATGTCGACCACATGGATCCTCCTACTTCCACAACACCTACCTCAAATGAGTCGGCCTACAAAGGTAACAACATAGGTGTTGATGATGCCATGATCCCACTAGTGGACATGATGACTTATGAGCGCATGCATGATCTTGATGATACATTTGCTACGTCACTTGATTCTTTCATATTCCCATGTGATGCTTTGCTTGATAACATTGTTGATCATGTGGAGTTGATTGATTGTGATACCATGAACATGCCATGCTATGAAACTTTCATATTTGCTCCGCTTGCTTGCAATAATGTTGAAAATGATGACATTAGCTTCCGCATGCTTTGCCCCACATGTTTGCATTATTCCATGATCCTTGCATCCAAGATTATGAACAATTGCTCTTCCTTATGCTTGGTATGCAAGAATGCTTATTTCATTGTCCATGAGATGGCCCCCATAGCCTTCTCTATTTTTGATGATCATGAGTTACCACATGCCATGAATGCACCTTCTTGCCATATGCACCATCGCCATGCATTTCATACTATCTTGCTTGACACTAATGGTGATGTGCACAAGACATGGAACATCATGATGGATGATGTATTCATCTACCATGCACACACGCTTTTTGTCTTGTTTCTTCCATGTGTAGGTACACGGACGACCACTTCCACCGCTACGGAGCATGATCTCACGAAACGCGCAATTGAGAGCTACCCCATCAAGGACCTAACCCATGGGAATCACACCAAAGAGTATGTTCCCACAAGCCTTCGCCCTCATGTGTTTCCGGTTTGCCTTGTCGAGTTTCCGGTTTGGTCCAATTCCTCGTCATCTCTTTTGCCTCTTATGCAACATATCTTGACACATCTTGTTGGCACAATGGTTGTTGTATGTATTGATGTTATCATCATACACTCCGAGAATCTCAAGGACCATGTCATACATGTGAGAGACACCTTATGCATCTTGTGCCACATGTCACTCATAAAGTTGCTCTTCTTTGGATTTCTCATTTCATCTTTGGCATTTGCAATGGATTCTTTCACACTTGAGGACACTCATACTCGGCTCAAGCCAACCATACTCTCCCAAGTTCGAAGTCTCCATCGCTTTGCCATTGCACATAACAATTTTGCCCCAAATTTTGCCGCCGATACTTGCCTTTTGTTTGTTCCATTTGCTTGGGACAAGGCTACACCACACATTTTTGACACCATACAACTCTTACATGCACAAATTTTTGCCCTTCCACATGTTGGATACACCCACACTATTTTGGTTCCCATTTTTGCCAAATGCCTCTTGGAGCTTTCCCTTCGCAAGGTTTTTCCTTGTTCTTCTTCGACCGAGACTTGGCCCCTCCACCACTACATGGGAGACCCGTTATGGACTACAACAAAGACGCCCGCACTACGACGAGCATCCCTAAGGACACAAGGGCACCTATACAAGTCCTTCCCGTCTACCTCATCGGTGAGGAGGAGCAAGAGTCGAGGACGACTCTTCCCCAAGGGGGGGGAGATGATGCGGGGTGGCCTTTGGACACCTACGCCTCAAGACCAACAAGTGAAGCCCCGACTATCATCGACGCTACACCATGGCCAAGGAGTCCCCCAAGTGGACCAACAACACAAAACCCCGCCATATATGTCAAGGTGAACTCCTTCCTCTCGTAGATACCTTGGATGGAATGCTACCTCATGTCGGCATGTTATATGTCATTAGGTACAAGAGTCATCGAGGACCGGAGAGGAGGAACACCCATGGTGCAAGGAAGAAGGAAGAAGGAAGGAAGAAGGAAGGAAGAGGAAGAAGAGGCGAGAGGAGGAAGGCCGGCCGGTCCCAGGGCCGGTCAACCGGGCCACAGGCCGGCCCACCCGGCCCCAGGGCCGGTCTGACCGGGCCCCTGACCGGCCTGGCCGGTTTCGACGGGAATTCCGCTTGTGCCATCCGGACGCGTTCCCGGGGCTTCGGGAGCCTCGCCCGGTCACGCCCGGCCCAGAATCCGGTTTGGACCGGATGGCCCGGTCCCAGACCCGGTCGGACCGGCCCTGGACCGGATTCACGGGTTTGACCCACCAACTTGTACCTTTTCGACCCAGTGCCTTGTATGCCTATATAAGACCCCAGCTCGCCCCCATAGCTGGTTAGACAAGATTTAGGCTTAAACATAACTTTGAGCTTTGTCTCCCTAGGGTTTCATCCCCTTTGTATCAAGGCACCCCATGTTGGATGATTGGATCTATGTGAGTGAGATTCTAGTGTAGCCCACTCTCTCTCCCTCACCTACCTCCATCCTCAACACCGATCTCTCACTCCGGGATTCTACCTCGAGTCTCTCCCGTGGTGATTCTATTGGCGTGGTCCATCGAGCCACGAGGGTAAGTATCGATTGTATCGGGTTGGTGTGCGTTGTGTTCTTCGCGTTCTTCGTGTTCTTCCGCCTCTCCCTCTCTTTCCCCCTTTGATTCTTGGGTCATTCGCAAGATCGGGCCACACACGGGGTCTTAGACCTTATCATGTGGTTCAGCAGCCTTTTGTTTCTCTTTCAGTAGCAGATCGAAGATCTGTTCAGTTTTGCTCACATCAAAGTCCAACCCTCTTGGAGGCCCTGGTGGGTTCACCCATTTGCAGGACACAGTACTGGCGTCCGAGTCCATTCGGCTACTGCGACTTCCGATCTTCCGCAGAATCTTCATCCTCATCAGCATTGACCAGGGTTATCGCGCTTGAACTTGTCCTGGTACAGTTCTGGATGGCGCTGTTCATATAAGGTCAGTCTCTGGACCATGTGCGCCAGCGAGTTGTACTCCACTTGGAACGTCAGATCCTTGAATGACGCTGCAAGGCCTGCCACGGCCAGCTCGACTGCTTCTTTCTCAGTTAAATGAACCGAATAGCATCGGTTCTTGACAGTTCTGAAACGCTGAATGTACTCAGACACTGTCTCTCCTCGCCTCTGCCGAACCTGTGCTAGTTCGGCAATACCAGCTTCAGTAGCTTCTGAATGATATTGGGTGTGAAACTGTCCTCCAGCTGCTTCCATGATCGTACTGAATTTGGCTGCAACGAGGTGTACCATCCAAAAGCTGGACCGGTGAGGGATTGCGAGAAGAACCTCACCCGTAGCTGATCCGATGCTGAAACCATGCCCAACTGGGCCAAGTATCGGCTCACGTGCTCGATTGAGCTAGATCCTTCTGACCCACTGAATTTGGTGAAGTCCGGGAGCCGGTACTTAGGTGGTAGTGGGATCAGATCGAACTCATTGGGGTACGGCTTGGAATAGCCGATTATCTTCTTCTTCGGCAGGATGTGATGGCGTGTAACTCACACGTTCGTTGGGAACCCCAAGAGGAAGGTATGATGCGCACAGCAGCAAGTTTTCCCTCAGAAAGAAACCAAGGTTTAATCGAACCAGGAGGAGCCAAGAAGCACGTTGAAGGTTGATGGTGGCGAAATGTGATGCGGCGCAACAACAGGGATTCCGGCGCCAACGTGGAACCTGCACAACACAACCCAAGTACTTTGCCCCAACGAAACAGTGAGGTTGTCAATCTCACCGGCTTGTTGTAACAAAGGATTAACCGTATTGTGTGGAAGATGATTGTTTGCAGAGAAAACAGTAAAACAAGTATTGCAGTAGATTGTATTTCAGTAAAGAATGGACCGGGGTCCACAGTTGTCTCTCCCATAAGATAAAAGCATGTTGGGTGAACAAATTACAGTCGGGCAATTGACAAATAGAGAAGGGCATAACAATGCATATACATGATATGATAAATATAGTGAGATTTAATCCGGGCATTACGACAAAGTACATAGACCACCATCCAACTGCATCTATGCCTAAAAAGTCCACCTTCAGGTTATCATCCGAACCCCTTCAGTATTAAGTTGCAAACAACAGACAATTGCATTAAGTATGGTGCGTAATGTAATCGACAACTACATCCTTAGACATAGAATCAATGTTTTATCCCTAGTGGCAACAGCACATCACAACCTTAGAACTTTCTGTCACTGTCCCAGGTGTCAATGAAGGCATGAACCCACTATCGAGCATAAATACTCCCTCTTGGAGTTAAGAGCAAAAACTTGGCCAGAGCCTCTACTAATAACGGAGAGCATGCAAGATCATAAACAACACATAAACAATAGATTGATAATCATCATAACATAGTATTCTCTATCCATCGGATCCCGACAAACACAACATATAGTATTACAGATAGATGATCTTGATCATGTTAGGCAGCTCACAAGATCCAACAATGAAGCATAATTAGGAGAAGACGACCATCTAGCTACTGCTATGGACCCATAGTCCAGGGTGAACTACTCACTCATCACTCCGGAGGCGACCATGGCGGTGTAGAGTCCTCCGGGAGATGAATCCTCTCCGGCAGGGTGCCGGAGGCGATCTCCGAATCCCCGAGATGGGATTGCGGCGGCGGCGTCGGGAAGGTTTAGTATCATGGCCTCCTGCATCAGTTTTTGCTGACGAGGCTTTAAGTAGGCGAAAGGGTAGGTCGGGGCTGACGAGGGCCTGATGATGTAACCCACACGCTCGCTGAACCCCAAGAGGAAGGTATGATGCGCATGTAGGCAAGTTTCCCTCAAAAAGAAACCAAGGTTTAATCGAACCAGAGGAGCCAAGAAGCACGTTGAAGGTTGATGGTCGCGAAATGTGATGCGGCGCAACACCAGGGATTCAGCGCCAACGGAACCTGCACAACACAACCCAAGTACTTTGTCCCAACCGAAAATGAGAGGTTGTCAATCTCACCCGCTTTGCTGTAACAAAGATTAAGCGTATCGAGTGGAAGATGTTTGCACATGTAAAAATAATAAAACACAATTGCAAAGATTGTATGTTATGTAAAGAATAGGACCGGGTCCACAGTTCACTAGAGGTGTCTCTCCCATAAGATAAAAGCATGTTGGGTGAACAAATTACAGTTGGGCAATTGACAAATAGAGAAAGGCATAACAATGCATATACATGATATGATAAATATAGTGAGATTTAATTGGGCATTACGACAAAGTACATAGACCGCCATCCAACCGCATCTATGCCTAAAAGTCCACCTTCAAGTTATCATCCTAACCCATTCGCATTAAGTTGCTAAGCAAAGATAATTGCATTAAGTATGGTGCGTAATGTAATCAACAACTACATCCTTAGACATAGCATCAATGTTTTATCCCTAGTGGCAACAGCACATCCACAACCTTAGAACTTTCTGTCACTGTCCTAGATTCAATGGAGGCATGAACCCACTATCGAGCATAAATACTCCCTCTTGGAGTTAAGAGCAAAAACTTGGCCAGAGCCTCTACTAATAACGGAGAGCATGCAAGATCATAAACAACACATAAACAATAGATTGATAATCACCATAATCATAGTACTCTCTATCCATCGGATCCCGACAAACACAACATATAGAATTACATATAGATGATCTTGATCATGTTAGGCAGCTCACAAGATCCAACAATGAAGCACAACGAGGAGAAGACGACCATCTAGCTACTGCTATGGACCCATGGTCCAGGGGTGAACTACTCACTCATCACTCCGGAGGCGACCATGGCGATGAAGAGTCCTCCGGGAGATGAATCCCCCTCCGGCAGGGTGCCGGAGGCGATCTCCTGAATCCCCCGAGATGGGATTCGCGGCGGCGGCGTCTCTGGAAGGTTTTCCGTATCGTGGCTCTCGGTACTGGGGGTTTCGCGACGGAGACTTTAAGTAGGCGGAAGGTCAACGCGGGGGCCACACGAGGGGCCCAGGAGTAGGCCGGCGCGACCAGGGCTTGGGCCGCGCCCTAGCCCCTGGCTGCCTCGTGGCCCCACTTCGTTATCTCTTCGGTCTCTGGAAGCTTCGTGCAAAAATAGGACCCTGGGCGAAAGTTTCGTCCAATTCCGAGAATATTTCCTTACTAGGATTTCTGAAACCAAAAACAGCAGAAACAAAGAATCGGCTTTCAAGATCTTGTTAATAGGTTAGTTCCAAAATGCATAAATATGACATATAATGTGCATAAAACATGTAGGTATCATCAATAAAGTGGCATGGAACATAAGAAATTATCGATACGTTGGAGACGATCAGCATCCCCAAGCTTAGTTCTGCTCGTCCCGAGCAGGTAAAACGATAACAAAGATAATTTCTGAAGTGACATGCCATCATAATCTTGATCATACTATTTGTAAACATATGTAATGAATGCAGCGATCAAAACAAAGGTAATGACATGAGTAAACAAGTGAATCATATAGCAAAGACTTTTCATGAATAGTACTTCAAGACAAGCATCAATAAGTCTTGCATAAGAGTTAACTCATAAAGCAATAAATCAAAGTAAGGTATTGAAGCAACACATAGGAAGATTAAGTTTCAGCGGTTGCTTTCAACATAACATGTATATCTCATGGATATTGTCAACATAAAGTAATATAACAAGTGCAATATGCAAGTATGTAGGAATCAATGCACGGTTCACACAAGTGTTTGCTTCTTAAGGTGGAAGGAGATAGGTAAACTGACTCAACAATAAAAGTAAAAGAATGGTCCTTCAAAGAGGAAAGCATCGATTGCTGTATTTGTGCTAGAGCTTTTATTTTGAAAACATGAAACAATTTTGTCAACGGTAGTAATAAAGCATATGAGTTATGTAAATTATATCTTACAAGTTGCAAGCCTCATGCATAGTGTACTAATAGTGTCCGCACCCTGTCCTACTTAGCTTGGACTACCGGATCTTTGCATGCCATGTTTCAACCAAGTGTCACAAAGGGGTACCTCCATGCCGCCTGTACAAAGGTCTAAGGAGAATGCTCGCATTTTGGATTTCTCGCTTTTGATTATTCTCAACTTAGACATCCATACCGGGACAACATGGACAACAGATAATGGACTCCTCTTAAATGCATAAGCATGTAGCAATGATTATTATTCTCATATGAGATTGAGGATATATGTCCAAAACTGAAACTTCAACCATGATTCATGGCTTTAGTTAGCGGCCCAATGTTCTTCTCTAACAATTTTGCATGCTCCAACCACTAAAATGATAGATCCTTCAGACAAGACGGACATGCATAGCAACTCACATGATATTCAACAATAGTTGATGGCGTTCCCCAGAAGCATGGTTATCGCACAACAAGCAACTTAATAAAAGATAAAGTGCATAAGTACATATTCAATACTACGATAGTTTTTAAGGCTATTTTGTCCCATGAGCTATATATTGCAAAGGTGGATGATGGAATTTTAAAGGTAGCACTCAAGCAATTTACTTTGAAATGGCGGAGAAATACCATGTAGTAGGTAGGTATGGTGGACACAAATGGCATAGTAGTTGGCTCAAGGATTTTGGATGCATGAGAAGTATTCCCTCTCGATACAAGGCTTAGGCTAGCAAGGTTATTTGAAGCAAACTCAAGGATGAACAAGTGCAGCAAAACTCACATAAAAGACATATTGTAAACATTATAAGACTCTACATCGTCTTCCTTGTTGTTCAAAACTCAATACTAGATATTATCTAGACCTTAGAGAAACCAAATATGCAAATCAAATTTTAGCAAGCTCTATGTATTTCTTCATTAATGGGTGCAAAGCATATGATGCAAGAGCTTAAACATGAGCACAACAATTGCCAAACACATTATCCAAGACATTTTAGAATTACTACATGTAGCATTTTCCAATTCCAACCATATAACAATTTAACGAAGAAGAAACTTCGCCATGAACATTATGAGTAAAGCCTAAGGACACATGTGTCCATATGCAACAGCGGAGCGTGTCTCTCTCCCACAAAGTGAATGCTAGGATCCATTTTATTCAAACAAAACAAAAACAAAAACAAACCGACGCTCCAAGTAAAGAACATAAGATGTGACCGAATAAAAATATAGTTTCAGGGGAGGAACCTGATGATGTTGTCGATGAAGAAGGGGATGCCTTGGGCATCCCCAAGCTTAGACGCTTGAGTCTTCTTAAAATATGCAGGGGTGAACCACGGGGCATCCCCAAGCTTAGAGCTTTCACTCCTCTTGATCATAGTATATCATTCTCCTCTCTTGACCCTTGAAAACTTCCTTCACACCAAACTTCAAGCAAACTCATTAGAGGGTTAGTGCACAATTAATAATTCACACATTCAGAGGTGACACAATCATTATTTTCACTTCTGGACATTGCATAATGCTACTGGACATTAATGGATCAAAGAAATGAATCCAACATAGCAAAAGAGGCAATGCGAAATAAAAGGCAGAATCTGTCAAAAACAGAACAGTCCGTAAAGACGAATTTAAAGCTGGCACCAGACTTGCTCAAATGGAAAAACTCAAAACTAATGAAAGTTGCGCACATATCTGAGGATCACGCTCGTAAATTGGCAGATTTTTTCGATTTTCTACAGAGAACTGTGCCCAGATTCGTGACAGACAGCAATGCTGTTTCTGTGCAGCGATCCCAAATATAACATCAACTTTGACATAGAAACTTTACTTGGCACAAAAACATGATAAAGAGAGGTTGCTACAGTAGTAAACAACTTCCAAGACTCAACAAACAAAAATTGCTGTAGGTAAAAACATGTTGTCTCCCATAAGCGCTTTTCTTTAACGCCTTTCAGCTAGGCGCAGAAAGTGCAAATCAAGTAACATCGAGAGTAGAAGCATCAACATCATAACTTGTTCTAATAATAGAATCAAAAGGCAACTTCATTCTCTTTCTAGGGAAGTGTTCCATACCTTTCTTGAGAGGAAATTGATACTTAATATTACCTTCCTTCATATCAATAACACACCAACGGTTCGAAGAAAAGGTCTTCCCAACACAATAGGACAAGATGCATTGCATTCGATATCCAAGACAACAAAATCAACGGGGACAAGGTTATTGTTAACCGTAATATGCACATTATCAATCCTCCCCAAAGGTTTCTTTTTAACATTATCGGCAAGATTAACATCCAAATAACAATTCTTCAATGGTGGCAAGTCAAGCATATCATAAATCTTTTTAGGCATAACAGAAATACTTGCACCAAGATCACATAAAGCATTACATTCAAAGTCATTGAATTTCATTTTAATGATGGGCTCCCAACCATCTTCTAACTTTCTAGGAATAGAAGTTTCAAGTTTTAGTTTCTCTTCTCTAGCTTTTATGAGAGCATTTGTAATATGTTTTGTAAAGGCCAAATTTATAGCACTAGCATTAGGACTTTTAGCAAGTTTTTGTAAGAACTTTATAACTTCAGAGATGTGGCAATCATCAAAATCTAAATCATTATGAGCTACAGCAATGGGATCATTGTTCCCAAGGTTGGAAAAAATTTCAGCAGTTTTATCACAAGCAGTTTCAGCAGTTTTAGCAATTTCAGGCAGTTTTGTACGCTTTGCACTAGGAGTAGAAACATTGCCAACACCAATTATATTACCATTGATAGTAGGAGGTGCAGCAACATGTGAAGAATTAGCATTACTAGTAGTGGTAATAGTCCAAACTTTAGCTACATTATTTTCTTTAGCTAGTTTTTCATTTTCTTCTCTATCCCACCTAGCACGCAGTTCAGCCATTAATCTTATATTCTCATTAATTCTAACTTGGATGGCATTTGCTGTAGTAGTAATCTTATTATCAATATCATTATTAGGCATAACTTTCAATTTTAAAAGATTAACATCGGAGGCAAGTCTATCAACTCTAGAAGCAATAGTATCAATTTTATCAAGCTTTTCCTCAACAGATTTGTTAAAAGCAGTTTGTGTACTAATAAATTCTTTAAGCATAGCTTCAAGACCAGGGGGTACACTCCTATTATTGTTGTAAGAATTCCCATAAGAATTACCATAACCATTACCATTAGTAGAAGGATATGGCCTATAGTTATTACCAGAGTTGTTCCTATAAGCATTGTTGTTGAAATTATTATTTTTAATGAAATTCACATCAACATTTTCTTCTTGAGCAACCAATGAAGCTAAAGGAACATTATTTGGATCAACATTAGATCTACCATTCACAAGCATAGACATAATCACATCAATCTTATCACTCAAGGAAGAGGTTTCTCGACAGAATTTACCTTCTTACCTTGTGGAGCTCTTTCCGTGTGCCATTCAGAGTAATTTATCATCATATCATCAAGAAGTTTTGTAGCCGCCCCCAATGTGATGGACATAAAGTACCTCCAGCAGCTGAATCCAATAAATTCCGCGAAGAAAAATTTAGTCCTGCATAGAAGGTTTGGATGATCATCCAAGTAGTCAGTCCATGGGTTGGGCAATTCTTTACCAAAGATTTCATTCTTTCCCATGCTTGAGCAACATGTTCAGTATCTAATTGTTTAAAATTCATTATGCTACTTCTCAAAGATATAATTTTAGCGGGAGGATAATATCTACCAATAAAAGCATCCTTGCATTTAGTCCATGAATCAATACTATTCTTAGGCAAAGATAGCAACCAATCTTTAGCTCTTCCTCTTAATGAGAAAGGAAACACTTTCAATTTAATAATATCACCATCTACATCTTTATACTTTTGCATTTCACAAAGTTCAACAAAATTATTGAGATGGGCAGCAGCATCATCAGAACTAACACCAGAAAATTGATCTCTCATAACCAGGTTCAGTAAAGCAGGTTTAATTTCAAAGAATTCTGCTGTAGTAGCAGGTGGAGCAATAGGTGTGCATAGGAAATCATTATTATTTGCATTTGTGAAGTCACACAACTTAGTATTTTCAGGGGTATTCATTTTAGCAACGGTAAATAAAACAAACTAGATAAAGTAAATGCAAGTAACTAATTTTTTTGTGTTTTTGATATGGAGAGCAAGACAGTAAATAAAGTAAAACTAGCAACTAATTTTTTGTATTTTGATTTAGTGCAGCAAACAAAGTAGTAAATAAAATAAAGCAAGACAAAAACAAAGTAAAGAGATTGAGAAGTGGAGACTCCCCTTGCAGCGTGTCTTGATCTCCCCGGCAACGGCGCCAGAAAAGAGCTTGATGGCGTGTAACTCACACGTTCGTTGGGGAACCCCAAGAGGAAGGTATGATGCGCACAGTAGTTTTCCTCAGAAAGAAACCAAGGTTTATCGAACCAGGAGGAGCCAAGAAGCACGTTGAAGGTTGATGGTCGCGAAATGTGATGCGGCGCAACACCAGGGATTCCGGCGCCAACGCGGAACCTGCACAACACAACCCAAGTACTTTGTCCCAACGAAACAGTGAGGTTGTCAATCTCACCGGCTTGCTGTAACAAAGGATTAAGCGTATCGAGTGGAAGATGTTTGCAAAGAAAATAGTAAAACACAATTGCAGTAGATTGTATGCTATGTAAAGAATAGGACCGGGGTCCATAGTTCACTAGAGGTGTCTCTCCCATAAGATAAAAGCATGTTGGGTGAACAAATTACAGCCCAATTGACAAATAGAGAAAGGCATAACAATGCATATACATGATATGATAAATATAGTGAGATTTAATTGGGTATTACGACAAAGTACATAGACCGCCATCCAACTGCATCTATGCCTAAAAAGTCCACCTTCAGGTTATCATCCGAACCCCATTCAGTATTAAGTTGCTAAGCAACAGACAATTGCATTAAGTATGGTGCGTAATGTAATCAACAACTACATCCTTAGACATAGCATCAATGTTTTATCCCTAGTGGCAACAGCACATCCACAACCTTAGAACTTTCTGTCACTGTCCTAGATTCAATGGAGGCATGAACCCACTATCGAGCATAAATACTCCCTCTTGGAGTTAAGAGCAAAAACTTGGCCAGAGCCTCTACTAATAATGGAGAGCATGCAAGATCATAAACAACACATAAACAATAGATTGATAATCACCATAATCATAGTACTCTCTATCCATCGGATCCCGACAAACACAACATATAGAATTACATATAGATGATCTTGATCATGTTAGGCAGCTCACAAGATCCAACAATGAAGCACAACGAGGAGAAGACGACCATCTAGCTACTGCTATGGACCCATGGTCCAGGGGTGAACTACTCACTCATCACTCCGGAGGCGACCATGGCGATGAAGAGTCCTCCGGGAGATGAATCCCCTCTCCGGCAGGGTGCCGGAGGCGATCTCCCGAATCCCCCGAGATGGGATTCACGGCGGCGCGTCTCTGGAAGGTTTTCCGTATCGTGGCCTCCTGTGACCGGGGGTTTCGGCGACGAGCACTTAAGAAAGAACATAACGCTGTGCCAGCACGAGGCCCAGGGGGTAGGCCGGCGCGGCCAGGGCTTGGGCCGCGCGCGCCGGCCACCCCCCTGGCTGCCTCGTGGCCCCACTTCGTTATCTCTTCGGTCTTCCGAAGTTTCTGTGCAAAAATAGGACCCCGGCGAAAGTTTCATTCAATTCCGAGAATATTTCAATAGGATTTCTCAAACCAAAAAAATGCGTAAAATAGCAACGGCTCTTTCTGCATCTTGTTAATAGGTTAGTTCCGTAAAATGCATAAATATGACATATAATGTGTATAAAACATGTAGATATCATCAATAAAGTGGCATGGAACATAAGAAATTATCGATACGTTGGAGACGTATCACGGCGCGGGCCCCCCTCTGGCCGCGCGGCCCTATGGTGGCGGCGCCTCGTCGCCCCACTTCGTTATCTCTTCGGTCTTCTGGAAGCTCCGTGCAAAAATAGGACCCTGGGCGGTGATTTCGTCCAATTCCGAGAATATTTCCTTACTAGGATTTCTGAAACCAAAAACAGCAGAAAACAGCAACTGGCTCTTCGGCATCTTGTTAATAGGTTAGTTCCAGAAAATGCGTAAATACGACATATAATGTGCATAAAACATGTAGGTATCATCAATAAAGTAGCATGGAACATAAGAAATTATCGATACGTTGGAGACGTATCAGCATCCCCAAGCTTAGTTCTGCTCATCCCGAGCAGGTAAAACGATAACAAAGATAATTTCTGAAGTGACATGCCATCATAATCTTGATCATACTATTTGTAAACATATGTAATGAATGCAGCGATCAAAACAAAGGTAATGACATGAGTAAACAACTGAATCATAAAGCAAAGACTTTTCATGAATAGTACTTCAAGACAAGCATCAATAAGTCTTGCATAAGAGTTAACTCATAAAGCAATAAATCAAAGTAAAGGTGTTGAAGCAACACAAAGGAAGATTAAGTTTCAGCGGTTGCTTTCAACTTATAACATGTATATCTCATGGATATTGTCAACATAAAGTAATATAACAAGTGCAATATGCAAGTATGTAGGAATCAATGCACAGTTCACACAAGTGTTTGCTTTTAAGGTGGAGAGAGATAGGTAAACTGACTCAACAATAAAAGTAAAAGAATGGTCCTTCAAAGAGGAAAGCATCGATTGCTGTATTTGTGCTAGAGCTTTTATTTTGAAAACATGAAACAATTTTGTCAACGGTAGTAATAAAGCATATGAGTTATGTAAATTATATCTTACAAGTTGCAAGCCTCATGCATAGTATACTAATAGTGCCCGCACCTCGTCCTACTTAGCTTGGACTACCGGATCTTTGCATGCCATGTTTCAACCAAGTGTCACAAAGGGGTACCTCCATGCCGCCTGTACAAAGGTCTAAGGAGAAAGCTCGCATTTTGGATTTCTCGCTTTTGATTATTCTCAACTTAGACATCCATACTGGGACAACATAGACAACAGATAATGGACTCCTCTTAAATGCATAAGCATGTAGCAATGATTATTGTTCTCATATGAGATTGAGGATATATGTCCAAAACTGAAACTTCAACCATGATTCATGGCTTTAGTTAGCGGCCCAATGTTCTTCTCTAACAATTTGCATGCTCCAATCATTAAGGTGATAGATCCTTCAGACAAGACGGACATGCATAGCAACTCACATGATATTCAACAATAGTTGATGTCCCCAGAAGCATGGTTATCACACAACAAGCAACTTAATAAAAGATAAAGTGCATAAGTACATATTCAATTCACCACGATAGTTTTTAAGGCTATTTTGTCCCATGAGCTATATATTGCAAAGGTGAATGATGGAATTTTAAAGGTAGCACTCAAGCAATTTACTTTGGAATGGCGGAGAAATACCATGTAGTAGGTAGATATGGTGGACACAAATGGCATAGTAGTTGGCTCAAAGATTTTGGATGCATGAGAAGTATTCCCTCTCGATACAAGGTTTAGGCTAGCAAGGTTATTTGAAGCAAACTCAAGGATGAACCGGTGCAGCAAAACTCACATAAAAGACATATTGTAAACATTATAAGACTCTACACCGTCTTTCTTGTTGTTCAAAACTCAATACTAGATATTATCTAGACCTTAGAGAGACCAAATATGCAAATCAAATTTTAGCAAGCTCTATGTATTTCTTCATTAATGGGTGCAAAGCATATGATGCAAGAGCTTAAACATGAGCACAACAATTGCCAAGTATCACATTATCCAAGACATTTTAGAATTACTACATGTAGCATTTCCCAATTCCAACCATATAACAATTTAACGAAGAAGAAACTTCGCCTTGAACATTATGAGTAAAGCCTAAGGACATATTTGTCCATATGCAACAGCGGAGCGTGTCTCTCTCCCACAAAGTGAATGCTAGGATCCATTTTATTCAAACAAAAACAAAAACAAAAACAAACCGACGCTCCAAGTAAAGAACACAAGATGTGATTGAATAAAAATATAGTTTCAGGGGAGGAACCTGATGATGTTGTCGATGAAGAAGGGGATGCCTTGGGCATCCCCAAGCTTAGACGCTTGAGTCTTCTTAAAATATGCAGGGGTGAACCACGGGGCATCCCCAAGCTTAGAGCTTTCACTCCTCTTGATCATAGTATATCATACTCCTCTCTTGACCCTTGAAAACTTCCTTCACACCAAACTTCAAGCAAACTCATTAGAGGGTTAGTGCACAATTAATAATTCACACATTCAGAGGTGACACAATCATTCTTTACACTTCTGGACATTGCATAAAGCTACTGGATATTAATGGATCAAAGAAATAAATCCAACATAGCAAAAGAGGCAATGCGAAATAAAAGGCAGAATCTGTCAAAAACAGAACAGTCCGTAAAGACGAATTTTAAAATGGCACCAGACTTGCTCAAATGGAAAAACTCAAAACTAATGAAAGTTGCATATCTGAGGATCACGCTCGTAAATTGGCAGATTTTTTCGAATTTTCTACAGAGACTTAGGCCCAGATTCGTGACAGACAGCAATGCTGTTTCTGCGCAGCGATCCCAAATATAACATCAACTTTAACATAGAAACTTTACTTGGCACAAAAACATGATAAGGAGAGGTTGCTACAGTAGTAAACAACTTCCAAGACTCAAATATAAAACAAAGTACTGTAGTAAAAACATGGGTTGTCTCCCATAAGCGCTTTTCTTTAACGCCTTTCAGCTAGGCGTAGAAAGTGCAAATCAAGTAACATCGAGAGTAGAAGCATCAACATTATTACCTTGAGAGTTGGGAGTTTTCTCAACAATGCATTGTATCTGGTCTATATAAGTAACTCCTCTCTCATTGCTCCTAGGCTTACTATTCTCATCAAACAAATTTTCAGGAACAAGCCAAGCATAGTTGTTTTCCAAAGCTTCATGCATTCCTAGTAGTTTACTAGGTATTGGCGCTTTAATTTCCCTACCATCATTAACATTATTAGTATACTTAATTCTATCCATATCCATCTTTTCAAGTATTTGTTTAAAATTAGGAAAGAAACCAAGCCTCTTATGCTTAATAAAAACTTTTCTAGCTTCTTTAACTATATCCTCAAATTCTCTAACAAGGACTTTTAAAACAAAATTTCTCTTTTCCCCCATCTCCATATCCGAAAGTGTAAGAAACATATGTTGTATTATGGGATTGAGATTAACAAATCTAGTTTCTAACATGTGTATCAAACAGGCAGAAGCACTTTCATAAGTAGGAGCAGTTTTTAATAATGGTATATCTTCAAAATCTTCATCCATACTAACATGGGTGAAAAATTCTTCTATATTATCTCTTCCAATGATACACCCTCGTCCTACCGGTATCTCTTCCAAAGTAAACTTAGGATTAAGCATGATGAAATAAGCAAAAAGTAAACTAGGCAAACAAAGTAAAGACAAGTAACTAATTTTTGTGTTTTTGATATAGAGAACAAGACAGTAAATAAAGTAAAACTAGCAACTAATTTTTTTGTGTTTTGTTTAGGTGCAGCAAACAAAGTAGTAAATAAAATAAAGCAAGACAAAAAACAAAGTAAAGAGATTGAGAAGTGGAGACTCCCCTTGCAGCGTGTCTTGATCTCCCCGGCAACGGCGCCAGAAAAAGAGCTTGATGGCGTGTAACTCACACGTTCGTTGGGAACCCCAAGAGGAAGGTATGATGCGCACAACAGCAAGTTTTTTTCCCTCAGAAAGAAACCAAGGTTTAATCGAACCAGGAGGAGCCAAGAAGCACGTTGAAGGTTGATGGTGGCGAAATGTGATGCGGCGCAACAACAGGGATTCCGACGCCAACGTGGAACCTGCACAACACAACCCAAGTACTTTGCCCCAACGAAATAGTGAGGTTGTCAATCTCACCGGCTTGCTGTAACAAAGGATTAACCGTATTGTGTGGAAGATGATTGTTTGCAAGAAAATAGTAAAACAAGTATTGCAGTAGATTGTATGCTATGTAAAGAATAGGACCGGGGTCCATAGTTCACTAGAGGTGTCTCTCCCATAAGATAAAAGCATGTTGGGTGAACAAATTACAATGGGCAATTGACAAATAGAGAAGGGCATAACAATGCATATACATGATATGATAAATATAGTGAGATTTAACTGGGCATTACGACAAAGTACATAGACCGCCATCCAACTGCATCTATGCCTAAAAAGTCCACCTTCAAAGTTATCATCCAACCCCATTCAAGTATTAAGTTGCAAAGCAACAGACAATTGCATTAAGTATGGTGTGTAATGTAATCGACAACTACATCCTTAGACATAGAATCAATGTTTTATCCCTAGTGGCAACAGCACATCACAACCTTAGAACTTTCTGTCACTGTCCCAGGTGTCAATGAAGGCATGAACCCACTATCGAGCATAAATACTCCCTCTTGGAGTTAAGAACAAACTTGGCCAGAGCCTCTACTAATAACGGAGAGCATGCAAGATCATAAACAACACATAAACAATAGATTGATAATCATCATAACATAGTATTCTCTATCCATCGGATCCCGACAAACACAACATATAGTATTACATATAGATGATCTTGATCATGTTAGGCAGCTCACAAGATCTAACATGATAGCACAATGGGGAGAAGACGACCATCTAGCTACTGCTATGGACCCATAGTCCAGGGGTGAACTACTCACTCATCACTCCGGAGGCGACCATGGCGGTGTAGAGTCCTCCGGGAGATGAATCCCCTCTCCGGCAGGGTGCCGGAGGCGATCTCCTGAATCCCCCGAGATGGGATTCGCGGCGGCGGCGTCTCTGGAAGGTTTTCCGTATCGTGGCTCTCGGTACTGGGGTTTTCGCGACGGAGGCTTTAAGTAGGCGGAAGGGCAGAGTCGGAGGGCTGACGAGGGGCCCACACCATAGGGCGGCGCGGGCCCCCCTCTGGCCGCGCGGCCCTATGGTGGCGGCGCCTCGTCGCCCCACTTCGTTATCCCTTCGGTCTTCTGGAAGCTTCGTGCAAAAACCCCGGGCGGTGATTGGCCCAATTCCGAGAATATTTCCTTACTAGGATTTCTAAAAACAGCAGAAAACAGGAACTGGCTCTTCGGCATCTTGTTAATAGGTTAGTTCAGAAATGTGTAAATGTAAAGTATGCATAAAACATGTAGGTATCATCAATAAAATAGCATGGAACATAAGAAATTATCAAGCACGTTGAGACGTATCGATGCCGAACTGATCTCTTAGGACTGCGCTGATCTGATCTGCGGTGGAGGTAGTAGCAGCTGAGCTTTCATGGACTGGTGTAGTGGCATACTTGGCTAGCCACGCCTGTTTCTCAGCTTCTGCTCCTAAACTCCCCGCTGCTGCAGTCGTTCCTCCTGCCGGACAATTGCTCCTGCTCCGGCAATCCCTCCTGTTGGAGCCTGGATCGCCTGCGTCCAGTTGTTGCAGTCCGGCACAAACGTGCACACGTATCCGTGTGGGATCTCCTTGGGCGGCTCATATAAGAACTGATAGTCGCCCGGATCACCTCCAACCTTGTAGACAACGTATGCCGGTGAACCTTGTTGCTGTGGAGCTGCCATCGCGTACGGCAATGGTGGCCTGGTGTGGAGTTGCATCTCTCCCTGGTGAGTCCCTAGAACAGGTCCTGAAGGGGAGTACCGACGCTCCATGATCTCTTGCACCACACGGAGCGCAACGCGCTCCAAAGTGTTCACCAGGCTCTCAGAGTGCCGATGCAGTGAATGGGCCACCACGTAGTTGATTTCCTGTCGCGGGCTCGGCACGTTCCTGTGAAGGGAGAGACAGATCCACCCCTTCAAGGACGCCTTGTGGCGTGAATCCTTTGAACCTGATGCCGTGCGAACGGGTCTTCTCAAAGGAGCCGATGAGTTCGGCTTCAACGATGGCCTTCAGCTCATCGTACTTCTTCTTATGATCCGTGTGGAGATCCTCGTATGTGATCTGTTCCTCTGCCATCTCGGATGTCGGTGTTGACGTGGATGTTGCAGAAGATGTCCCACCGGGCGTGCCAGAATGTGTTACCTACCCTCCAAAACCCACCGACGGGCAATGGTTAAGCAACACGAAGAGCCGGGAGGCTCCCAAGGCCGCTTAGTGGACCCTGGCACCTCGCGTCGTCCCGCAAATCTTCCAGCCACGTCCTGGCGGTTGCTAGGGCGTGCCACCTGACCTAGACCCGATCAGGAAGGTGTTAGAGTGCTTCGATTGTTCCTGCATGGTAGACACGTAAACATTAAATACGAGCCCTATCGGCTCTCAGGTTGCCCTGTGGATCGGCTCAAGAGCCGATCGCCCCATGGTTCACGTTGGATTTACAATGACATGGGGATCCTGCTTGATCAAAACAAAGCTAAACCGATCTACGACAGTTTAGGGTTTTCACCGCATAACCGGAACGTCCTACGTGTGATCGGGCCTAGCAGCTACGGAAGATGATGCAAACTACCCCTACAAGAGGCCTAAAAACCAACATAACGTTGATTCCCGGAACATCCCTTGCAGGGACGGTGAACAACACCTAACGCACTACCGGATCGTCCGACCCCAGCATAAGGCCTAACTATGCAGATATTAAACTAATCCCTGCGGAGCAAGGAGCAACTATAAACAGATCGGATCTACTAAGTAACGAACAAGCAAGATGCTGCCCTTACACCTGGATAGGTGTAAGGGCAGCTAGGTGTCGAGGGACGGCATTGCCACGCAGATATGCACGAGAAAGCATCAATGCAAGCCCCTAAACACCTAATGATAAGTAGTGCTGCTCGCCATCAACAACGCTTCAGCACGAGCAGCACAATCTTGGCAGCATGATGCTTACCCGGAAGAAACCCTCGAAGAAAGGGGTGGCGATGCGCCTGATTTGTGTTTGTTG